>VWYP01004868.1:1151693-1347484 GCA_013400435.1 Pycnonotus jocosus | reverse complement strand
AGTCGGCTGAAGGCGGCGGCCGCGGCGCGGTTGAACCGGCTGAAGAAGAAGCAATATGTGCTGGGGCTGGAGAGCCGCCTGCAGGGCCTGGCTGCCGAGAACCGGCAGCTGCGGGACCGCAACCGCGGCCTGAGCCGCCGCCTGCGAGAGCTGGAGCGGGAGAGCAGCTACCTGCGGGCTGTGCTGGCGAACCAGAGCGCGCTGGGGCAGCTCCTGAGCCGCCTGGCCGGGACCCGCGCCGGCGGGCTGCAGCTCAGCACCAGCCTCTTCAGGGACACGGGCAGCCCCCGCCGGCAGCACCAGCACCTCCAGCCCGCCGGCGAGAGCAGCGACCACGACTACGCACTGCCCAGCTCCCGGCCCCGCGGCCTGGAGGAAGCGGCGGCGGTGACTGAGACGGAGGAGGAGTGGGCGGCCCCCGGCGGGATCTGCCTGCACGTGGACCGGGATCAGGTGTCGGTGGAGTTCTGCTCCATCTGTGCTCGGCGGGCAGCGGCCTCCTTCAAAATGTAGGGTCAAGTACCTGCTGCAAGTACTCGTGGGGTTCTCACCCGTAAGGGCCTCGCGTCGCGGCGGAGGAAGCAGGCAATGGTGCGGAGGAAAAGAATCCATACAGTGGTGATGGGGTGGTGTTGGGGGAGATGCAAAGGAGGGGAACCTGGCGCTTACTTAAGTGGCCAGGGTAACAAAAAAATTCTCTCGAACGGCACGTTGGGAGCCAGACGGTGGCCTTGGTTCAAGGTCCTGTAAATGTGGCGTGTGGACGGTAGTGGTGTGAGCCTGTTTGGCGATGGGAGTCGCGCAGAGCTGTGTGCAGCAGTGCGACAGTGGTCGTGCAGACTGACGCGCGTGGTGCACACGCGGAGGTGCCGCCAGAGCCCGTTCGCAGCACTTGGGTGAAAAGATCATGCCGACTTGATGCATGAAGGTGTGCTCGGCTCCGCTTCGCAGTAAAGATAATGCTGACTACCCGGTCTTGAGTCAGATAATGTCTAGCCTGCTTATCCTGAGGAGCCGAAAATGCTTAGAAAACCAAACAAAAACTCCATTATGACATCGTCACTGGACAGACTTAAGAAAATAGTAATGATCGGCAAAAGAAAGCATGCATATAAAATTGTACTGCATCTCAGTTATACATTACTATTAAAACCTCTCTGACAGTTTCTCTTTTAGGTGGTTGCCCTGCCAGGCTCCGTTGTGTAGGGGTTAAAGAACAGTCGTTTTCCACCTCGCAACCTGGTAAGGATCAATATATTCCCATAATGTGGTATCAGACAGCTTGCTTTGCTTATCCCAGTCTCTTGTAATGACTGGTTCAGAAAATGATTTCTCTGATCCTTGGCCTACTCTGCCAAAATGTTTCTAGCTCTGGATGACAACTAATAGTAAAGGTTACAATCACATCATTCTCATTAGCTGTTTTCCTGGTTTAGTTTTTGAAACAAATACATTGGCTGCATAGTAGCTAATGCAGGAGCTACATTTTGAAATTTAAAAAAATGTTCCCACCTTTTGAAATGGAAATTTTTTCTTAAACCAAGCATCTGATGAGCTGAAAAAGGAAAATATGCTAATAAGGGGGACATGACATTTATAGCCTTCTGTTACAGGGGACTGTCCCAAAAGTCTAAATAAATTGCTTTTTGAATGAAAAAAAAAAAGGAATTTGTGACCTGTTGTTTTAAAATGCTGTCTAGTGTTAGAGATTGATGGTACCTTTCAAAAGCCCTTCTCTAGCTTGCTCAAATTCACGATGCAGAGTTTTACCTGATGAAACTGAGCACTGGTTAAATCTCTGCAGAGGAATCCTCACATAGAGGAGTCACTCTTGCATGGTCCTCTAAGGAGAATTAGGTTGGAAGAATCAGTGCATCAAAATTAACTTTACCTTCCCATAAGTAAATCTCTGTGCCTGTGCACACTGAAACTCCTATGTTACTTCGGAGTAGCTTTAAATTTTAAAAATATCGCATGTAAACGCATGTGCTTAACTCTACTGTAGAGTTCTTAATTTAGTCTCGTACAGTATCCAGAAATCTATAACCAGATATAATTAAGCACAGTTTGGAGATGAGCAAATACGTATCTTGAGGCTAATGATATGAAAAATGTTCCATAATTGCTCCTGAGATAGGAGGAAAAGTAGTTTGACAAACAAAAAGTGTGTGTTTTCTTGTACTAGTCAGTGTTTCTCCCTATCACAAAAGATGAGTGAATTCTTTTTTCAGTTGTGTTATAATGTTTAGGTTGTTTAAATGTATGTCAGTTGGGGGAAGAAGGACTGTGAAAATGATAACATGTAAAGTGAGGTTTCACAAAGAATACTTTTCTAAAACAGCTTCATTTATTAATTTCTTAAAAAAAAATAAAATGCTATTTAGTGTTTCTGAAGTCTTGTTTCTTAAAGCCTTAAATTTTCTGTTTAAGGCTAGGTAGGTGAAAGCATTTTCTCCCAGTCATTTGCTTTATTGGTGCTAGACCCTGTCACGTGTTCATCAGTAGAAAAAGAGTTTGATTTTTCTTTGTGAAACATCACTGTGTGATAAAGTATATGTGTATTTAGCATCCTTGTTTTTCTTTATGCTAAAGTGGATTCAGCTGTGTTGGGGCAGAAGAGACGGGACCAGCTGCTGGCCACATTTCCTGCTTTATTTTAAAAGGTAGTATAAGAAATGAGAATAAAGAGGTAACAGGGCTTTTGCTGTCTTTGGTTAAAAAAAAAAAAGTTGAATGCTGGGATTATTTACTGTCATTCAAGATGATGTTTTTTTAAAGGCAGTATTCTATCAAAGAGGTTTTACTTCACTGTATGCAGAATTCCATCAAGGGATGGAATCTGTTCAAGGGATATTGCCAGCACAAAAGAGACTTAGTGGGATATGTGTGACCTTACACCTCTGTGGGAGCATCAACAGGGCTGTTCAAAATTTCAGTCTTAACTTGGGTAACTCTGCTGTAGCTGATGGGTTATGGGTTAACCAGTGCAGAGGAGTCAGAGTTAACCACCAGGACCTGCACTGACTGATATGCAAAATGGAAATAATTTAGATTCAACCTAATCTCAACCTGCCTAGCTCAGACTTCATGAACGTGCTTTATTTTGCAGTTTGAACGTGCTTGAGGAAAAGAGAAACACTAATGTAGCAAGCATGGGATGTTCCAGTGGCATTTTTACGGTTACTTCAGTGTAGGAGTGTTTTTTAAGTTAATTTAAATATGCATTCTTTCTTGTTGCATCACTTCTGAATGGCAGGGTCAGGGACAGTTCTTCTGGCCACTGCTGTGAACCTGCACAATGCTCTGTTGTGACACGACCTGTGGCTGTGTCTGAGAGCAGCTGATTTTCTGACATGCAAAATGGTGTTTAATGGTACAAGAACAAGGTCAAGTCCCGAGAAAGTCAGTGGCTGCAGGCATTTCTAGTGCCTACTGAATCATATTTAAACCAAATAGAAGGGAGGAAGTTATTTGAAACTCTAACCAACTGTACTATCTGTATGGTGTATTATTAATGTAGCTTTTTGAAGTGAAAGCCTTGAAATGACATAAATTAATACTTGAAAATATATTGTAAATGTTTCTTTGTAATTGTGCCATTCAGATAAGAATACAATATCATAATAAAATCAGACTTGTTGATCTTTCAATTTATGGGCTCAAATGTGTTTTCATCTTTTCCTTTTCATTAATGACTTGGTTCATTAAACAAAGTGGTAAAACAGAAAGGGAAAAATGTTGTTGCTGCTATCTCTGGGTCATCAACTGGAAAACAAGATAAAATGGATCAGGGTATGCAGGAGGAATGTTTTTGCTCATCTGTCTTTAAAGGTAATTTTGTGGTGAGGACAACACAAAGGTGTTATTCCTTGAACTGCATAGAGTTGTACTTCTGAGAATCAGCACTTTTAGTATTTCTTAGTTCTTAATTTTTTATTAGTATAGCTATATTTGATCAATATACCATGAAGGAGTAAAATACTTACATAAACCCTTCCGTGGTCTATTGGCATCTTCCTCCTTCCTTTTCTATTTTTAGGCTCTGAAGTTTCATGACTGGTTAATTACATGCTGTTGAATCACAGTCTTTCATCAAATTGCTATTTCCACACTAAACACCTGAGTGAATGTTAAAAATGAAAGGTTTGACAGTGCTGAAAGGACAGAAAATGTTCAATGCTCCAGAGTGAGCCATGTCCTGTGTGTTCAGGTTTCTGCTCATCTTAAATTGCTTTATTTGTAGAGGACAGTTTAAAATAGTGCACTGGCTTTCTAGCATGAGGGAATTCTAGTGAAAGTGCTCTGCAGCTTGATAAAAAGGAGCATTTCACAAAAAATACTGCATAAAAATGTAAAACCATACTGGCACGCTCTACCTTTTTGGCCTCTAATTCTAGGAAATATCCTGTTCAGCACTGAAACGTGTTTGGTAAATTGTAAGTACCACAGAACCAGATGCTTGCCCTAGTTCTGCTGCACAGCTATGCTACCTGCATTTACCTTTTTTTCCCCCCTAACAGAGTCACTTGAAGACTATTTAGTGTTTAAATAAGAAACAATTTCATGCTCAGTTCTCCTTTAGTCCTTTGGAGTTTGATTCTGGTGCTGTGACTCTTGGGAGTGTTCTAAATTAACGTCTCTTTCCTCTGAAGAGCTTTCCAGCATCTGAGAGTTAAAAACAAATTTGTGCTTCTGTAATCTGTAGCTGCCTGGAGATATGATATCAAAGGAAATGCAGGGACCCATGTTCCAACACTTGGCATTGCTTGGTATTTCCTGAGAATCAGATTTCTCATGCCATTTGTCAAAATTGTAATCAGCTTTCCCTGTGAAACACAGGGATCTTGGCAAAATACAAAGGCCTTTTGTACATTTACTGATTTTTAAAATGCTGTGTTTTTTAGAGTTCGTAGTTAAGGAGGTTTTCTGCTGGAATCAGCAATATTCCGGTTATAGGGCTGTATTTACTATTAGTTACACTGTAAAATGTCTGAAGGATATGTTAGGTATGGGAGCTGTTCACATGGACACTGTTCAAAGAACACCCTGTGCAAAAATTGCACATTACCAGCTGCTGATTCTACATTTTTCCACCCAGTTTAAGTGGGATATGCAGATGTGGAGAAATAACTCTGCCTGTGCTCATTAGCAGGAAGATGCCAAGGGCAGGACTTGCACATGTACCAGGAGGGTGAGGGTGTTGTTTACAGGAGCAGTAGAACAGTGTAATGTCGAGGCAGCATTTAGAATGGTCCATCTAGAAGATAAAAGTGGTCTTTTTTAGTATTTCTGTTGGCTCTTGTCTGTAGCCATTCTTGGTGTTCTTTTGGCCTGGAGTAGCCTGAAGTCCTTTCTCTGGGATATGCAGCCTGTGCCAGGCTTGTTTCTGCTACAGTGGTGGAAGAAAGGATCCAACACCTGTTCTCACTCAGTGTTGGTGGGGAGTTTATTACAGTTGTCAGAGGCTGGTTCTTGGGGGTTGTAGGGAATCCTGTGTATGAAATGGAATGGAAGGACCATTCCCAGACTCCTGTGTAGGCACTCCTCCACATGCATGCATGCCAGAACTGGGATAGTACCTTGCTGTCGTGTGGAATTCTGAAACAATTTCAGACTTTGTTAACTTCTGAGAACACTTCTTCCCCTCAGTAGTTTAAGGAGGAGTACAGAGGGTATAATTGAAAAATTTACTTCTTCACAAACACACCACCTTTCGAGTCTCAGGAGTGTTCAGCTGACCTTTGATGTGACTATTGCTGAACACGTAAAGTACACGCTTGAAGTTTGTGTGTTCATCAGTGATGCTGGAAAAAACTATCAGTCTTTGCAACTTGCTGAAAATGTTGAGGAATGTAACTTTTTTTTTTTTTTTTTTTTTTTTAATATACAGTCTTCACCTTTCACTCTAAGAAATGATATCTAAAACGATGTGATTTGTCCAGGTCAGACCACTAAACATCAGAATATGCATTTTGGTGACTGAGGATAATTATCACTTCAATTTATACCAAAATGAAAGTAGGACATGGAAGGGAAGATCCTTTTGAATCTCACCCTTTAATAAGCACTGGAGTCTGTTTACAGTATTTTAACTCTATCATGTTAAACACTCGCAATAATCACTGAGCAAATCACTGTCATTCTTCAAGATACTATTGCACAATAACACCTTTATTTTATGTTTTTATTATCACAGGTAAGTGATTCTGTTGGTTAAAGTCTGGTGGCTTCCGGAGATATGACAATTCCCTGTCATGTAAAATACTTGCTCCAAGGGAATCTCCAGTCGGAGTGATTAAGGTAAGGCCAAGCTGTCTGGGTGCAGACCAGGATGGGAACACCACATGACACAGCAACACTTTAATTGAGGAAAACTAAATGATCTCTACCTAACAAGAGAGGGAGTCTGTATTGCTGCTTCCCTGTACAAATCAGGCTGCTGCTGCTGGTTATAGAGAAAGGATGTGTCATGTTCCTGCTGTAGTGACCCATTTTTAAGGAAAAGGTAGATAAAGATGATGAAACTCCTTCAATATATTTTTTATCAGCATTACAGCATAAATTTTAACCCTTTTCAATTAAAGGTCTCCATGCTGAATTCTTAATTCTCATTAATAAATATTTCCACATGCATCTCTAGGGATGCTAGAATTTTCTTGAAGTGACTGTTGACCAGTAACTGTACAGCTTTTACAGTTACAGAATCATTTAGGTTTGGAAAAGACCTCCAGGATCATCGAGTCATCACCAACTTGCTGACTAGACCACAGCGTCAAGCACCACATCCAGTGGCTTCTAGGGATGGTGACTCCTGCCACCTCCTGGGCAGTCTATTCCAATGCTGAACAAGCCTTTCTGTAAAGAAATTCCTCCTGATGTTCAACCTGAAACTCCCCTAGCACCGTTTGAGGCCATTTCCTCTTGTCCTGTCACTTGCTGCCTGGGAGAAGAGGCCAACCCCCACCTAATGGGGAGTTAAGATCATACATCAGAGTGAGAGTATTGCTTCTGTAGAAGAACTGATTTAGCTCTCAGTCTGCAGTCACTAAAGACACCTCATGCAGTAGGAGAGCTCCAATTTAGATTGCTCTAGAACATACAGCCACCAATGTGAAGACACACCAGACTCATAAATGCATTACTCTGGACCCTTGATCTTAGATGTAGCTGAGATATCTCCGTAACCGACCCTCAAAGGCCTCTTGACACAGCCTTCAGGAAGAGACTTAATTTCAGGGCAAAATGGTTACAAGGCCAAGGGATGGTTTTTTGATGTGCTGGGAAGGCAGACATGACTATCAGTCCTGATTGCTCTGTGATAAAAGTGTTCTCTACACTGTGACCCATCTAACAGTGTAAAAGGGGTAATTTGTGACAGAAGTTTTGTGCTAGCAGAATGGAGAAAAGGGAGAAGAACACTCAGATTTTGAGGACTCTCTAGTAAAGCCTTGCCTTGATCGTCCCTGCTTTTGGTTGTTTTTGTTTGTTTTAAATAAATCTCTGTGGTTTGTATTATGAAGGAAAAAAAACCTTTTTTCCAGAATACTAATTTTTTACAGCTTTGAAAAGTTGTAGCACCACCTTTAACCAAACATTAAGCAGGTTAATTAATGCTTTCTTGCCTCTCATTTCCAAAGCAACACACCTGTCTGTTATTCAGGTGTATACACTAAACTGGGCATAGTGAAAAGCTGAATCTGCATTTAAGTTCAAAACTTAAAAAAAGCTAGTGCAGAGACTTCGTTTTTGTATTCAAAAGACACAGCAACACTTCTTTTTCTTGTTTATTATGGTTACTTATCCAAGGCAATTGAAAAGTTGTTTTACTTCATTCAGGCAGCTCTTCAGAATCCCTGCTAGTGCTCATCTGCAGCAGCATTTTGATATATATTCCATGCTGTTTAGTGGCAAGATATAATCCAGTCAGAACCTGCACCAGTATACCCAGACTCATCTTTCTGAAGACAGGCTGAGCAGTTGTGAGCCAGTAGCGCAACAGATTTTCTTTCCCTGGCAAGGGACTTGACATATACCTGAATGACAGAAACAGTGGTAGAAACTTACATTTTGTTCCATGCAAGTGTCAAGATTTAACATAAATATTTATGCAGATAGTCATTTTCTCTTCCTTCTAAGTTAAATTCACCTGGTGGTACTGAGCTGTCTGGATAAACGCTGTAAAACATTCTGACCACATCCTGGATCTCACCAAGCCTCACCCTGCCCTTGCTGTGCTCTGAATTACACAGAATGACACCTGTCAGGGACTTTGGCTGCTGGGCACTGCCCAGGGTCAGTGAGGTCTCCTGGCTGTCCAGCCACCTGCAGTGGTGGCAGGATGGCAGCCACCACTGCACACACCCAGGCACACCCTGGGAAACATGGAAGGTTCCTGCTAAACACAAGGGCTTGCCCATGGATCACTTTGCAGATCTTGTTTCACTTCAGTGTAGCTGTTACAACTTCACTTTGTAATCAGATGACCTTAATGTAAATCTCCTTCCCCATCCTAAATGTCTACAAGAAGACAAGTGTGCACAGATTAAATATCTACAGAATTTACCCTGAGAACTGAACATTTAACCCACAAATACATTTCAATCAATACACTGCAGGTAAGTAAGACGTACCTGGCTGCAAGGCTTGCGTTCAAGGGGATAGCCAGGAAAATGGGATAGAAACCACCCACAACAGCACCTACTAATCCTCCTCTGATCACAGCACAGACCTCACAGTTCAGCTGACCTGCGTGGCAAACAATATTTCACTGCCAAGATCCACACATGCTCCACCACATCAATTTATAAGCTGTGTGCAAGAACCTGAAAAGAGGCTCTTGACAGAAACTTCCAAGCTGTACAGGTATGGAAAAAATTATAAAGGAGGACTCTTTTTTTAAAAAACAACAAAACCCAACCAAAATAACAACAAAAACAGTCCCAAAACAAAAACTGAGACAAACCCAAAACCAACCATTCCCACTCCAACACCCGAGGAATTTATCATTCAAAAGTTGACCTTCAGATGAAATTGTACAGATAGGGGGAAATTGAACTGGTTTGTTGCAGTCACTTTTACATGACTTTGACTGAAAAATGCTGAAAATAAGTAATGTGTAAAAGAATTTTTTTAGAAATATATATAAACATACGTCTCTGCTTTCCCACTTTGAGAACTCACTGCTGTCCAATGCATTCTGTTTTTCAAACTCTGCTTTACAAACTGAGGGTTTTTAAGACCATAACAGTTTAAGAGCACTGTTCTTAGCAGAGAAAAAAAGCTCCTCTAGTGTTACATTATATACAGAAAGCAAAGCCCTTTGAAAAAAAACCCCAAAGGAATAAAGAGGTTTTTTACCTGAAAATAAAGGGTCACGCACAAAAACTTCATAAACTGCTGCTGTTGAAAGAAATGGAATAACAGCCATTGGCATAGCAGACACCAAGAAAGCCTTTCTGACATTTAGGATGCTCCTGAAGAAATTATTTGCTGCTAAGCCACATAAGCTAGAATTTGCTGCTAGGAAGTATTTTCCATGATTACAAAGGTTCCTGTGAAAGAAGGAAAGTCATTTCAGCAACTGAGAACTGTAAAATAAAGTTCAGTTTAGTCAACACTACAGGTCTCTTCTGAAAATCCTGCAACGAGGGGTAAGAGATGTAAATCTCTCACTGGTGCAAAATTGAGAGTAACTACTTTCAAAAGCAGCCAGAGCAGCATCCTTTGTTACGTCTGAGTTTACACACACTACAAGAGTGAAGTGACAGGTTGAGAAGTCATTGCTACTCTTTTTCCCCTCATTATTATAGTTAATGGAAAGTTCATTAAAGCTCTCCTAATAAGCATGTTTCTAAGGATAATGTTTCCTGAAAAGAAATGATGAAATATATATACAATAACTCATATAATTTTAAAAAGTCAAGCCAATCTACTTATAATTATTCTACATTTTAATGTTTTGAGTAATATTAAACACTAAAAAAAATATGGAAAATATTTCAGAGATGTACTTGCTAATCTTGCAAAACTTAAAAAGTGTCAGACATCAAGGACACCAACTATTTCTTGTTTTGAATAAGGAAATTCAAATTTTACCTTTACAATCATAGGCAGTGAGACACAGGCAAGCATGTCAATAAATATGGAGGACTGAGATTAAAATTTTAGCAGTGTATTTAAGTATCCAAACCAGAGCAAATTAATGTACCCAGGACCAGCAGAATCTACTTAATGAGGTACAGAACTGCTACACTGCACAAAAGAAAAGGAGGATGGAAGAGTTGGGATTTGTGGTTTTTTGTTGGTTTGAGCTCCCTAGTGTTAAAAACAAGTGCTTGGGTAAACAGGAACTCAGTTTGACTGCAGCATGCTTGCTCTTCCTTTCCAGACATTAGTGAGCTCCCCTTTGGGTGCAAGTTGTAAGTCCTGCCAGCGACTGGCAGCTACTTCTTTCCAAGGCCCAGCAATCCATAAGTCCAGGGTTTCTATCCAGACATTACCACATCACTACTGAGTATCTGCCTCCCCTGCTCTCCTGGGGAAGGAGGAGTTTTGGAAGCAGAAGGTGAGGGCAGCAGATCCTACACAACGTTGCAGCCTTTTCTTTCTCACCTGTGTGGGGAGGGCCTGTGTTACTACCAGCACTTTGTTTAACCAGCAATTTAGTCCTATTAAAAAAATACAAATAAAATAAGCTTCTGATTTCTCTTATTTCTAAAAAATTTATCCAAACTGATACACGCATGCAAATGGCTCCTAATAGAACCAGCTCAGGTGCAGTAAGGTTTTGCAGTGACATGCAGTATCACAAACCAAAATGTCATTTGTGAGGCCCAGAAGGCATTTAGCTGGCTTTGTGCTGCACAGAACCCTGCTGGTGAGCCTGCAGGACTCCAGCTGACTCCTCCACCACCACCTGGATACCTTAGTCTCGCCTTCCTGAAACTGGGAGCGATGCAGAATGAGATGCAGAAACCAGCAGGTTGATGCTCACTCAGTTCTGGCCCCAGGCCAGCCCTGCTGGGCACAAGATGACTCCAGCAGAATCACATTTCAGTTTCCTAGAGAAATTTTTAGCTCTAGCATAGGATTTTGAGAATGCTCAGAGCCTGTCTGGGTTGATCAGCCATACCAGCACCCCAAACACTGGGGAGCACATGCCAGAAACCAGCTGAGCAGGAGCAGAACCAATGCAGAAATAACCATATTGAAAAAACATAAACCAAGTTTTCTGTTCTGGACAATAACAAGCATCTTCACAATTAAGTAATTTTTTAACTGCAAGGAAAATCTGTAATATAAAAATAAGGAAAAAGAAAAGCCTCCAAGACTTGAAATGTTTGATGCACTTATCTTCATTTATTTTACCAGTACTTACTGATCTGCTTTAGGAAGCTCATTGAACATCTTTTGTAAGATTTCCATCCGCTTAAATCTTTCCAAAATTAGTCTTTGCTGCGGAGAATCTAGTTCAAGAAACTCTCTTCCTGTCATCTTGAAGTCCTGGATCATAAGGAAAAAAATAAATGTAATCAAAGTTGCATAGCCCCAGAATGACTCAAATAAACATTTAGACTTTTTGCCACGATGAATCACAAATGCATTTCCTATTTTGCAAGGCAATACTCCAGGTTTAAATTGACTTAACTGTCAAATAGAAATGTAAGAAAAAAAACCCCAAGCAAATAAATCCATATTTGTAGACATAAATCAGAAAGCATACAGTTGCAGTGGGTTTGTGTGGCAAGGTTTTAGTAGCAGGGGGGATGCAAGGGTGGCTTGTGAGATGCCAGGAACTTCCCCTGTGTCCAAGAGAGTATGTTCCAGCTGGCTCCACGACAGACCTGCTGCTGGCCAAGATAAAGCCCAACCACTACAGTGGTGGTGTGTGAGGGAAAGTTAAAAAACGGTAAAATCTGCTGCACAACAATAGCTGGAAAAGAGGAGTGAGAGAAAGAGCCCTGCAGACACCAAGATCAGTGGAGAAAGAGGGGCAGGAGGTGCTCCAGAGCAGAGATTCCCTGCAGCCTGTGGTGCAATCCCTGCAGCTGTTCCTCTGCAGCCCATGGAGGACCACAATGGGGCAGAGATCCATCTGCAGCCCCTGAAGGATCCTGTGCCAGAGCAGGGGGATGCCCACTGTGACCCAGTGGGAGGCTGTGCTGGAACAGGCTCCTGGCAGAATATGTGGCCACATGTAGAGAGGAGCCCAGGCTGGAGTGGGTTCCTGGCAGGACCTGTGAGCCCATGGGGGACCCATACTGCTACTGAAGGACTGACCCCCATGGAAGGGACCCACACTGGAGGAGTTCATAGAGAACTGCAGCCTGTGGGAAGGACTCCTGTTGGAGAAGTTTGTGGAGAACTGTCTCCCATGGAAGGGACCACACACTGGAAAAGAGTGCAAGGAGGAAGGAGTGGTAGAGACAACATGTGATGAACTGACTACAACCCTCTTTCCCTGTCTCTCTGCACTTCTAAGAGGGAGGAGGACACAGAGAAAAACAGGAGTGAAGGGAGGGGTGGAGGGAAGGTGTTTTAAGGATTTGGCTTTATTTCTCATTATCCTATTCTGATTTGATTGATGACCTATTCCATTTCCCCAAAGCTTACTGTTTTGACTGTAATGGTAATTGGTGAGTGATCTCCCTGTTCTTACCACAACCCCTGAGCTTTTTTTATTCATACCTTCTCCCTGTCCTGCTGAGGGGGGTGGAAAGTGATAAGAGCATCTTGGTGGCCACCTGAGGCCAACCCTTAGAACAGCTCTTGATTACACTTGGAGTTTAGTGATTCAAGTGATTCTTTTCCTACACATTTTACTGCAGAGGAAATTCTCCCAAACTTACTTTGCCAATCATACTTACCTTAAGTTGCTTTTATAATGTGAAAGATGTGTTCTAAGCCCTACCTATGGGACTGAGCCTGCTTCGGTTCGGGCTTGGCAGGACGCAGGAGCGGAGAAAGCGGGACAAGCGGGCAGGATCTCACCGGGATAGCTTCAGGCCGCCTGAGGACGGTCCCCAAACCTGTGCTTTGGGATCCCAAAAAGCACGACAGCACGTTACGGAGCTGTAAGCATCCCCTCTCCCTGAGCCTTGCACACGGCTTGCACACGCGTCTCTGCCTGAGCTTTGCGTGCCGCTGGAGGCAGCGGGAGCCCTCCCAAAGCCTCGGGGCCCGGCTCAGGTCAGAACCCTCACCCCGGGAAACTGCGGCTCGACCCCGACCTTCAAACCCCACCGCTACCAGTCGCTGACCCCGCACCGCGCTGACCCCCACAGCCTCCCCGCCGGGCTCAGGCTCCGACCTTGAGCGGTACGGGCGGACACGACCCTGCCGTCCTTACCGAGCCGCTCCCACCGCCTACAACATGGCTCCTCCTACCTCACGCCCTCCCGTGGGCGCCGCCATTTTGCTCGTTCACATGACCCAGGGCCATCAGAGGCCGCCTGTCATTGGNGGGGCTGAGCGCGGACCCTGCACCGGCGGCCGGGACGCGGGCACTCCCCCTTCGGTGCGGGGAGGCCCAGTCCTCGGGGTAACCCGCTGACCCCTCTCCCCATAGCCCGTGCCCTTTCCCCGCCTGCTCCCGCAACGCCCGCTGCCCTCCCGCCCGCTGCCCCCTTCCCTCACCACCGGCTGCTTTGTGCTCCCTTCCCGTCCCTCCTCCTTCGAGCGCCTCTCGCCCCGGCTGCGTTTCGCTTCGCCCCACCTCCAACCCCTCCCTCATCCCCTCAGCTCCTGCCTCTCGCTTGTCCCTGAGGGGAGTTGTCCTCCCCTAAACCCAGCCTGGCTCCGCCAGTTCACCTGCCCTCCATCCCGGTCCCCCAGGCAGCCAGCCCTGTGTGTCTTGTTTCGCCTCAGAAAGCAGCAGGCAGACCACTTTGCGTTCGGGAGAACCGGGGAAGGGTGCAGTGGGGAGGGGATGAGGGGGGACAGCCCCTGACAGTCCCTGCCCGCGGGATGCGGGGACGAACAGAGCCCAACTGAGAGCATCAGAGAGCAAAGCAGAGCCGCCCCCTTCACAAACACAGTGCCCATCTCCCGGGGAAGACGATGCTCAGCAAAGCCCTGTCATGTGCATCGCAGCTCCTCGTTCTCGCGGAGAAGGGAAGCGTTCGGAGCTCGTCCGCCCTTCTCAGACTTCCCCTTAACGAAGTAGATGAGGAAAATCTATCCCGTTTCTGTTTCTCTTTTTGTTTTTCCAGAAAAAGGGAGAGAGAGAGAGAGGCTGATACTGAAGCCAACCAGCTGCGCTTCTGAGTGGGAAACTCCGGACTGATCTCATGGCTTGCTTTTTATTTCATTAATACTGCATTATCTCTGAAAATGAACCTTTTGTGAAGCTCTTCTAACTCTCCTTATTCCTCTTCCACGAGGTGGCTGCTGCTGTGCAGAGGAAGGAATGGCATGAAGTAAATGACTCCAGTATAAAGCAGTCTGCTTTGCCCAAGTGCCCAGTGGGCAGCACTGTCACTTTAATAATTCCAGGTCAAGGGATTGCTTTCCTCGTTTTCAATCCTCTCTTTTAATACATGGGAGGATCAGAGGGACATTAAAGACTGTAAGACTGGGTGGCTTGCAGATAATAAAAATGAAAGTGTCTGCCCAGTGACTTCTGTTGGGTAAGAGGGTGATATTTGAAGGCTCTTGTCTGGTGAGGAAAAAGGGATCTTTTCAGTCTGCTGTATAGACACCTAATACATAGCTAGCAGAATTAATTGAAGAAGTGAAAGAGCTTAAAGAGGCACTTCGGCAATTGTTTTTTGTCTTCCTCCTTATTTGGATTACTTGGGCGTTTTTGTCCTGCAAATAATATGTTTTTGAGCATGTACAGGTGGAGTATGAGACATCTGCCTAGAGATGGACTGTGCCTTAATTGTATTGCATAAAATCTTTTAATTTTCAAACTTTGCTGCCAGAAGAGGAGTTATAATAAGGTTTTATATTGCCAAGAAACGTTTGCTCTTGTATTTTTATAGAGTCAAATATATTTTAAAGAAATTGAAAGCATCTTTTAAAAAAGAATCAAAAAGCTGCTTTTGCCCTCTCCCTCCCCCCCCTTTTTTTTTATTTGTGGAGAGCGTCGGAAGTCCAATCCAAGGGAGCAGCAAGTATTCATAGAAGTGAAGATTGAAGCTACATTTCCTTACTGAACTGTAAAAGTGTTCTGCAATAGCTAGTCAGTTCCTGACCTTGCAGAGTGTTCCAGTAGTACTTCGTTAGTACCTGTAAATAAGTGCTTGCAACCAGATTCAGAAGTAGGAAGAAGAATGCCAGTCAAGAAGAAAGGTGGGCTATGAAGCTTCATATCTCATATTGTGTCTTCATTGTGTTAGTGTTGATTTCTAGTACTTAATGATTTCAAATTAAAAATGCTTTAATGGGGAATGGAAATTGTTTTTATTTTGCACTGAAAACGGGGGGAAAGTCTGTGCGCTTACAATAATAATTTTTAGGAGTAATTTTGTGCTGTGTTTTAACATTTATGTCAAATTTGGCCTCAAATGGTGTTTTTGTAAAGATCAGCCATCTGAGATTTTGAACACACACCAAGAGAAAAGCTTGATGTTTAATTTTGTGAGAAGCCTCTCTTACAAACGCTAATAAATTTTAAAACCGTAGTTTAATCTGTTATCTATTTGTGACATGTTTGGTGGATAAACATCAGCTATCAGCAGCAGCATAAATAAATAACAAAGTTTCAAGGCTAATTTTAAAAACAAGTTATATGAGAGCTGTGTTTTGAAGGTGATTTGAACATGGAGTTTTTTTCACATGTGATTTTAATTAGCTTGAATTTCCATGCTTTAGTACAATATAAAACTACTGTCTTTAAGGCTGTAGTATGGCAGCATTTAAGAAAAGACAAACAACCTTACATTTGGCCTCTTCTCACCTCAAGTTTGTGTTTGCAGCTTTGGAAAATGTGGCTTCCAGTGTTCAAACAACAATTGGGAAGTATGAAGGCAAATTCTTACTCTGAAAATGCTCGCAGACCTTAGGTTATTTCTGGTTTCTTGCAAATTGGACACAAATTTAAAGTTTCTGAATATGCTAATAGAGTAAGGGTCATGTGAACCTTTTTTTATTCAGCTCATCGATCCAGATGTGCCTGGATCTGATGATACAAAACATGGAGGAAAAGGCAAAAAGTTAATGTTACAAACAGCAAGGAGGATGTAATAGATGTGGCTTTGGATTCTGTTCCCTATAGGAATAACCCTTCATTAGTTATGAGTTAACATCTGCTGTATAAATAACGATAAACCACGCCGATTGCTAGAATTATTTTCATGAAAAAAAAAGGGATTTTGTGATTGTATTTTAAAAAATGGCTGTATAGAAATGAAATTTCAAACCTGAAATATATTAATGAATGGCATTTTCATTCATGGAATCGCTTGCCATTTTGTGTAGTAAAGGTGGAAACGTGTGTGGAGGAGTCCCATTCTTAATAATTCATCCTGCTGTGCTGTAAAAGTGTCACCCTGATGTACTGGTGAGGCTTCTGTATCCTACCCGTTTACAGAAGGAGAACTGAGGCTTTTCATAATTCAAATTTTAATCCTGATTTAGGTGATTTACACTTAGGTTGTTTCTGTGCCGGATGTTCAGCTGTAATTCGGTTTCCGAATACTTGCTGCAGGACTTTTGGGGTGAAATTTTACAGTCTCTTTTGTGCAGAAATGAGATTGGCAATCACAGCAGTCCCTTCTGCCCTTAAAAATCTGTGAATTTCCAGTTTATTTCCAGGCAGTTTGGGTCGGTCTTAGTGTATATATGCCAAGGCTTGACTTTCTTCTTTGGTGTTACCAGGATGTGTGTTCTGACAACTTTAAAATATAAAGCCAAGGGACCCAAATATCCCCCTTGAAATACTTTAAATTGTGATATCAGTCAGTGTACTGAAGTTGCCAGTGTGAATGTACTTGATTATTAAAAGGGTATTGTTAAGAGTGTATTTAAGCATGAAAATTGCAGGATTAAAAATGTTGGCAAATCAGCAACTTCATTGTGATTTTGAACGACTTAATTTGTCTAGTTCATGCAATAGACTTTAACTTTGTAAACGTAATTAAAGGCATGCTGGCAACTCAAAACATTCTACCATTTCTAAAAAGATTGCTATTTTTTCAAGTAATCCCTGTTACTCCTGTGAATGTTAGGCGATTGAGGAGATTCTTCCATGTTTGGTTGTTGGGGTTTCTTTTCCCATTTTCCTTTATGATTTTGACTGCAGTTTGTGGCTAACTAGTTTAGTGCTTCTGATGATGACTTATTTTCCCTTTCTGGAGAAAATTTTGGAGTTCATGTCTACTGTCTTTCCCATTGAGGGGATCTGTAGAAATCTCAGTGGGATACTGTCTTGTAGGCTGTGCAGAAGTATTTCAGTATCAGCATTGAGGACGGGATTATCCCTTTCCTTGTCAGCACTTCTTTCTGCATTGCTATTTTGGATTTGATTAAAAAATTCTCCTAAAATCAGTATGGAGACAGAGAAACCTGTGAAACAAGCTTTAAAACATACTGATATTTATCACTGGAAGTTGTTACCAAGACCTGCTTTCTTTGACACTGGCTGATTCTGGGTCTTTCTAAAGAACAACTGAAGCATTTTGGGAATTGCTTTGAAATAGCTCTCACATCTACTACCAGTCTTCAAATTTCACATAGCTTTGCACCTAATTTCCACTTTACCCTACTGCTTGGTGTGGTGCCTGCCATCTTGCTTTTGCAAATCCAGGCCCATGTAGTTGGGCAAAAATTAGTTTTCTTAATAATAAAAATCATATAACTTACAGGAAGCTTTAATTTCTTATGGATGTGGAATAAAAAGGCTTGGTTCTGGTTCTGGTAATGTGTCAGTAGCTAATTTCCATTGCCAGATGTGCTAGAGTGAAAATATTCTCTTTTTGTCACTTCAGTGTGGAGGACAATGAGGCTCCACGTTCCCAGGAATGTTCCCAGGGTTGACATGCTTGCTGGCAGTCTCAGCAAAAAGCGAGGCTGGAAAGGGACTACGGAGAATCCTGTGGGGTTGGATGTGCTCCCTTTAGGTATGGGGTGAGACATTGTGTGGATTGGTGCATTACTGCTGCACAATTAAACAAAGGGCTCTTCTCTTTGGCTTTTGCTCATCTCTAATTTTGAAGTACACTTAAAGTTTTGAGTCACACAAGACAGGCATCTGACTGTAGTTACAAAATGATTTTTTGGGCAGTGCCATTTAGAGATGAAATGAGATGAACAATTTTGAAAAGTAAATAAATTCATAATTTTTGCTTGATTTTTAGTTTACTTTTGCAAACTAGGATATTTCTGAATAGAAATATAACAGAATTTCTTGAATGCTTTGCTTCAAAGTAAAATAATACTGTCATACAGAAGAAGTGAAGTTAGATTTTTTGCATGGGTTTAGATGTCTACTCTCCCTCCCTCCCTTCCTGAGGCACTTAGCTTGATTTCTGTTAACTGTAAGGGACTATATTTAGATCTGTAATTGCATATATTTTAGATTCATCAACAGAATAGTTAAAAGCAAAAACGTTACTGTAATTCATTCATGTCTTTCACAGTGACAGAAAGAACTAATTAAATCCATGCTCCTCTCTGATGGAGACCAGATTCCAGTTTTGGAGCCCTGCTTGTGATTCACACAGAGATGGCAGGAGCCCCCACATCTGGGTGCCTGGCTGCACATGTGCCTCTAGACTAACCCTGTCATCCTCCTTGCACATCTAGCTGTGTCTAGGCAGTCAGAGATGTGAGTGTTGATTTGTGCTGCCCTGATCCCACTTTGCATCTCTTAAAGGGAGAGGAATTGTACCTTTAGTTGGATGAAACCTGTGGGCAGCTGTTAGCACCATCTTGACTCGCCCCACCTTGTTGGCTGTTTATGATAATGTGCTGATTCTGTCATGGAATAACTTTTTGCATCATTCCTTTTATATTAAAAAATGCCTTCCAGGATATGTTTTATTAAGTACATCAATGTCAGGAATTAAAACGTGTCAGTCTGATCCCATGTGGACAACTTCTGGGCCATTTAGAAGAATCTGACAGATGTGCTTGCTCTATGAAATGCTGGATTTTATATGGTAATGCTGACTTTGTAGCTGGTCTGTTGAAAGGAAAGGGTTTAAAAACAACTCAGCAGGAACTTAGAAAGCAGAGTTCATGAAGGACCAGACAAAGCTAGCTCCCATTCATGCTCTAATTCTCTTTCAAACTGGCATCTTCTTTTTAGCTAACAAAATTTAAACTTAGGATCATAACTTTTTGTGCTCAAAAATCTCAAATGTGGTTTCAGTCTTCTAACATCCTGCAGCAACAAATCCAACATTTATTGGAAATTTTCTTTCTCTTTATCTTGTAACAGGTAATTGGTATTACAAGGTATTTGTCCTGAATAAGAATTCTCAAATAAGTACATGGCTAAAAGGCCACCTCCTTCACTCCAAGTTTTGTTCAACTACCTCTCAGTTTTTACAGTCAATTGAATGGGAGCAGGGCAAATTTTAGATATGTTTGCAGACTGTGGAAAGCAGAATTTTAGATCTCCAAGAGTTAAACAAAAAAGTGCCAGAAAATTACTATCTAAACTCTGCCAATTTTCACCACAAAGCTTTGATTTAAAGATGTCACTGCTTTTATGGCAGTGAGCTTTTTCCAACAGAACATTGTTTCTGCTGTGAGAAAAAGGGAAGTATTTTGCCCACAAAAGGACTATAGGAGCAGGCATTATACAGATCAAGGCTTTGTTATATGCACGCACATTGCAAAGCTAAGTGGACTGGGAATAGTGAAATTTATACCCCTTTTCAGCCCTGTTGTTATTCTGGTACTTCTCAGATATTTAATGTAGATTCATCCTATTTTAGTTGCCTCACTTAGGTAGAGTACTCAGCTTTTTGTCCTGGAGGGTTCCTTTGGTCAGCAGAGAGGGAGACATCCACCTCCAAAGGGCATTTTAACACACCTAAGATCTGCATTGCCTTCTGGACAATTGTAATTTTCTCTCCATAGACAAAACACAGGGTAACCACACTATAACTGACCTCAGTTTGATGATGTCTCGTTCTCTCATAAAAATTTTAGTGGCAAAACCATCTCCTTATCTGAGATATTTATGAGAGCTGACACTATGTGTTCTGTGAGTGCTATAAATTAACACTATTCATTATTTTAGTGGGGAAAATTTGTTATAAATTATTGTGCTATTAGTCACTGGAATTGAAAGCAACCATAGTGTTGATACAAGCAGAAGAGGCAGCTGTGCATCCTCTCCTCCATTCCTGTTAAGTGCATATTGCACTCAGTAGAAGCAATATTGTCTTGCATTATAAGCATAATCTTTTTCCTTCTCATCCTCTCTTCTTTCCTTCTGAATTTGTTCCAGATGGCCTAGCTAGATGTCAGAGGGTAACCATGGAGAAAAAGCTGAATTTGTAACTAGTGGCCAAATGTGATAAAAGATGATTTTGCAGTCCCTGCTTCAGCAAAATGAGAAAATCTACCTTACTCAGATATGCTTATTTTGGTCAGGTCATAGCAGGTTCCTGCTTCTTAGGAGTATTTAAGGTCTGTTTCACTGTGATATCTTCTTATATTTACTGCAAATCAACATGGTGCCAAACAACAGCTTTATAAAAATAGAAATAAAGGTCATGTTTTTTCCTGCCGTATTCATCCCAGAAAGAGCCAGCAAAGCTGCCCTGACCTGATGGGTGATGACAGTAGTAATCAACATACAAAATATGTGAAGAAAACGTTTGCTCTTTATTGGATGTGGTCCAGAAGAGTTTTTGGTGGCAGTGAACGCTTTGCCAGAACAAATCAGTGCAATTGTCCCTAAGTCTGTCTTCACTTTTGGGCTGAAGAGGTTAATGCTTCCTTCGAAATGTATGTATCAGGGAATTGAACCATATAGAGTTTCCTGGAAAGAGGGAATCTGGACAATTTACAATTTCACAAGCAGAAACCAGTCTTTTCGGATTTCCACTGCTCTTCTCTCCCCTGACAGTATGGGCATATCTCACATTATGCTCTTGTGGGATAATCCAGGCACCTTCCAGTTTGGTTCTGGGTGTTGAGCACTGTGTTAACACTGCCTTGCAGGTGGATGTCTGCTAAGCTGTGCTTTTAACCATAAAAAACCCAACCAAACAACCCCAACCCAAGGTTTGCAAATCTACAAAACCCAGTTGTTTAATGTCCAAAATGTGAAATTTATTTTATGTTGTGTGAAGGCACATACTGGGTTTCTTTTTTTGACTCTTTTTTTTGACTCTTTTTTTTTACTTTTTTTGAATTAAAACTTCCAACATGGATGTGAGAAAATGTAAGATCATAATGCCTATTTTGCTAATAAATAAAGGTAATTTGATCTCATTCCATTTTATTTTTTTACATCACTAGAAAGGCATTTGTGTTACTGAAATGTTTTCTTTCATGTGACATAGTGATTCTTTTGTATGAGTTTGGAAGTTATTTAGTCCTGAACAGACATATTTTTGCTAGTTTTCTGTCTCACTCCAATTTTCACATTTATGTTAATTTTGATACTGAATGTTCTTTTAAAGAAAAAAAAAATACATAGCTTCTGTACTAAGTGTGCAACTCTTGGTTTTTACTCTTGCAACTATACATCAAGTTCCACTAGTTTTGTGTCTTGCATTCAATTAGATTGTAAGCTCTTCAAAGCAGGGCACTGATAATTTTGCACTGTTAAGATGTCAATTTACATTTATTCAGCTGTATAAATAAGAGGTTTTCATTTGGTGCTCTGTCATTTTGAGGGTTTGTTGCTTCATTTTTCATTCTGTCTTCATATTTGCATTGTTGATTTAACATTAACATTTTGTACACCTAGATTTTAACATTGTGACACTTGAAAGGCAGAAACAAGAAGGTCAGGTGAAGCTGCCTGTAATTGCAGGGTGTCTGTAGTTTTGGAAGGAGTCTCAAGGGCCCAAAATCTGCTCATTCTGTTGTCTGAAATGCAAACAGCTCACCTGTGTAGCCAGGTCACCAAACTGGAGCAAGGATTGCTAATGAACAGGTCCCACATTGACTGTAACATATCTGGGAAAAGAGAATTCACTGGAAAAAAGGAATGGCCCTGAATGGGAATGGAAAAGGAAATGATATCAGGAGTTGTTAAAGCCCTTTTGTGGTCTTCTGAGGAAAAGTGATGTGGTGGAAAGAATTCAGGTCCCAGAGTGAGCCCCTGATAAGAACTGGGCTCTTCCTTATGGTAAAGTGTGATACATAAAAATAAGAGGTTATGCACTAGATACGGAGGATTTTTCAATATTTAATTGTAGTTTACAGGCAGGGATGAGTAGAGAAAACGTATCTGTGGGATTACAGGGGTCAGATAGTCCCATATAGGGGCACTGAAGCAGGAATATAGCTTGGTTTTCAGGATGCTTTCTGATAAATAGAAATGCTGGAGTAAAGCTTGTGAGTTTATGCTGATCCGGTTCCTGATCTTTATATAATTATCCTATTCCTTGTCTAAGTACAGTTAGGCAAGTTTAAAGAATTATATTTAAAACTAAAAAATGTGAGAAGGCAGCATTTTACCAGAACAGATGTGTGATTATATGTTGTAAAATCAAGTATGAAGATACATGGACAACAAGGTTACATTGAACTAATCAACACTGATAAATGATTTTTTTTTTCAGTTTTCCTTATAGTAAGTCAGACAAAAAGTCTGATTCTTAACAAATAGGCAGAAAAAAAGACCCCATTGCTTCCCCAGTTGGTTGTGTGTGTTGTGTTTCATGAAGCTGATGGTTTTTCTGCCCAGGTCCATCCACCAGTCATTGTTCCTGTATCACTACTGAGTGTCCAGCCTGAGTTTGTGGGTTGTGTGTTTAGATAAGTTTAATTCCAGAAAAGAGAATGAGAGGCTTTGAGAATGTCAAAAGTATACAAAAGTTGCAGAGGCTGGAACTGTGAAAAAGGACACTGAGCAGGGAAGGGACATGACAAATCAAATAAGTGCAGAAGAGGGAATGTAAAGGGAATAAGGGTGGTTTGCTTTACACATTGACATCTGGAGGAGTAGTAATTGTCCTGATTTATAACAAAAAAGAGATTATTTTTATGTAGCAGGAAAAACCCACTAGAATCTTCAAGCACTGAAGTCAGGTGGTGAGGGATCTTGTGGATGTTATAGGAGGTTACCAGTGCAATTAGACTCCATCTGAGTGTAAGCCTGGGTCCTTCTGCACAGCAGGGAGGAAAACTGAAAACCTCATAGGGCTCCTCCAGGCTCTCTGTGTCTGTCTGTTGTGTTTCTCAGAGTTGAGCTGACGCATCACAACACAGCTCCTGCCCTTCACAGCAATCTGACTTGCAGAACATTCAGCCCTCTGTGTTGTATCGTCTGCTCAAATCAATATTCTGGAGACTGCTGAGCAAGTTCTGCTGTTCTGGGCAGCCTTTTCCCATGAGCTGTGTGGGGCACAGAGATCTGCAATAACACAACTGCATGGTAACACTGTTCAGTGCAAAGCTACCTGTCCTCCAGTTTTCCTTGGCATTTGTATACCTGGTTTCCCCTTAATTTACCTGGGCATGTAATACTGCCTTGGTCTGAGAAATTTGCTGTTGTACTTGCATAGCAGTTCTTAGAGTCTGTCTGGCCCATTTCTTGTCTGCTGGCAGTATCATGGTCTAGAATAACATTGCTTCACAATGGAGCTGTTCCAAAATTGGTGTTCTGCAGGAAAGTAGTTATGCAGTGCATTCACCAAGGCTATGGTTCGTTTGGGGATGTCATACTTTTTACAGTTAATGGAGAGCAAGGGCAATTAAGAATGCAACCTCAACTTGAAATATCACTCCTTGAGAGATTCTCCACTTGCCCGAGATTAATCTCCACGTGCCATGTGTTGGCCTCCTTGGTGTGCCAAGCTGGTTGCTGAAAGCTGAAATCCCAGAAACAAGCCTGCCTGGTAATCCCTTCGATGATTACGGCCCTCCTTTTTCTGTCCCCTTGTTTTCCTTAGCAGGACAGGAGATGGGTTTATGTGCCATGCACATCCTGAGGAGCTGTTATTTTTAACCCTTTTGCTTGTTTTTTGTGAGTGCTTTCCACACTGGGTGATTGTCACATACGTCATGCCTTATGCTTCCTCAGGGTTGTATAACCCATATGCTGCATTTTCTGGATAGTTGTTTAAAGTCCTCTTACAGAGATGAAGGACCCAGATGCTGGGAGCTTTCTGGTTTTTACACATACTCCCTGTCTGCTTTCCCTCTATGCAGTCTGCTAGATTATTTTCGTGTCTAATATTGATGTTTATATGCTAATATTTTATGATTATCATTTGCCTAAAATTCTCAAGTCCTTTGAACCATGGGAGGTTATAGCTTGTGTTTTTCTCAACCATCTTAGTGTACTGTTTCTTGAATTTCTTTCTAAAATTTAACTGGCTTTCTACTCTTTTCCTCTGTGGGTACTGGATATTGTGTATTAGCAGGATTTATTCCTTTGTGTTTGCTGTTCTGTGTGAAGATCAGGGAAGGTAAATGAATTACTGATGGTTTTGACTTGGGATCTGTCCCAAGGCAGGTTGCCTGGAAATTTTTTACTGCATTCCCTCCTGCTGCTCTGTAACAACTAGTTTTAATTTTTTGAGATTTCCAGACCAGAGAATCAAATCAGGGCATCTTTAAATAATGGAGGCAAGGAACAGTGTTTGCTCCTCTCTCTGTCTTGGTCATCTGAATGAAGGTGTGAACTCTGCAAAATGGAAGTAGTTTTTGAGATACTTTTCTTCTAAAGTTTTCAAAGATCACTGAGAACACTTCCTTGCTCCCTTTCCTGGTGCTCTGGTTCCATTTCTCACTTCTTTTTTGGCTCCTGTGTTTTTTCTTCACCATTCTTCATGCCTTTTCCTGCTTCAATGCCCTACATTTTCCCAATTCTGGTTCTCAAAAACCTGTAAAATGTGTCCTGAAATGTGTTGGCATTTTCTTCTTTTAAAATTCACCACTACAACAGACGTCCAAGTCAGAAGATAATTGAAATCCCTTTTAGCGAAAAGAAGATTTAAAAAAAGAAGAATAAAGAAATTGAAATAAAAACACCCCTTCATCTTATCAATTCAGTTAGAGTTCAGTTTCAACTAATGTTAAACATTTCTCACCAATAAAACTTTATTTTTCATTTAAGTTAACATTTTTCCACCCTCTTGCACCCTAAAAATATTTTCATTCACAAACTGATAACAGTGGGAGGAAAAAAATGTAAATGGGTTTCTAAACTCAGCAAGAGGCTGTGGTAGACTTGGTTCCCTGAGAGGTAGTGGCTGCCTGATACTCCCTTGTGCTGGTGCAGGGTGCTGTTATCCAGCTGACTCTGATTTCTTCATGGGCAAGGCAGAACTTGGTGAGTTTGGAATTGTATTTTCATTTTTTTCTCTCTATCTTCTGAGTTACCTTACTTCATAGCAGCAGTTGAATGAGAGGATCATGCTCCTAAGGAAAGCAGCAGTGGCTCTCAGAAGACTGGGGGTGTTCAAAGCACAATTTGAGTGCAAAATCAGTGTCTGGTCCTGGCCAGTTACATATATGGGTCCATATAGAGTTCAGCCTATATGACTTTACTGTGGCCAGAAGGAGCTCCGTATGTTTGTTCACATATATGGCTGTAGCAGCATCTGCTTGAGTTGTGATTTTTTCATTCTCTCCTCCTTTAGTTTGAGCCATCATCATTCAACAAACCCTGGACTGAAAATGGAACTGCTTGGGGACTGGTTTTTGAATCATGTTTATCTTCCTTGTATAGTTTCAATTAATCCTGTTAGTCAAACCTGTTCCTAATTAGTTATTGAGGTTTATGGATAGACCTAAATCATCTTCAGGTGTAATATTTTTAGCTCATCTGAAGGATAAATGGTGTGGATGGACACCTGGAAGCTATTTAAGAAACTTGTTTCTGGGGCCACGTGTGGTGTGTAACCTGCCATGTGCAGGTATGGCTGTGTTATCCTCGGTCTCATAGGAAGGTAAATAAACTTTTTAATCAGGTCAACTGCTCATGCCAGCAGAGCTGCAGATGCTTCAACTCTACCAGGACTCCACTGTAAATGCTGTAGTGAATATAATGTCTCCTTGCCTCTATGGAGTTTCAAAGTGATTCTAAAAATGTGCTTGCAAAACTTGAGAGCATAGAAAACAAACCAGCAAAGGAAGGGAGTCCTTCTGCTTCAAGGTACTGGTTAGTATTGCAAATGGCACCCAGGTCTTGGATATGGACCCTGAGAAGCAGATAGAATTTATTTTGATATAATTTTAGCAAAGTAGATGATGAAATTGCAGTATTAATTTAAGTGTGCATAACTGTCAGATTTAGTCTTTCATATGTGTGGCTTACATTTAGAGAGCACTGCTTTAAGAAACAGTTTATTAGTGAGAATTTAATTTTTCTTGAGATATAGTGCGCCTTACCCTGTCTGTGCTTGGATGTATGGCTTCATTTCTTTTTGACAGTATCCCCAGAAAACATTTATCTGTAAGATACACTGAAGTTATATTTTGTTAAACTATAACTTGAGTTTTCTATCCAGGTTTCTATGCAATTTTTCTATTTGTTTCGTCAGATGTATAAGCATTGTCCCAACAGGTTATTTTACTCTATAGCATAAATGTCTACTTATTGAACTTTAAAAATCAACATCACAGAAAAGTCTATACATTCTATAATAATCTCATCTAGTACAATAAGCCTGAGGAAAGGATTTGCCTCTTCTTTGAGTCTTACATAAATGAATACATTAAGCAGAGACTCATTCTGTAGAAGAAAAATTGAGTAATTCCTTGTGTGATAGAAACTTTAGACTGAGAGAGGAAGGAAAATTTTCTGAGGAAGTCCTGTAAACTAAGTTACTGCTCTGTAGTTTTTGTGTCAATATTACATATCTCTGATTTTCTGTATTGTAGTAATTACCCATTCCCTGATTAATAACATAAAGCACAAACATTCCTGAACCACTTAAAAAATGATGGCGTGATAAAGCAATAAAATTTGCAGAATTGTGAGTTAGTTTGGGTTAACTGGTAACTTCTTGGACAAGATCCTATAGGACTATAAAAGCTGTTTTATTCCTTAAGATTTTTTCTTACAATTATATTAAGATGTTTTGAGTATGACTTATTTAAACAAAACAATAATGCATTTACTGGCTATAAGAGTATAAGCATGTTTTTGTAGGACTATATCCTCTGAATGGTTCTTGTCAAAGTCATCTTTCAAAGCCAATAGGATCAATTTTAAAAGAATGTCATAAAATACAAAGAAGCGGTAAAAAAAATGAGATCTATGTCCAGCAGGGCTCATGGGGCACAGCTGATGCTGGCTTTTCAGTAGTCTTTTGTTCACAGACAAAGGACCTACTCAGGATCCACACAGAGGCCCACCTCTTGGGATATTAAACTGTGTGTTCAGTGGATTTGTTGTTTTGGTATCAGTACTGGAAAATTGTGATACCACAGAACAAAGATTTTTTGGTTGCATTTCTGATATACTCTGTAAGGTACAGGACTTACTTTGGCTGCTATAAATTAACTGTGTGCTTTATTGAATACTGTAATACAGTGATCCAGTGCCTCATGAAGGCCACCAATCTCTCATTCTTCTTGATTAAAAGAATGTGTGGGAATTCAGATTCAGAAACTTCAGCTTAATTGGGTGGCAGGGAATATGGTTCTTATTTGACTATTGTGCTGCAGTCTATTCTTGCAACCAAATAGTACTTAAGCTTTGTAGCTGCAAAAGAAAAAAAATACTGGATGTCTTCATCTGTTTTGGGCATGACTGGAAGTTGACAGTGGTTAATATTTTGGGGATAGTACTGAGCATTCTTTAGCTGTACCATTTTATTTCATTATTTCCTATTGCTCTGTGTCGTGGAGCAAGCTGTGCTGGTGTTGAACAGGATTGAGCTCTGGCATGCTAAATATTGTCAAATCCATCTGAAGATCTAGTTCTGCGTAATTTATAACCAGGAGAGTTCGTCAAGAAGGGGAAAGTTCTTTTTTTTGAAAGCCTAATCTGGTGACAAATTGACTGGAGATTCAAGTAGCTTCCATAAATCCCTTGGCTTTTCAGGAGTGCTCCAGTAGTAGTGGTTGCACAGCCCCTGTCCCCGACATGCTAAACTCCTCTTGGTCAGGATATGCCTGGGCATCCTCCTTGAATCACCCAGCACATATCAGCCAGTGCAGGTTATTTGGAAAACTAGATACACTGCCGCCAAGTGAGATTGTGCAGGAAAAGGACACAGCTCCATGCTGGAGCTTAGGGATGGAGTAAAAATTAATGTATCCTATTAAAGCTAGAGAGAAAAACTAGGCATGAAGATCATTACTTGATCTGGGATTTAGATCCAGCACTAGAATTGTGCTCTATTGCTGGTTGTTCAGTTTGTAGAGTTTAGCATTCTTCTGGGGTCAACAAAAAGTAGACTTTTTACATCTTCATGAATTGAAAAATAGTATTTCAAGTGAAAATAAAAACTGCTCATATCCCCAAAGGATACTACTTTTTGTAGCATCATACTTTTTAAAATACAAACTGCACACTTTAGGAAAAGAAATGATTAATGAAGGAAGAGATGTCAGCATGCTTTACCAAGTCACTAAGAAAGAGGGAATGGTATCCCTGGTGTGGAAGAGGTATTCACATCTCATTTTCCTAATTTCCCAGTCTACTCTTAAAATGTGTCCTCAGTACTGGATACTTTGCAGTGGTTTTCCACCACTCTGTGGCTTCACTTTAATATAAGTAACCATGCATTCATTACATATGCATGTCTGTACTTGGGAGAAGGTGAATTACTGATTCCAACCCATGCTTCAAGTTATGGACTACTTCTTTTATTGAGGGTGGCCAGAAGGTTCAGTGTGTCCATGAAAGCACAGGTGGGTCAGGTACAGTCATGAGGTCAGTAAAAGGAATGATGTAATTGGGGTTTTAAAGACAAAAGAAGCTGAGCTGACATGCAGAAGTAGTTCTTTGTGCCCAACCATATCCCACTTGGACGCAGAGCTTTTTCTCAATGCTGTGCTTGTGGTTTGGATGATTTGATGGAAGCCCAGCCCAAGTATTGAGATGTGGCCTTAAAAGAGTTGCTCTCTCTCTCTCTCTGTGGGTTATAAGTGGTCCTAAGTGCAATTCCCTAATCCTTACCTGCCCCAAGGACAGCTCTCACAGAAAGAAGGGCTTCCTCTTGGAGACCCCCTCAAAGTGGGATCAAAGCAGAGAATTGTGAGCTCCTCCATTATAATAGTTAGACTGCTATAAAATGTTCCATACTCCTCCTATCAATGTGATCTGTACATAAGGTTGGATATAATGGTCTTGGAGGTCTTTTCCAACCTTAGTGATTATATCTATCGATCTGTCTATGCACATATGAAAACATTTAAATAAAAATCCTTTTTATTAATTTTGTTTTTAATTTCTCTGATAAAATGCTTGTGACCAGCTAGAATTTCTGTTGTGAGGAGAAAGAAAAA
This sequence comes from Pycnonotus jocosus, assembly GCA_013400435.1. Classification (NCBI taxonomy): domain Eukaryota; kingdom Metazoa; phylum Chordata; class Aves; order Passeriformes; family Pycnonotidae; genus Pycnonotus; species Pycnonotus jocosus. The sequence continues at coordinate 1,317,940 of VWYP01004868.1, read as the reverse complement.
AAATTGCGTTTTAAAAAAAATTAATGATTGATTAAAATTTCTCCCTTTTAAAATTTGAGAATGTAATCAGGTTACAGAATGCAATTCATGTGTCTGCCCCAACGTGAACTCATCTGGTTGTCACATCCCAAGGCCTATATTACAGGGAGTCATCAAGACCCTGAGGAAAGACAGTCTATGTAGTGAAAAAGAAGCTTTCTCTTAGTTATTTAGTAAAAAAGAATAATAAAAGCAGTAGGGTTTTTTGCCTGTCCAAGCATTTTACATTACTTTTTTACATTACTTTCTTGTGTTTAGTCTAACCAGAGGAATCTGACCCTCTCCTAGTAATGAAACTTGCATTGAACTCTAATGGAAGAAATTTAGATTGAGGGATTGAGGCACTTGCTTTTAATTTATTGGTGGTTTTTTGTTTTGTTTTGTTTTTTTAGTGTTTGGGAATCTTACTGAAAACATGGTGGCAATACAATTACAAACCCATGTGCAGATATCTCAGTGTTATACATATATTTATGTACATTTCTGGAATCTAATTGCATTGGGGAGAAGGACAAATGAAGTCTGATTCTCCATGTTCCTGTATTTTCTTCTCTGTAAGACGATGTTTGGATTTCATGCAATTTTGCATGTCACTCATGCTCTTGGCAAGTGACTACACAAAGATAATAGCAGCAGGAGAAACAGAGCTCTGCTCCTCTGGGCTCTTACAGAAAGGCTGGATTGCTCTCTTTGAGCCAGCACATGGATGGAAGTCTGCTATCAAAGCCTCATTTACCAAAGAGGTAGATAGTAATTTTATGTATTGAGGGAATAGAAAAAAACAGCCTCACTGTTGGACACCTGCCTTTCAGATACACATTTGTCAGTCAGAGAACAGAGAACTGAGTGCTGCAGATGCAAAGCAAACACTTTCATGTCTTCTCTGAGTACATTTTTAAGGCCAGTTTTCCTGCATGGGTATCCATAATGGTTATTGTCTATAATTTTGTAGCTTCTGCAAGTTGTAATTTGGTCCAGGCCCCATAGCTTCCAGATGGTTTCGGATAAATGGAAGCTGAGCACTTGTTATTGATGCTATTCCTAAGATCATTTTCCCATATGCATATGCAGTGTTGCATATGTTGTTCATGACACACAGCTAATGACAGAAAGCAGTAACACCACCATCCCTGTAAGTGTTCCAAAGGTATGTGGATGTGGCACTTGAGGACATGGTTTGCTGGGGAACATGGTGGTGCTGGTTTAATAGTTGGACTTGATGATCTTGTAGATCTTTTCCAACCATATTGATTTTATGATTCTATAAACGTTTGCTGTAAATATTCCTTATATGTGTGAACAATGCCTCTCAAAATGTGTAGTTAACATTTTAGCATTTAGATACTTTTCAGAGCCAATAAAGACATTGTTGTTTTGGGCTTTTTTTTTCTTTTCTTTTTAGATACTGACCGAGCTTTAGTGCTACTGGAAGAATATTGCAAAAAACTACGGAAGCCAGAAGAGCAACAACTGAAAAAAGCCATCAGAAAGGTGATGGGCATCTTTAAGAGCAGCTTGTTTCAGGCACTTCTAGGTAGGTACTAATGTTTAATACTAGATGCACTCTCTTGGAGGCCAGGGCTAGGTCAGACCTAGTAACTTTCTTATTAGTCACTATTTAATTTGTGTTTATGGTGAAAAGCATGTTGAGATGATCCTTACAAGTTCCCTGAGGGGAAACTCATTGTCCTGATATTTCAAAGGTATTTTCTTACTTACAGAGAGAGAAGTAACAGAAACCTAATACAAGTTAAGGTATGGAATAGTTACTCCTAAACCTTACTGCTTTGCTTTATTTAATGGAAGATATGGAATCAGAATAGGATATAGCTGTTTATGCAAAGCTGAAGATGAAGCCACCTCCACAGGTAAATGGCCAAAGTTTAATTGATTTCACTGGCACCAAGCAGTATTGAAAATCTTTGTACCTTTTGAATTATGTTTTTGTGAAAAGTATTAGCAGAGAAACTCAATGTGTTAAGAAAGTTTCTCCAGGACACAGTTTGCCAGAATGTTCCCATTCATGTGATGTTACAGTGTTCAAGGAGATGTGCTGATGTATCACTCAGTCTTTCTTTCACTTACCTGAAGATCCCCATTTCATCTTGTAAATGATGTTAAAATCAAGTGCTTATTGTTTTGGAGCTTTATATAAAGCAGCTTCCATAAGCTATTACATATAATGTTTTCAAGGTCATGAGCATACCTGTTTGCCTTGGCATTCCTGCTGTAGCTGTGCAGTGCCTGAGCTGCCAGTCCTGGGAAGTGGTGACTGTAACTGTGTGTGTCCCTTGCTCTACTTCCCTCTGCCCTCTTGCTCACATTGCATGGCACTTCCTTCACACACATCCACATTTTGTGAGGAACTCATCTCGAGGGTGCATTTCCTAACATAGATTGTGTTTATGGAAGCACACATGCCGTCAATTTATGGCTGTTTGAAGCCACAGTATCAACTGTGCTCCTTGCAGAGCTACAGTCAGGACCAGTTATGGAAAAAAAATGATTATTTGTCATAAAAGTGGGAGCACATCAATAATGCATTATTATTGTGAAGCCAATGGAGGTCTGGGACTAGTTTCAGGAATTTCTGTAGCATTTGTGGAAATGTGTATTACCAGTCTCTAACATTTCCTGCAGATTGAATTAATTAATGTTAGTGCTATTTTACTTCTAACTTTTCTTAACTTCTTTAAAGCTATTAGCTTTATTTTATAAACTCTACATAATTCTAATTGCTCTGTATGCTTTAAAAAGGAAATAGATTAATAATTGAATTGAATTTATTAAATAGTTGTAAATAGATTTGGAAAAAAGAGAAAAAATTAGACTTTTTCATATTGTTTTTATGAAGGTGACTATGGATATAGAAATGTGTACTGAAGAAATACACTGGTCACAGAAGTGGCATTAGCTGTACATTTACTTCTGCTCTACTTGGAAGTAGTTAGAATACTTTGGAATATTCTAACAACATGTGTGCTTTGTGTGTGGCTACATTACAATATGTGTTGATGTATTACACATGTTAAAAATGAAAAAGTGATTATAGCTACAATAATGTTGAATCCAAAGAAGAACTTACATCCTTTGATTGCTACAATAACAGATTGAGAAGTATGGTGTTACAGAAGATAGCATTTTAATTAGTGGGCCTTTAGATGTCTTTTCCTTCTTTTTAAATGTCTCTCTTTATAGAAGAGATTTGGGAATTGCGAGATGTGTTCAAAGTCTCTCATTATTACATTTGGTTTGTTACTTGGTCTAGATTCTGGAACAATACTGAAGAGGAATCTCTTTTCCATGAGAGGAGACATCCCACACATTTTAAGTGTGGTAGATGATGCTGTTACGCAATCAGTAATGAGATTCTTGCATAATTATTATTTAAAAAGACCCTCACTTCCATATCATGTGTTTTAACTTCATGGTATAGTTTCTCTATTCACCTATAAATCAGACCACCACACAAGTGAATACCTAAGGCAAAGCTTCTGGTCTCTTTAAGTTCTGTACTGCTAATGTTCCTTTGTCTTTTATATTTGCAGAATGTCTAATGGTCTTGAAAGTGTCCATTTTTCTGTGCCTGATCTTAATGAGACCTAATTTCCAGAGTCAGAGAGTTCATTGCTTTCCAAAACTCTCTCATTTATAGCTGTTAAATATTGGTTTTATCCAGAATGATTGACCTTTCGAATATTTAGGCTGGAACTACTAAGGAAAAGTGTGATTTTTGTACAGAATTGTTAACCTGGATGCAGAGGTTCACATTCTTACCAGGAATAAAGTTAACATAATTTTATGTGCCAAATCCAGTTTTTGTACATCCCGCAGCTTCAGTGGAATTTGATGCCTTTACAAATAAATTCACCCATTATAACTATCTCTGTTCTTTAAGTGTGGGTTCATTTCCCATTAATTTCCAAAAGGCTTTAAAATTCTGTAGGATGTCTTAAGTTGAGTATAAGAAGAACAGATAAAGAAAAATAATAATAATAACAGAGTAGCTTTTCAAATCTAGTGTCATCTAGTTCCTTTTATTCTCAAATTTATGCTTGTGTGGTTATGCTGATTCGATTCAGCCATCTTTGAACTTGGCTTCTCAATGTGTGTGTGACTATTTTTATCTTCAATGTGTTTCATAAATATTAAATGTGGACTACTGAACAGTAGGGTAACATGAGAGAAACGAAGATTGAATATTTTTCTTGCATATATTCTACACATGCAAGAAACCACTACAATCATATAAGGAAAAGTTCTGCAAGTGATTTGCAGAAGGATTATTGAAGGATTGTCCCTTTATATTTTAATTCTGGTTCAAAAACATTCCCTTCTCCCTTTGGGCTGTTCTTCTTGCTGGACTTCTTGCTAGAGTGGCTGTGCTCAGTGACAGCTAAGTAAGTAGCTAAGAGGCACATTTTCAAAGTGACATGTGGAACTGCAGTCTCTGGAGTCCCTCTTACACTCCAGTGGCCCAAACAAAATGCTTTGAAAATCCAACCCTAAGAGGAGGGAGGAGGAGAAACTCTTCAGAAGGAGCATGCAAGGAGAAGAACACGAATCTAGATATTGGCATTTCTCTTAAGTTAATTCTAGATTTCTTTCACCAGAAGGATTTTACCCATGCTTCTATGCGTAGCGTGGAGTTACACTGTTATTAGGAACTTGTAAGGATTTTTTTTCTTTTTGTAGAGTCATCTGTAGCTAGCTGATAGTAAAATCACAAGGTTCTCTTAAATTGTAGCACATGTGCTGATGTGAACATTTCTAAAACCCTGCAAGGAAGAGGAAATTAAACCTCCTGAAATTCAAATGCCTCATTTGTTGGGGTTGTCTCATAATGGGGCATCTTGGAGACATCATGCTGAGAAAAAAAAAAGGGAAATCATAAAAGAGAGTAATAATAGTCATCTGGATGTGTCATAGCAACAAACATTTTTTGTTCCAGTTCTGTTCTTAAGGAAACTTAATAAATTTTAATAATGCAGTACCTAGTTTAGTACAATTTATTTTGAGAAACCTCTGCTATATGTTTGTCTGGCCTTCATTTCATTAAGAAAAGTGCATGATTCCACAGCTTAGAGGGTGGTTCTGTGGAATGAGAATGGATAAAAGAGGTTTATGTCAGGGTTGTTTGGGTTTTTTTGTAGATATATCTCTATAAAACATCATTTTGTTTCTAGTAGGAATTAAAGTGCCACAAATAACTGTAATCATCTTATGCAGTATTAGGTAAAAACTAATCTCAATAGGTTTTTCTAAAATTCGGATAAACCCAATCTGCAGTCGGTGACGTACTTCCTGAGGACTTTGAAACCATATCTTATGGTTTTTTCTCGTGCTTGCATAACTTTGCCTGAATTTTAAAATGCCATATTTCCAATTAAAATCTGCATCACCTTTTTTTTTTTTAATGGTATTGTACCATTTCTGCAAAATAATGTGGATGTTCTAAAACTGCTCATCTTAAAAATTGCTGTAGTAAACATTACTGTTACAGAATTTACTCATCATCTCTGTCACAGCCTGTGCTTAGAGATTTAGGATAATATGTTACATTTCCAGTAGGCTGGGTTTTTTTAGACTCTTTTCTTCATCCATCTCACTTTTAAATAAACCTTTTTATAACAGTCCTTTTTAAAGTAGTGGTCATGTGTTTTAAACCAAGTGAAAAAGGAAGTCAGATGATTTTTATGCAATCACATATTACTCTTCTGTTAAAAGATTGTGTAAATGAAGTGGAAGTATAACTCAGTTGTGTTACATTAGTCTCCAAAATTCCAGAGATCTAGTTAAATCTTGTATTCTTCCATGTTACTGGATGGTGCCTAGGGCAGATAGGGTATATAAAGAGGACATTTCTGAGATGCAAAACAAGTTTCCCTTTGGCTTAATTATTTTAGGACATATATATCTCTTAAAAATAGCATAGTCTTTGAGAAGTGCAAGTATTTATTATAGCTAGCATGAAGCAAGCCAAGAGCTTGATTTCCTTTGGATTTGTCTTAGTTTGGTTGATTTCAGTGTCTACAAAGTTGTGAGCTGGGACTGACATTTCTCTTGTACTTGGTTAAATTTCTGGAGAGTTTTGATATGAAAAAAAACTGGAGAGGAACCTATCATAGGAGTAATGGTGGAATGTTGGAACATGTTACTGTCATAAAAAGAAAACTTGAGGAAGGAAAAATGTGGAAAATTTTGATCAGCATAGCCAGGCACGTCCTCCACATTACGTAGGCTTTAATACTGTTGACCATATAGGGAGAAGAAGACAATATAGGAGATTAGATGATGACAAGGAATTTGTTTAGGCATGTTGTGTTTAAGGAGAAAGTTTTAAATGAAACTTGAGAATAGAGGGAAGGAAGGGGGTCAGGAGTGGGGAATAGTTGTATGAAAAGCAGGATATATGATAAGAAAAGCAGACCTGCATCCCAGTCCTGGGCCTGGAGGTAGGGCCTGTAACCAAAGAAGTTGTGAAGAACAATTATAGGTGGTAGAAAATGCAAAAATAGAGTGCTGGTCATACATGGTAGTGCTAAGATTTGCACAAAAGGCGTAGAAATAATCTGTTAAATACTGAAGGTTGTTGTTGTCTGCTCCTGTGATCTGTCTTTAAGAAACACTGCTATCATATTTTCAAGCTTTCCTTCACAACCACCATAACCTGTTCACATGTGCCAAGCTTGCTCTCAGTAGATGTTTTTGTCCCGCTCAGGTGTTTGGTGTGCTCAACTGCTTGCAGAGCTCCTGGATGTAAGGTCACTTGTCTCCTGTGCCATTGCTCTCTACACTTACTCTCAGTGAGCTGGTTTCTGGTCATGTCAGGCTGTTTCACCGACAGTAACAACACTGAATTCCTCAGTTGTTAATCCAGTGCAGCCAAGCCTGTGTCCAGCCCAGGGACATTAAGCAATCCTCTTGCTGAGGGCCTGCATCCACCATTCATGGTGTCAAAGAATAAAACCCCTGTTGATTTTGCTTGCCTGGGATCATGCATTTGGATGATTCTCTCAGAGTTTTATATTCAAACCTTCCCTGACTAAAAAATACAGATTCTTCCCTAGCTGTGTCTAAAAATATTTAAACCCTCCCTGACTATTAAAAATGTTGAGGAGCAAAAGAAATGTGCAAAACCTCTTCAGTGCTCTGTCACATTTGAGAGATGCTCAAATGACATCTCTGACAATGGGGAAGCCTGTTATTACTCTGCACAGAGTCCTACTTTCCCAAACTGGCATCTTTCTTTGTTGCAGCATAAATTACAGCAGAACTGAAATTTAAATTCAAGGGCAGCTTTTGTTTTGCCTGAAGACAGCTGCAGCTGCTTTTATTCTTGAAGTCCAATTCTCTTAGTAAGCAAATTTTGTGCTTTCTCTCAAAACAGCTAAAGGTAGTGCTCGATCTTTGGGATGGTTTGAAGCTGTGTGATCTTCTTTTTAATTAGCTGGGTGCTGGATTGCAGCCAGCTGGAGGAACTAACCCTTGCAATTCTCCAGTGAAAGTCTGGTCACAAGGAGTAGACCATGTGTTAAAAAGAAAGGAAAAAAGGCAGATCTATTGTATCTGGTTTCTAGTTTGGCCCACTGCTGTTCTTGCTACCATGGCAGTGCAGTTTCTCTTGCATTTTTATAATTTCTCTCAATCTCTTACATTTCCTCCCAATCCATGGAGCCTGTGGATTAGAGGAATAGTTTGGAGGAAATAAGGCTTCTTTGCTTCTATCAGGTTGCATTGACAGTGGGCAGAGGGTCCAAATTTAGCTGATGAGAGCTGGCAGGTGGATGCACGTGGAGACAGACAGACAGACATCATGTTGCTATAAAGGGATTGGAATGAAGATACCCAGAGAGAGGAGTTTCGAAGACTGACAGAATGGGTCAGGTTGGAATGGACCATTGGTATCCTTGAGTGGAGATTGCCTAGTCCAACCTCCCTGCTTGAGCAGTGTTCCCTAGAATGTCACCCAGAATTGTGTTCAGATTGCTTTTGCATATCTCCAGGGGAGGAGACCGACAGTCCCTCTGGGCAACCTTTGTGTTTCCTTGAAGTCTGAAATGTTACCTGATTTTTCTTGGTTGTGTCTGTGATGGAGGAGCTGAAATATTTCTCAGAATTGCTTTAGTACATCCAGTACTTACTGGATGTTAAGGTGATGTCTTACTGCATAGAGATGAGAAGCAAACAGAGCCAGGGCATGGTGCTCCCTGTTCTTGCTGGTCAGCCTGGTGATGTGAGTGGCCAGCTTCTTAATATTAGAGCTATTTCCCACCTTGAGGGAAGGTGTGTGCAAAGGTGTGGGGATCATCTGTGAGTACTCTAAATCAGTTTTTATTTGAAAGAATTTAAATATTAAAAGCTTGTGAATTACCAGGAAAAGACCTCAACTGAAAACCAAAGCTCTGCTGTCTCTTGCATTTATGGGAGTGAATGCTGATGAACTTTGATAAATAGAAGATCCCAGCCCAGGTCTGTATCTGGATTCTCAGCCCTTCTGAGTACAAGAAGAAACCAGCACTGATTACAGCACTGATACAACCTGGGTAATACATAATCACTTGTAATCCTAATGCAACCCTCTGCTCATGTTTTGCTGCCTTTTAACCCATGAATGATAACATTTACATCTCAGACGAGGAATTCAGAATCTTTGGGGACTTCTGTGATTTGAAATGCAAAAGCTGTGCATTAGAAATAAACCATTTTTAATGTGACCAATATTATAAGTGTTGAGGTTGTTGGTTTTCAATATCCAGCAAGGAATAAAAGCTGTTTTTTGTTTCTGTAGGGTTATGGTGTGGGGTTTTTTTGTTGTTGTTTTTGTTGTTTTAGTGAGGTTTTTTGGGTGGGTTTTTTTTTTGGTTGTTTTTTAAAGTGCATCTTGGCCATATGGATTCTGTGTATAATTAGAATTAGTAAAATGCAGTTGCAGCAGCTGTTACTGTGTGGCTGCTGTCCCAATGTGAAGCTTTTCTTTCTCTTTGCATTAAATAGGGATAGCCCTTTATTGCTGGTTTGTGATGAGAACTAGAGACAAATTATTAAGAGATTCATTTAGATAATTTGGTTTTGTTTTGAATGATGCAGTTTCCTTTTTCAGAATATAAGAGAACAATGAGATAGATGATTTTCTTTTGGTGTCAAAGAAAGAAAGACTGGATTTATATCTTGCTAATGTAGTTTGTACATCTACTAATAAAATGGAAGAAAATAATCTGCAGCAAGCTGTTCCATCACTAATCCCAATGTTTATTTTTGTCTCTAAAATAGCAGAGCTGTTCTCCCTTGCTAATGCTTTGGCCTGCAGAGTCATTTTAGGCTAGACTGTGATGTGACTTTTGTTCAGTGAATATAACTTTTTAAGAAATTGCATGGTAATTTTGAAATCACGGAAACATTTTAGCCTTGATGAGTGTTATACCTTATGTTTCTCAAAGCTGTTATAAATGAGCCAAGTTTATTGCCTAATGCCACCACTGTGGATCTTTCGGAATCTCAGTATTCCTTTTGCTTACTCAGTGTTCTCCTGTGCTTCCAGTGTGTTGTGGGAGTCAATGAAAAATACTGATTGGTGTGATTTAAGTGCAATTGGGATTGAGCACTGAACAGTAAAATTCATCAAAGTGAACTAGTTAACCTTAGATACACATACCTGTATATATTTGTGAATATATATATGTCTACATATAGAATACTTATATGAATTCATATACACATATTGTAGCAGGTAACCATGGATATTGTATTTATCTCAAACTTCTGCTGTAGTTTGCTCAGGTATTATTCTGTACTTGGGAGCTCTGTAGAGTATTAAAGTGTGTCTTGACAAGAAGTGCTGCAGACTGTGTTGTTCATTCCCATCGTGTGTTGATTCTGTCTTGAAGTTTCTTTTCTGTGGTTGTGTTTGTGTTCTCTCACCTCTGCCATAATTGTGTGCTCTTGGCAAAGAAGACTGAATTTATATCTTCAATTTGTTCTTTCCTGCCTTCATTTTGTCATCATAGTGGTGTCTCTTTGAATATCTGCTGATATAGCTGATTAAGGCACCATTGCATAAAATCCCAGGCTTTAGAAATAGAAAATAGTTTTTATAATAATTATCATTACATGTTGTTGTGTTCTGTTATGTTATTTTGTGTTATGCAGAAAGGATGTAATATTTCCAAACAGTGTGAAAAGAAGAGAATTAGGTAAGTGATCAGATGGCAGTGCTATAACTAAGCCAGTTTTGGTGAACTGATTTCAATTCCTGTACATACACACAGTGTGATACTTCTTATTTATTTGACCTCACACTTGTTTTCTTCAAAAATCCTGCTTCATTTAGCATGCAGAAGGGGCAGGACTCAGCTCATGAGCAAACATTTAATTCATTGCTTTCTCATCATTTTTTACTCTGTGAGTGGTGCTACAGAGGTGGGACTGAAGCCCTGAGAAATAGAATTAAAAATATCTTCTTATTTTTGAGGCCTGATTGGAGATACTTCTGACCTGATACACCACCACATGTACTACTTTTCATGTTTGATCACAGCTCCAGCAGCAACAGGGATGTCACCATTTCAGCAAGACTGTCTCAGTGGCTCATTTTGGGATCATCTGATGGGTGATCATTTTTGAAAAATACTGTATAAGTGACTTTTTGACCTCAGTGAGACTGTCAGTAGGAGTCAGGGGTAGGATCTAATTCCCAGGGTGGCATTTAATGCTCTTAAGCTAAAGAACCCTCAAGAAATCTTCTTATTGCTCTCAGCCTTTCAACTCCTCAGATAAATGGTGCAAAGGTTGCTCAGGCAGCTTTTCCAGAGCAGGCCCACTCTGTATACTGAATCAAGTGTCAGAGCAGAGGAAAAAGTGATGTGTGACCATACACCTAAAGAGTGACACTTTCTAACTTTGGGAGTGCCTTGGCAACCTTATCAGTGTTTTGGAGTTAACTTTTCATAGTGATTTCTTAGAGTTCAGGGATAGTAAAGAGAGCTTCTCTTCACAATTTCCATTGTGTAATGGTATTAATAACACACATGTTTTGAAGCAAGGTCAAAACTGTTGGACACTTCCACATCAGCCTTTGCTGCCTGAGCTTTTAGAGATGCTCATGCTACTGAAAGTGCTGCTTCATTTCTCTCAGAGCAGATTTTTATCCCAGTAGTTAGATGGTTTAGATGACCTAGATGATTTCTACTGCAAAACAAATGGAATACCTTTCCAAGCAGACAGTAATTAGACAGCAGGAGAAATCCAACCTAATTGCAGTGAGACAGAGGGATAGATACAGGGTTGAAGTGTTTAGTGGCTCTTTCCTCACAAATCTTGCATTTTCTTGAGTTGTTTTTGATCTCCAGTGTTGAACTGAATTGTAACTTCATTCTTTTTCTTCTTTAACCTCTCAAACCAAAAGGCTGTTCTGTTTTTATTCTTGTTATCATTTCATACCCAGCCTGCCTTTTGAGGATTTAAAAGTAAGTTTTGGTGTGGTGGACTGCATTTCTCACATTTTTTTAGTTGTGTTTAATATGTAGCTATTAATTTATGCTTTAAGTATTGTAAATACAATGTGGAAGACTAAAAATATACTTCAAAAAAAAGTATCTTTGAACTCTGTTAAAAGTTGGAGTAGTCTAACCCTTCCTCTAAATAAAGTTTAGAGTGACATCTTGTGGTTACACTGATTTCAAATGCATATATCTGTAGGCATTATTTTATTTCGTCCACAGTAAGCATGATGTTTTCTGTTTCAAAATGTTCTGAATTGCTCACTAGAAATCTATAATGATTTCCGTTATGGCTTTTGGGAGATCAGAGAAAACATTGCTATGTGTCAGGGCCCTGTAGGTTTTACTGCATGGAGTTTATCCCATGCACCTGTGAGATTCCAGTGTTTTGAACTCCAGTTCAAGATGTTTTAATGCTCTTCCAGCCATTTGGAATTTCGCAAGAAGTTTCAATTAGCCATAATGCCAAAGCAAGTGGGAGCACAGCATCTCTCAGCAACATCTGTTTGTGCCAGTTCATTACCTCTCCAAAGACTTGCTTAGTTTTAGGTAAAGATTAATGTGTCCAGGAAGCTGGTGCGGAGAATTTGTCAATGTAGATGTGGCGAAGCCCATTTCAGATCCATACTGCAGTGGTGTATATGTGTGCTTCCTATGGATCAGCCTCCAAAGTGTTGGACAGTGTAAATGCACACCACCAAACCATATCCAAATGCCTGGAAGGTGCTCAAACTGCAGTTTTGTGCAGTTAACCTAAATTAAATACAAACCTTTTCAACACCAGGTGGAGTTATAGAGTAATTCTGTGCTAGAAGCTTAAATGACCTGGAGAAATGTGAGATTTGCTTTCACTTTTGGGAAGACCTCTTCAGAGATGCAGGAATAATGCAGAGGGTTTTTGTTGGGGCCAGCAATGTATTGCCTGGTTCAGTCTCTCAAATTAGCCATACAAAGGTCTTTTACCATTCCTCAGCGTTAAAGGGAAGAAAGGTGGTGATAATTTGCTAGGTCAAGTTTTAACTATATAATATGTTGATTAATGTTACCATGGAGCCCACCTGGGAGACTGAATACCTGATTGGAAAATTAACTGTTCAATAAAAGACACTTGACCTTTCTAAGAAATAAATTCTGTTTGGGAGAACAGCTTCATCAATGCATCTCAAATGAAAAGTCCCTCTAGCACTGCTCCATGGCACTTCACTCATAACATGTGGCCCCAGGTCTGCTGTCAAGCCTTTTGACACAAGAGGCTGGATTCAGAAAGGATTCTGTGTTTGTGAAACTGCGGTTTTTGTTGGAGGTACTTTAGTCATGTGAAGATGCCAGCACTAGTTGATATGATGTGCTGGCCATGTTAAGGATTTTTTAGCTTTGTGGTAAAGCACACAAGGAACATAAAATCCAAGAAGCCCAGCTCAATGATCCTAAGAGAGCCATCTGGTGACCTCATTTATTAATTTGATGAAAAAACAAAGATGTGATGTTTTCAATTAAGATGAATGTTTGACTGCCCTGCCAGAATTGGTTTTGGTGGATAAATAAGTACAAGTTAAGCTGTTAATATAATCCTAATACTGAAACTGGAAGCGCTGATGTAGATTGGGTGTAAAACACAGCAGGTCATTTGGAGGGCTTAGAGTGAGCTAGCCTTTAAAAAGTATGTTTGAAGTACACAAAGTGTGTTTAAATTACATATTTACAGGAATAGTTTTGGAGATTTTCTTGGCAAAGTGCTTCCACCCATTCCAACGGGGACTATTTAAAAATAGTAAAGAAATTTGTAAAAGTTAGACTTTTACAAACTGATGCTGACCTTTTTTAAATTCCTTCTTCTGTGACAGAAGGAAATTACTGGTGATGATCTTTCTCCCTCTTTCTTTCTCCCTCCCTCTTTCTTTCTTTCTCCCTCTTTCTCCCTCTTTCTCCCTTTCATTGCACAGACAGCAATATCCTTGTTGCCCTTTTTGATTGGCTGCTTGGTGGATTTTGTCCTGTTATGAATCAGAATGTTCTCTAATAGTTTTTGTCTGCCCAAGAAACAATTTGGCTCTTCATGCTGAGACAGCTGGGTATTAAGTAGATTTTGCAATGGGAGACTGTAAAGAGGTTTCCCCATAAGGCAGGACATGAGGCCGGGATGTCATTGTGCAAACCAGTTCTTTTCCAAATTGTGGCTTCTGTGTGGTGAATTCCTTGCACTGGCAGCAGATAACACATTGATGCAGCCACCAAGAGAAATGGGGCAGAAACCCTGTGCCAGCTGATGTGACCATTGCTGCTGGATGTGGTACCCTGTACTGGGTGGGATGTGTTGAAAATAAGGGCTCATCAGTTAGACAGTGTTTGGGTGGTGGAATAGCTGTTTGAAGGCTTAGTTATTGAATCCTCTGAACTCTAAACAGCTACTCATGGCCTCTTTCAGCAGTGTAAAGCCAAAATCTTATTGTGCTGTGGTCACTTAAGTCACCTCTTTTATTTTGTTAGAATAAAAAGAAGATTCTAACAATTCTGGCCTTGATTCTGTGCCAAAACTCCCCTCATTACAGTTCAGAGCTGTCACACTGCCTGAAAAGTTCTCCAGTATTATTAAAAGCCACAGCAAATTTAAATTTAAAGTGGAGGCGACTGAAGAACAAAATTACCTGTGGAGTTTGGGGGCCGTTACTTTAAGTAATTGCTATCTACCTGTGCAAATCCCTCTGGGCTGCCTTTTGGATTAAGTATTCCTTACTTCTTCTCTAAACCTTTTGTTTAATATTCATGTGTGTTGTTAAACAGCTGCTGTATCCTCTCCAAGTGTAAAAAGGGGGATGCATTTCAGTAGCAAATCAAGTGATATTTAAATATATCTCTTGTCTATTTCCGAGCAGCAGTATTGGAGTTAATGAATATTTATAAAATGCACTTAAGTCCTTGAATGAGAAGCACTGTGGTTGTGCAAAGCATGGTTCGTTTATTTTAAGCTCTTACCTGGCCATTTTGACCATTTGCTAAATGCACTTGAAAGCAAGCACACAAAACTTGCTATAATGCTGACTTGATTTCTTTTCTTTAAATGGGAGCAGAATCAGGACACACTTTCCCACAGTATAATAATTGCAAAAATGTAGGTGCTCTACTTAACCTGAGAAGAAAGCTCTTCACTTAATAGGTGGCCTGGCATTTTGTAATAGATGGTAATATAAAAAGATTGGTTGTATTAACACAGTGCAATCTAGAAAGACCTTGTTAGATTTTATTACATTTTCTGCTTGGTAATTTATAACGATTAGAAAGCCTAATTCTTTTGCTTATCTTGTAATTATAGCAAGGTGTTTATAAGGAGGAGTTCCAGCTGCTTTTTTTGTACAGTCTCATTAGATGGGAAATTAGGGAGCTTTTTAGACTGTTAATTTTTGCTTACTACACAGGGTGCATAAAGCATTCTGAAATGCATGTATTGTATGGGGTCAACATTATGTTTTGTGAGTTGCTACATGAGTTTCCAGCAAGGACAATGGATGTCTAGATTTAGATGGTCTTCAGAGGAAGGCCTCTTTATTTGGAAGATCACATTTTTAAAATCCTCCTCTGGAATAGGGAGGTACCTAATATTTCCCATTCTATCAAAAAGCAGTTTTAGGTGTCTGTGTGTACAGTCTCCGTTTGACACCTAGGAGTGTCTGGTGACAATGTCTGTGTCAGAATAGCACAAAAGCCTCCTGTGGAGTCCCGTCCTTGTGTGTGGTGCCCAGCTGTGACCATGGCTCTGCTGGGACGTTTTTCTGGATTGCAAAACCCAGCTGATCTGAATAAAAGCTTTAGTGACTGACCCAAGACCTCACAGGACACTCGTGACTGAACACAGAGCTTAACTAAGGAATCCATAGCTTACATCATATAATGAGATCATCCTGATTTAGGCTGTCAGGCTTGAGTTATAATTGAAAGCATTGTCTGATTTCATTCTCTTGGAGAGAATTTAGGCCAGTCAAAGGCCTATTCTTATTCAGTTTTGTTATCTTCACTGTGGAAGATGGGATAGGATATCTACCTAGAGCAAAAGTGGGTCACAAAATGGCAGGCAGTAATTACAAATCAGAACATTTGCAAATAGAAACAGACATCGAGCTATTACTGGTATTAAAACTATTAATACTTACGTGTCTCTGTATGTTGCATTGTTCATGATAAATTCTTATTTTACAGATCTCTTAATTACTGGAAATTATTTTGCTTACAGTTTGGACAAATGAATGTCTGTTAGAGGATGGAACTGCCATCTGTGAGACTTTTCACTGGCAATTAGGCTTTGGGAGGTACTTGCTTATAACATCTGAGTGAAAATCTGAGTGATTATGATGGAACAAACCAGTTTTATGAGCTCTGATGCACTAAGACTCAATATTTTAATGAGAATACAAAATCAAACCTGGATATTTTATTGATATTCTACTAAACTTGCCATTATTCTGACCCTCTGTGAGTTAGAGTCCATTGATTTTATTTGTTCCCAGTCCTTAGTGCCTTTCTGGAGAGGAGCTTTATATAAGGGCATGGAGTAATAGGACAAGGGGAAATGGGTTTTGACTGAAAGAGGGCGTGTTGAACCACAGAATCATAGAACAAGCTGAGTTGGAATGGACCTAACAAGATCATCGTGTCCAGCTCCTGGCCCCGCACAGGACACCCCAAGAGTCACACCATGTGCCTGACAGCATTGCCCAAATGCTTCTTGAACTTTGTCAGGCTGGTGCTGTGACCACTTTGCTGGAGAGCCTGTTCCAGTGTCCAAGCACTCTCTGGGTAAAGAACCTTTTCCTAATATCCAACCTAAACCTCTCTTGACATAACAGCAGGCCATGCCCTCTGGTTATGCCACCGGTCACCAGAGACAAGTGATCAGTGTCTGCCCCTCCTGTTCCCCTCAGCAGGAAGCTGTAACTGCAATGAGGCCTCCCCTCAGTCTCCTGCAGGCTGAACAAACCAAGTTCCCCCAGCCACTCCTCATACGGCTTCCTCTTAAGGTCCTTCAACATCTTTGTTGCCCTCCTTTTGACGCTCTCTGATAGTTTAATATCTTTCTTATATTGTGGTGACCAGAACTGCACAAATTATTCAAGGTTAGAGTATATGTAAGAAACAAATTCTTTACTGAAGAGTGATGAAGCACTCTAACAGGTTGTCCAGAGAAGTTTTGGATGTCCCATCCCTGGGAGTATCCAGGGCTAGGCTGAATGGGGCTTTGAACAACTTGGTCTAATGAAAGGTGTCTCTGCCCATGGCAGAGAGTTGGATTAGATGATCTTCAAGGTCACTTCCAACCCAGACCAATCTAGGATTCTGTGTGCTGAGCTAGGACCAGAGAATAGTTTAGATAACTGTAACCAACACTTGTGCTTTTCCACAGGCCCAAAGAAACTGAGAGTGAGATTCCATCCACGTAATTTGCACCGCAGATAGGTTGGCTTTTAGAATTACAGTTATACTCCTTAATATCAGGGTATATCTCTTTAGGCATTAGAAAGAGGTGGTGTTTTTGAAAGCAGGTGATCCTGTTTGAGCTTAGCTGACCTGGTTAGATTGGCTGAATTGTGCACTAAGAATTCAGCCAAACCAGAACAACAAAAAGAGCAAACATACAAGAATAGTGAAAACAATTACTGCTTTAAAACATGCTCTAAAAAATCTGTTTTGGGTTGAGATAGCATTGTTTCTGAAAGACCTTTGTTTTTCAGAACAGACAGTCCTGCAGGGGAAGGAACCTTTTTTAGTTTGGATATTATATCTAGTTGTGCAATGGATTTTTTGCACCAGTTTCAGTATCCTTTACCTAAGGAGTCTGAGCTAGAGACGTGCAAAGCACCAAGCCAAGAAAATCTGTCCTGTGTGTGGTGCAAATGTTGCATGTCAGAGGGAAGGACAAGATTGCTCAAAAGCTTTGTTGGTCATTAAATGAGGTGTATGGGTGACAGCATAAAAATCCCAGTTGACACTCCACACAAATTAAAATATATACATCTTTCATTAGCTGTTTGTCTGGGACTGTAACAGTTGCTAGAGTAACCTAAAAGCAAGACTGTAGATATTGGGTAAGTACATCCAGTACTTTAATGAGATCAAGGTAACTGTCAGGGCTCTTGGGAATGTAAGGGACAAGCACTTGTTGTTCAGCTTTGCAAAATGTGTTGTTTATCATGTAGGGCTTTGTGGTTTGGGAATTACTACCAAGCCCCAGTTTCTCATTGGAGTGCCTTTGTGTTATCTCTTATATCATTCATGACTTTAGCTGTAAAGATAATTTCTTCCTTTTAAGATTTTGGTCAAAGGAGAAAATCAATCAAACAAGTAAGTAAGTTTATACAAGAGATTGTGAATTAGCTATCTTCTTCACTTCACTGCATTTTCAGCTTTGGCCTCTGCAGTTAAGATGAAAGGGTGGGATTTGTGCCTTTTTGGGGGACTTGCCTCTTTTTCTGATGTATTTCTCCTCAGCCCAGGATGTCAACTGTCTCTTGAAGTACAAGAGTGCTGAGGGGTTTCCTTCAGCATTTGCCTACAGAACTTGGTGTTGCATTAGGAGATATGGTGAAGATCCCTGTAATAAGGCTGTGCTCTTTGTACCCTGTTTTTTTGCAAGTTGTCTTTACTTTCACTAAAGAAAGGCCTTAGAAATGAACTGTAAGGGGGGGTTTGTCAAACACTGGATTTGTGTTTGTGCTTGTAGCTTTGGGTTTTGATTGTCACTTGTTGAGGAGATGGATCTCTGGAGAAATGGGATGGAGTTGTGAGGCACAGTACAGTAATAATGCTGTAATAATGTTATGTCAGGTGCATTTTGCATTTAAATGAGGAGTTGGCAATAAATCAAGACAGTCCTAAGGTACTGGGGGATGTCTGGGTAAAGAAAAGGGCCAGCACCTTGAACCTTTTGCTAAGCAGTGTGGGTGATAAGTAGAGGATTAGAGAGGAAGACAAAGGATAGCTAGGACATTTATACACAGTTCTCAGTGGGTTAAAAGCATAAATCTTGATTGGATTACAAATTTGAATACACAACTTAAATACCTTCTGATAAGAATTGTGTTATATGGTTGCACTAGGTTTGTGAGATAACCTGTGCTGGCAAACTGCTCTCATCCAGCACCACTTTTAAGGATAAATACAAGAACTGCAGGATTTCTCAGTCAAGATTCATATTCTGCAGGATTTCCACTCAGAAAAATCAGATGTGAAAATTTCTGGAAGGTCCTTCCTTGAAACAGGACTTAGTTTTAACGTGTAAGGAAAATACATGCTAAGCTCTGCCAAAGGTTTGGAGATATGGATGTTCCTAAATAGAAATCTCTCCACTAAACTCAGAAGCATTTTTGTAGGATTTTGATTCATTCAAATTGTCAGCTTCGTCCAGTGTCTTTAGTGCCAGTCCTCATCATGTGTTTGAAAGAACAGTAGTATAAAAATAGTCATGATAAAAAGGAAAATGCTATAGTTGGACATAGTTACTCTGCCAGACATCATCTTTTTGCTGCGTTAGAGCCTCAGAGAATATTACAATTCCTTTTAATTGCTTTCCCTGGAAGTCACTGGACTTGAGAGGTATGATAGTTGCATACCTCAAACCCGCTGTTCATCATTTATTGCTATATACTAAAACTGTGCCACAAACGGCAATGCTTTTTCCCAAACCAAAAGACATTTGACGTGTGTTTGGCAAAGAAGAAAGTTTTGAGGAGTTTTTCACTAAACAACAAATTTACAGTAATTCCCAGCTGACACTTTTTTTGCTTGGAAGTACAATTTCCATAGTGCAGTGAAAAGACCTAAAGAATTTTCTGTACACAGGTTATATCTCTAGGGCTCTGAATGGCACCAGGAGTGAATTCCAAACCTCTGCACAGCTGAGGGTGACGGACATTCTCTACTCTTTCTGAACTGGATAATGCTCTCATAAAGTAATATCCAGTAAGGTGTGCAGATGTCATGTGAAAGCAATATACACAAGTGCTGGGGCTGAACAGATGCCTCACAAATGCAGAAGAACCTACAGTCAGCAAATTCTTAATAGTTTACTTCAAGTATGGTTACATGACAAAGTTACTGCAAGGCAAGCAGCAGTATGGATTTCCAGCAAGTTTATGAGCTGCCTATGTGCACATTCTCACTGTCCAACAAACCACTCTCAAAGAATGTACTGACAGCTGAAATCTAGTTGGAAATGTCTATATTAGTGAACTAACCTGGGAACACACATATTTCCACACGGGGGACTCAATCATCTCCATGCAAAATAGCTTGAATAGTTTCTGACCAGGTTTGGCCCATTTGACTGGCATTCTTTTCAGCCATTCACAGCCCAGGGATCATCCTCATAAATCAGTGTACATGGCTGCTCTGTTCTGGAGGCTGAGAGGATTTTAGTGTGAATCCAAGCTCAACTCTAGAAGGTGATTCCAGGTGTGTGTAGTTGACATGACATAGCTTATGTACTGTTGGGTAATATCTCACAAGCACGGTCAGAATATGCTTTCAGACTCTTCTTCAGATGTTGCAGGTTGTCCCCATTGATCTTATGGAAGTGTACCATCTTTTGTCTAGCCTAAATATGCCTGATAGCAGTCACTCAGCACCTTGTTCTTGTGGCTAAATTTGATTTTACAGCATCCAGGCAGATCCAGTAGCATTTATAGCCTCTGTGGACAAATATGTTGTCTGTGAAGAACACTGGTTAGCTGCTACTTAATGAATAGAAATAAGGCCCATAGAGTTAATGAAAATGGAAACCTTTGGAAAGTTTTTAATCATCTTTCTAAAGGAATGGTGGCTCACAGTCTAGAATGAAGCCTTGACATAGCCTAGAAAGCCAACCGTGTCCTGGTGTGAATCAAAGGCAATGTGACCACCAACAGGGTGAGAGAGGTGTTTCTCCTCTATTCTACACTGGTGAGACCCCACCTGGAGTGCTGCATCCCTCTCTGGGATCCTCAGCGCAGAAAGGACATGAACCTGTTACAGCAGGTCCAGAGGAGAGTCATGAAAATGATGACAAGGATGGAATACCTCTCCAGTTAAGGAAGAATGAGGGAGCTGGAGCTGTTCGGCCTGGAGAAGAGAAGGCTCTAGGAAGACCTTACTGTGACTATTTAATACTTGAGGGGGGCTTATAAGAAGGATGAGGATAGACTTTTTAGTAAGACCTGTGGCAATAGGTCAAGGATGAATGGTTTTAAGGTAAAAAGGGGTAGATTTAGACAAGATAAAAGGATTTTTTTTTTTAACAGTGAGGGTGGTGAGGCACTGGCACAGATTGCCCAGAGAGGTGGCAGCTGCCCCACTCCTGGAAACATTCGAGGTCGAGGTGGATGGGACTCTGACCAAAGTGATCTAGTGGAAGATGTCCCTGATCATTGTAGGGATGTTGGCCGAGATGGCCTCTCAAAATCCTTTCCAACCCAAGTGATTCTGTGATGTGAATAAGCCATATTCATATTCACTGTGGGAAAGCTCTGTGGATTGCTCTGGCTTAATTCCCTGAGATTGTGCAAACCCCTCCATCTCTGTCAATCCAGTGGATGAATAATTTTAACAGCCACTGCTCTTTTCTGATCAAAGGATGTAGGGCCTGGCAGCAGCAGCCTATCTTTACAGATGGAACCTCATCCTGACTAAAGCTTCTTCTACATCACCACTTCAATATTGTAAAAATCTTCATTTGGCCTAACAATCAAATCTCTCCTGACTGCATTTATCTCCAGTTCATAGATCCAAGAAACATCAATTATTTCTATTAAATGCAAATATTTTCAATAGGAATTTTCTACATAATGTACAAAACTTCAGCATTTTACATATAATTTAAGTGTTTTAAAATATTTGGATGATCTTTCCTCTGCTTATTTGCTGTTGAGACCAAGCATGAAAACTGCCTTTTTCACAGCATCTGCACCCCTAGAAAACTCAAATTATTTTGAGGAAGTAAAATCTTCCATCCCAAACAGCAGTAAAAGTCCACTTTGTCACAGCACTATCCCAGTGATGAATGTTCAAGGGCAAAGCTTTGATTAATGACAGCTGCAGTTTGGATTTCACTGATGGTGATTTTGTACCTCCTTCCAGACAGCTGCACACTTACTGCAAGTATCTAACTAGACATATTTATTATGCTAGTTTGGTTAAATAGTCATATAAATGAAGCATATGGATACTTGTATAATTTGCATCTGCAGTGTGTGACTATTATGTGAAGTAGGCTTCTAGGAGAAGAGTATCCATCCTTCTGTTGAGATATTCCTATTTTGTTAAATTAGGAAGGTCTCTGATTAGGTTCTATAGAAAGGAAATACTAGTCTA
Organism: Pycnonotus jocosus; assembly: GCA_013400435.1. Classification (NCBI taxonomy): domain Eukaryota; kingdom Metazoa; phylum Chordata; class Aves; order Passeriformes; family Pycnonotidae; genus Pycnonotus; species Pycnonotus jocosus. The sequence continues at coordinate 1,296,071 of VWYP01004868.1, read as the reverse complement.
TTAAAGGTCCTGAGGGGTAAAGGGATGCAGTTGTGCTCTATTCAAAAGCACATTGATACACTGAAAGTTGTCCAGTAATTTCAGCTGTCCTTCCAAAGTGCTGAGTTTAGCAAAAAAATGAGCAAATTTTGGGTGAGCATAGCAAACTGTAAAGCAAGTATACTGCTTTCTATTCAGTGTTCTCTTTTTTATAAATGTGAAAGACTAGTCAGCAGTTGTGCTGCTGGAATTGTTGTGCAGGATTGCAACTGTAAATAAGATATTATGACAACTGGGTGGGAGTAAAGCTGAGGTGAGACTCTTAAAATGACTGGTTGCACCTGTAAGTTGTTACTGTGATGTAATTAAAGTGGTGGTTTTGCAGTGATTGTTGGGAATTTGTATTTTGCATGCAAGCAAAGCTGTAGAGAAACCATCAATATGATCCATATGATCCACAAATTCTGGCTCTTTTATTGTACAGATGCTATTTCACCTCTAAGTTGTGTTACGTGATGTAAAGTGTGTCTTCCTTCACTTTATACTCAGGCATCTCCTGCAAAATAAAAACTTCCATCTCTTCTACCTCTCTCTCCTCCTTTCTATTACTCCCCTCTACCAATTTCTTTAAATATTAGGGTTTTGAAGCTATCCATTTGTAAAATATTTGTTATTTTATACACAAGACACAAAGTAATATAATAAGGTTGATTATATGCATTGGCAGATACCAAACAGGTTTCAGGTCCTTGATGTGCTACATTCCCTGACCTTGTCTCTGCCTCAGCAAGGATTCCAGCCCTTCTTGGCCTGTCCATGTTTGCCTCCTCCTTGCCCCAGGTGTTTTCCCCCACCATGTACTGTTACCTGCAGCATAAATCCTGATTTACCTTGAGGAAACAGGGCAAGAGTCTCACCATGCAAAAGGAACCTCCCATCAATCGTTTTGTGATTGTAGTCAGCAGTGTTGCAATGCAGAGGGAGATGCACAGATCAATTTATGGCTTCAGAATTAATTTCTCTTGTGAGTTGTTACTAGCAGGTAAGGTGCAAAAAGCACATGCTCAAACACTCCTTTTTTTGTTTAGGGACTGCAGTTATGGGGATAGTAAAATCCTACAAGGTGGTGCTAGAGTTTGACACATCACTGCAGCAAACAGGAAGGTTTTGAGCTAGAGAAAGTGCTCTGTTCCCACATCCTCAGCAGATTCCAACAAATCAGTGTTAATTCTCTCTTTTTCCTTTGCGTGCTATTAAGTGCATTCTCTTTACAAGCTAATGCACCATAGTGGGTGATAGTGTCTAAAATGATGAGTGTGTTAAGAAGTGAATTAAAGTGTGTTAAGAAATATTTTACTTCCTATTGTATATTGTTCTTTGTGTACAATACACTGTGCTCGTTAGGACAAGTAATTAATGCAGGTGATGTGGTTTTTGGAGGGGTTACTCTCAAGGGGCTGGTTTATACTACACCAATTTCTTTTTCCTTGCTTGACAAGGGCTGGGAACAGCGATTAAGAGTTGTCACCAGGTGGCACCATTAACCTAAGTTATGTTTCAATGAGGTGAATGAAATGAAGTTTATGTTCAAAAGGACTTTAGTAGAGAGATTGCTCTCTTCACCTTCCTTCAAAGTAAACACACAGCACAGAGAATAGGCCAGATACTTCTGTTCACTGGTACATTTTAGATTATTTCATGCATTTGCAGTGTTGTAATGTGGTGAAGATTCTTCCCTGCTTTGTGGCTGGTAAGTAAAGTAAAATGCATGCCTATATTTCTCCAGAAAAACCTTGCCTACTTAAGAATTTTGCAATATATTTCACATCTGGTACATCGAAAAATGAAATTTCCCCTAGTGAAATCCCAGAACAAGACCAGGGAATTCTCAGATGAAAATACTCATGCCTAAATATTGTTTGAACATTTTAAGACTATATTCTATGAAGCTAAGCAATAAGAAATCGATTTTCCTTACTTACAGTGAGTAGCACCATGGGCAGTGCAGGGAGGATGATGAGCCCCATCCCTGGCTGCTGTTCAGAAGTGGTGCTGGTGGTGCCGACCCCTCTGTATCAGAACTGCTGCAGCCTCCCTCAGCTTGTGCTGCTTCTTGGCACTCACTGGGTGGTGTAGCTGTCCTCTAAAGCAAGGAACAAAACTTCTTCCCTTGCAGACATTTAAATAGCTCGAGTTGAAAAGTTAGTGTTTGTTTTGAAAGGGTCGGGTTGCTTTTTAAATGGCTTTCAGAGAATTTTATCAGCTTGATCCTAAAGTGGTAAACATCATGGTGTTTTTTCTGAACAGTGATATTAACCTAATGGCAGGAGATTAGAGTGGCCCTTGGGAAGCAGCAAATTCTTGTCTTCTGATCAGGTATTAAAGGAATGCAGACCATCAACCAGTTCTTTCTGAATATGCTGGAATATTTAAAGTTAGCGGTGTTTTAGCTAGCAACTCTGGGATGCTTTAAAGCATGGTTGTAGGGTGCAGTTCCCACTTAGCTCATAAAAGTAAGTAGGAAATGAGAAATTTATACTTTAAAGGAGTCTTTCATTAATTTTTTATTAGAGTGAAACCATGAAATGGATATTGTTCGTAGGAACTGTGAATTGTAAGATCACATCAAAGCAATAGGTTGATTATACTGGGGCATATGCTCCCATTTCAGTGATTTCAAGGGCGTTATTGGGTAGCATTTTATTGTACTAAACTGCAAGTCATGCTGTGATTTAAGTTATACATATTTTATGTGGGTTTTTTACCTTTGCTTGCTTCTCTGGTGAAGGTCACTGGTTATGCAGTCTTTGTGTCAGTGTCCAGCCCTTGTGTTGAACAGAGGCAGTGGAGGCCTTGGGGACAGACTTGTCCTGAGTGGACTAAGCTCTGAGGAACTTGATCTAGTTACTGCTGCTTGAGTAAAGAGGTTGGAGTAGGTGTTCTCCAGAAGTGCCTTCCAATCTCTGCCACTCTGGCTCTGTCTAGCAGAAGAAAGGTCTTGGCAAACAGAACTTTGGAATTTCTCTGATTAAGCCTGTGAAGGGCCCCATGTGGAAACTGCAGAATTCTTCTCAGGTCGACTCCTTGCTGGTAAAGATAAGAGCAATATTCAGGGCATGTGGAAAGAACAATTCTCTTGAGATTTGCACTTTGTTGCAGTATTTTACTGTGTACCCATTACAATGCAATAGACACTTTAATTCCAATTTGTTTTCATCCCCTAGCAAAGGAGGAAGTGTGCATGGTGAATCTTTCTACCAGATCCTGAGCAGCCACAGAATTTTTTTCTTTCTTTCTTTATTTTTTAATTTTTTTTTATTGGTGAGGGTTAGAAGGTAGAAAGATTCAGCAACACAATATCTTAAAGAAAAGTGCCATTAAGGATCTGGCAAAAATATTGTCAGCTGTAAACCATCTTGTGCAGGTGTGGATGTTCAAAGAAAAGGTTCCCTCACTCAAACTTTTTAAAGTTTCCATATGCTGACTCAGTGGGCATTTTAAACAGCAGCAGTGGCAGTATTGCAACCATGGTCTAAGGAAGAAAGTGGTGCAGGACTTGCAGGGAGACCAAGATCAGCCAAGTAGGGTTTTTTTGACAAAAGAGGGTATTGCCTGGAAGAGTGTCTCCCTGATGTTGATATTATTGTTTTATGTAATAAAAGATGGAAATGGAAACAATGACATTATCAAATACATCTGTGGTCCAAAAAAATGTTATCCTTTTTCACTGTTTGAAGGATCCAAATGGGGTATCAGGAATATTACTCCTGAGTCATGATAGGACTTGCTCATTTTCTTGTTTCTCTCACTTTTAAATGGAGACATGGATGTGGCAGCAAAAAGGAAAAAATCTGATTTATAGATCTCTTTATCTAGGATGCTCCTTTCAGTAGAATCCTCAGCCCTATAAGGCCTGTAAATCATGTAATAACATAAATCCTAAATTCCTTGGTGTCATAAAACACTAGTAAGATTTCAAAACATTTCTTTTCACTATTTTCCTGGGAGGTTTAATTTTTGTATTTCCTCTTTTATGTATTTCTCCGCATTATTTCACATTTCTGATTTAAATTGCTTTGCCTTTTTGTTTTTTTACCTTTTTTTTTTTTTTCCCTTTTTTTGCCTTTTTTTTAAAAAAAAAATTCTGTGGTCAGTAGCAAGTCATTGATTTTGTACAGGCATCATCTGGATTTCCAGCAAGTACTGCAAGGACCCAAATGTTTTCTTGGATGTGATGCTGCAGGCAGCTGCCTATGCTTATAACTAATTCTGTTCCTGACAGCTTTAAATTATTGCTGTTTGCTTGCCTGCAAGCCTTCACTGAAATTCTTGAACAAGCCCAGATATATCACAAAAAATGTGGGCAAAACATATGAAGAGAGCAATTTATCCATCACTGACAGTTGGGCAGTGCATAACAATCTTTCAGTGGCTGGTCAATGGTGAAAGGGGCAGTGGCAGTTTCATAATGTGTGATTTGGGGTCAGGATATCTATAGGACCTGTAGACCTCCTTTTTGCTTTTCAGAAGTTTGTCTGCACTTATATAGACAATCAATGAATAGTTTATATTTCTTTTTCTGTTAGGAGTTTGCATTCAGATTATTATTTATACATTGCTCATCTGAAATGTAGCAGAACTGACAGGTGGTTGTTTTTACTGCAATGGAGTAGATCTGATTTCAACTAACCATGAACTTAAATAGGGGGTTTTCAGGAATCGACACCTGGATGAAACTTTTTTGAGTGGTTTTTCTTCTTTATTTCTTTTTTAAATGAATTGAAAATAGCTAAAATTATTTATAAATGGCATTCAAATTTGGCAAGGACTACTGACTGAAAAATAATCATACAATATATCAGATTGGAAGGGACCTATAAGGCTTGTTGAGTCCAATGCCCTATTCCTCACAGGACTACCAAAAGTAAATCATATGACTAGGAGCAGCATCCAGACCTTCTTTTAACTCTGACAGGCTTGGTTCTCTGGGCATAGAATGTTAAGAGTTTGAAATGGACCTTAAGGACCATCTAATCCCAAGGCCCCCTGCCATGGGCAGAGACAACTTCTGCTAGACCAGAGGTTGCTCAAGGCCTTGTCCAACCTGACTTTGAACTTCACAGCCTCCCTGGCTGACCTTACTACCCTCTCATTAAAAAACTTCCTCCTATTATCTAACCTAAAGTTCCCCTCTTTCAATTCGTAGAGTTCAGTTTCTTTTCTGAATACTTATGGGAAAACATAAAGGCATTTTAGATATATCTCTGGACTAGGCAGTAGCTGGCTAATAGGTTCCTGTTTGGGGGACTGGACATGCATGTATCTACTTGTTTTCAGTGCCTGGTACTGACCAAGCTACCAAGTGACTGGCACAGGTTTCCATTCTTGGCTGCATTCTAAAATCTGAATTTTCAATCATCTCCTTCTCTCTAGGTTAGTTAATTCAACTTAACTGAATTCTGTCAACTGCTCTACTCTCTCTCCAAGTGAAGTAAAATGCAGCAATGCCTGATTCATGCTTGTGTACCACATTTTTTGAAACAGGTGTAAATTTGTATATTTCTCTGCTTTGTTTTGCTGGCTACACATCAGATACCCAGGAATTTTCTGGAAGAACACACTCCTAAAATTTTCATGGGAATCTCTGTGGTTCTAGTATCATTGGCTTGCACTGAGTCTTAATTGATTAAGTCCTAAATCAAGCTTGAAAAGGATGCTGATCACTCAAATGACAGTGAAATAATTTTTCCATGGCTACAGCTCAAGGAGCTTATAGTATAATGTAAGGAGAGATGGGCAGTCTGGCAGAGGCAGGCTCTACAGAAGATGCACAGAAAGGTGGGCATAGTGGTGTTTGGACATATTTTTATAAGATCTAAATAAATATAGGCTTATAGATATGCCGAAGAGCTGTATCTTCCTCATGGAAATTAATAATTAGTTTGAGTGTTGGAAAATGAAATTCTAACTCAGGTACAGTAGCACACAACTATTTTCAGTGTAGTTGGGAAGCACTGACTATGCACTGAGGGGACAGTGCAAAGTCAGTCTCTGCTCTGCTGCTGCTGTTCCTTTTACATCTGAAAACTGTGTCATGGGGAACCCCTGGAGCTTGGTCTTCAGAAAACTACTCTGAATTAGATTCCTTCCTGTGCCGGCAGACATCCTTTCAACCAAGGAAAATATTCTGCTGTCCTTGAACTGTTAACCTGTGAAAGGGAATAGCCCAGCTCAGTGTGTTTGCCTAAGTCCACTTCTCAAGAGTCAGAGGCTGTCTGCTGACCTCCTGGCCAGGACAACTGCTTCTTATCTGCTCTCCACCCTATTTGCTCTCTTTTACGTGAAGCTCTGCTACAACTGAAATTTTCTATGAGTTTAACTCTGGATCACCTGAATACGCAAAGCTTTCTGTTTGTAGTTCACAGGGAAGGTCAACACTATAACTGAAAATAAATTAATTTGGCATAGATGCCTGTGTCTCTGCTATACTGCCGGGGTGGGAGCCAGGGGTGGAGGAGTGTGTTCACTGAAAGAGATTCTTCCCCAAACTGGATTTGTTAGTGAAATCCAGTTAGTGAAATGATGCTGTGCTTGCCATGTAGGTAGAAGCTTGGTAACAACAATCACATCTGTGCAGCTGTGGATGCTTTCTATGCATAATGTTTATTTGATTGCTTTTTTTCTTCGTACTTGTCTTCCCCTGTACATCTGTACTCAATACATTATATTGGTAAACTCAGACCTATCAGATGAAAGGGGAAAAATTTTCCTCTGGGGCTAGTTGGGTCTAACATTCCATATATCATTTGGAAATATGTCATCTAAGTATCTCTGTTTTTAAACACCCTGTCTTTAGCTGAAAAACTGGTTTCATGGAGAAACCTAGAAAAATAAACACATAAAAGCAGAATAGAAAAATCTTGGAAAATAAGAGGCAGTATTGCTCTTCCTTTAATTCCTGTTGTCTGCTTCTGGGAATTAATTAGATTAAGTAAACCTAAAATACAGGAGAGGAGAAAGAAAATACATCCAAAACTCATACTTACATTAATGGAACAATACCCTGAAAGGGAAATCATGCCAAAAGTTGCATCTGTGCCTTTTGCAAGATGGTGATAAAAAAGCAAAAGAAATCTCTCCATTTTCAAGATAGCTTCAAAAAGAAAGCAACCAGACATGGAACCACCTCCCACACTTCATTGCCAGTGGCTCTTGCGTGTGATGTCCTTGGATGCCCAAAAGATTAGCCAGTCTCATCCACCTGGCCCATGTCTCAGGGATCAAAGACATTTCTCCATCTACAAACTTAAGCTCATGGTAAGCACATTCTTTTACTAAGTTGTGCAGTATTTTCATAATAAACAGTGTTGCAGCTTTTTATTATTTGTAATTATACTGAAGCACAAAGTTGTTTGTGTCTATCAATTGTCATGAATTTATTAGATGAAGGAAAGGCTGTAGTACAATGTAAGAAAGATAGCTTTGTGAAGGCTATTGTGAAGTACAAGAATTGATGTTCCTTTCTTTTCTTTTTCAGCTCTCTGAAAGTGAAGAGGACAAATTGAAAGTTAAAGTCTGAGAAGATTAATAGGGATATCTGACTCTTGAGGGGGCAACAGTCCTCTCATGTGGCAATGCATTATGAGCAACAAAAAAGGTATCCTTTAAAATTACTTTGTGTTCTCAATAGGAGCAGACAGAACACATACCATGGGAAATTTACATCCACATTTTATTTTCATAGATTAGGAATCTGTTAAAAAAACACACACAAAAAGCGAAGAAATCCAGATTTAATCTGTGATTTGCTGGTCTCCATGTATTCACCAATCTGGAAGCTTCTTCTGCAGTAGTTTTATTGATTTAATTAATGGCAATTTTTCTTTGGCAAGTGCATTTTTCTTCTCTTTTGAGGTAAAAGGCCTTCTCCTCCCAATTACTCGATCTCAGTTACAGTTCATTTACAGCAGAAATTCAGAAATGGGATGAAGTTTCAGCCTCTCAGTGGTCATTGACTCAGGACCAGATTGAGCAGAGAATAAGGCCACTTTTGGACAGCTGGAAAGGCATCTAATTGTCAGCTGCAGCCTGTGAAAGATCAAGTCAAGGACCTGAAACCAAAGAAGTGTTTTGCACTTGACTGGTGTGAAATTCGTGTTTGTGTTTCAGTGTGGTTTCACAGACATTAAATGACATTTGTAGTGGCACATAGTCAAAATTGCTCTTGGCCAGCTGGATACCACATGCCTTTCTTAAATTCAGAGAATTATTACACTGGATCATTAAACTTCTAATTTAATGCTCATTATACCTGAAGAAATTATTTTCCTCTCTTGGTGCTGTGTCCTTTTCTGTTTTTCTTACTGCAAGTTTAATGACTATCGAGCCATATCTTCTTCTTAGGTTGAAACAACTGCTTTTAATCCAATGAAAACATTTATTCTTGAGAAATCAATGATTCTGTCATCTTATACTTGCTGCCATCAACACTGAAGGTGTAAAGTTTGGTCTCATTTGGATTCTGAATTAGTGAAGGTATGGGACATCAAAATGTTTTCCCTAGAGGCCAAAGAAGGTGGAATAGTCTCCTCTGGTCTCTTCTTGTTGGCTTCTCACGAGATTCTCTATAGCCAGGAAGCTGTGGTCCTTGAGATATCTGTGCTGACACTTATCCACAAGCCCCTTATCCACAGTAACTCAGTAACTGTTTCTTAAATTCTTTTCTGAAATGTAAGGCTGGCATTTTCTGGCTGTACCACCATGTAAGCACATCTCTATCTTTACTGGTTTCCCAGCTGAATTTCTGCTCAAAGTGGGTTGATAGAGGTGAGAGAAATCAAGCACACAGTTGGGCACTCCTCATACTCTTCTGTATTTCTAGATGGAGCTGACTGTCATTGTGGAGGGACTTTACTGCTCTTTATAGAGGATTTAGCCTGTGTGAGAAAAGGGTCACATTCTGAGAAATCAAGAAAAGTCATCTGTGAGTAGTGGGAGAAGTGACATGAAACTCAGTAGCTCATCCAGGCTTTGCTAGAAAGTCATGGGAGTTTGGAAGGAGTCTTAAAGTAGGATTGAGATGCATGATGTTAGAGGAGGCTTGTGATGCAAAGAATCTATAGGGACAGTATTACAAAGTTCATATAAGACTCTTCTGGTTTCTGTTATTGTCTTTTTACAAGTCAAAGAGCCTTCCTGCTTACATTATAATTGTAAGATACTTGTTTCTTTCCTATAGCACTAAAGATATCTCAGTGCCTCAGGCTACATTGGGAGAAGAATGCTCTTGGATAATGTGAAAATAAGACTGGTTTCTTAAGACCAAATGGACTATATAGAAATGCCTTTTACAAACCGAAGAGAAGGAATGAAAACCAGACTTCCTCTTCTTACACCTAGATAAAATCAGAGAGGTCTCTGTCTGCCTTTATCTTGCAGAGTGGCTCTAAATGCTTTCCTGATGCACACCTCCTGAGGAATTCTTTTATCTGTTCGTGTTTTACATTTCAGGTTTACATTCATCAAAGGGAGCCTATTCCTGGCAGAAAGCATTAGCTGATCTTTAGCAAGTCCCTTAAAGGATCTGAATGGGCTTAATCTTTACTCTCAACACATGTACTTCTTTTCTCCTCATACTCATTCAATATATTTCAGTCATTTAGCTAAAATGAGGGGTCTTAATGTCTTAGAACAAGCATTTATCTCCTGCAGTACACTGGCTATTCAATAGCTCTTTGACTTAATGAATATTACCTTCTTTCTGATTCAGTGTCTCTGTCCATCTAAGTAAATATTTTATATTTGAGCAGCCTGGGCTAGTGGAAGGTGTCCCTGCCTGTGGAAGAGGGGGCTGGAACTAGGTCATCTCTAAAGTCCCTTCCAACCCAAACCATTCTGCAAATCTATGTTGAATATGCTTAGTATAAACATCCAAATGGTGCAGAGGTATGCAGATCACTGATAATTTCATTACCAGGGCTGGTAATTAAATAGTTTAGATACCATCTTAGATTTGGGAAAACGAAGCCTTACAAGCTTTCTTTTCCTCTGTAACAGCAAAAGGCAGAAATAAGACTGGGAGAGATTCCCAGGGAAATACTCTCAGTCTTGATTAAGGGTACTGGGAAATCACAGAAGGAAGGGCAGAGGAAGAACTCAAAGAAGAAAGCAGGGCAAAAAGGTAAGGGCAGTGGCCTGAGGAGATTTAATTCAAAATCAGCCCACTGAGGAGCAGAAGAAATCATGGCAAAAAAAAAGGTGAAAAAGAGAAAAACAAATGAGAGAAAAGTTATATGATTAAAACTTTCAAGAAAAACGTCCATGAGGAGAAGAAAAGGAAATGCATAAATGAAAGGAGGCCATGAGAATGATTATATTTAGCATCTCAAACTAGATGATTTGGCTTTTTCAGATTTTTTCTTACTTTTATATGAAAGGAAGCACAATATTGCAAAGTAAAGACTGAGAGGGAAGAGAGATTCTGTGTATATATATGTGTATATATATATGTGTATCTTTGGATAGGGTGGAATAATGATGAATAGTGGAGAATAGTATCAACCAGTCACATTATGAGTTTTCCTGGTAACTGATGTATTTTGAAGTTATAGTGGCAGGGTAAGCTTCAGTGATCCAGATTTTAGAGGTCCACAGTGACCTACTCTGAGGTAGCTGTCTGAGAGTTCCTTTATTATCAGTGAGAAGAAACAACCTCTTTTTAAGAGGCTGAACACTACACTATGGAAGTGTTTCCCTGTAGGGGCTGAGTCCCATTTGAGAGGTGGGCCAATAATACTTATTCTGTTTTATCAAATGTTCAAAAATATTCAGAATTTTCATTGTAATTGTTCCACATTGACGGTTTCAAATGGCAATACTGTATTCCTCTCCACTGAGACACTTCTCTTATATTCCCTGCTGTCTTTCTTTTAATGTGGGAGACATATTAGGGATTCCATTCTTGCAGCTCAGCTCAATGTAAAGGAGAGCTAGGATAGGAAAACTACTGAGAACACCTTGGATCCTATTATATTATTTCCTTGGCATTTAATAGCATTCCAGAGATACTGAATATACCCACTTGTCTGACTGCAGATGCTGCCAAAACCAGTGATACAAGACCCGTAAACTCCTTGGTTTGGGAGGGCTGTTTTCTCAGTGAAAACATTTATTTAAAAATGCACAAATACTGTGATGGTTCAGTTATTTTGGGGGTCTCTATATTTTGGTATGTTTGATAAGCTGCTTTGGATGTCACCAGAAACTGTCTGAGCTTCAGAAATGCCGGTTTCCTTTCTCAAAGGGTCTGAATGAGAGTTGTCTCCTGGGAACACCATGAGATGTCCTGAGAAGGTCTTTGGGTCATTGCAGCTCCTATTTGACTGAGCTGCTGGATGTCTAGGAGCTTTGAACAAACAGTGAAGGTCAATGACAAAATAAAAAAGGAGTGGGAGAGTAGGAGTATAGGCTGTCCCTCCCCAACAGCAGGGTACAGAAGGGTATGAATCAGACTATATTTTATACATTGTTATTTCTGCTACAAATCCTTATATCCAGCCCTTCAGAGAAAAATCCATCCTAGTTAGGCACAAGAGAAGTGAAAGCCCACATTCTGCATTTGCTCATGACAGAGTTCTTTGCGTAAATCATTCTGGCTTACACTCTCACTTGCTTTTAATACATCACTTCAGAGTTGTTACTTTTTGTGATGGGTAAAATACATTCAGAAGATGCACTGGATTTTCCCCAGCGTAACATAGGTTGTTTGCAACTGCAGAAAGAAATTGAATGTTGCCTCCTCACAAGACTCCTCCAAGTCAATGTTACCATTTGTCACAATCTGTGCTGAGTAGCTGGAACATTCACAGCCATGAGAAGGAACCAGTCTGTCTCCTACATTTATATTAATTCATAGCAGAAGAAGTGGATGCCTGCAGTAAATTTGTAGGTTCTTGCTTCTACTCGTCCCTGTGTGTCAGGCTAGATGATCCCATACTCTTTCAGACTGCCAAATCATTGACATGCAAGCCTCAGTTTCCCTGACTGTGAAACAGGGATCATGATACCTGTCTCCCACAGGTAGTGTTGTGGTGTTTGCCTGCAAGTAAGAAATTTTTATCTCTAGAAACACTTTTGGAGATTTTTTTTGTATGTTTGTGTGTGTCTGTGAGAAGGTTAATTTTTCGAGAAAGCCACATCTGAGGGAAGTAAGTAACAACCTGTGCTGCAGGAACTGTGAGGAGTGGGTTTGGGGAAGGCTATTATAGTAACAGGGCTCTGAACTTGGAATTCAGGGTTGTATCTTAGGCCTGAGGTGGTATAAAAGCCCATTATCAGTCACAACCATCTAATTTCAGGAATGCTAACCTGATTTTTTGTGATATTCATAAAGAAAAAATAAAATGCTCTGTGTAAAAATGGTGAAAACATTCAATTTTATTCAAGATATTAAATGTAAAAGCATGAAAAGGATGAAATAGTTTCATTTGTAGCATTCAGTCCATTGTTCAGGAGAGGTAAGGGAAGAGAAAGCAGTCAGGACTCTTGACAAATTTATGTGGTTTAATACAACAGGAAATGAAAGAAAACGAAGCATTTTGAAACAGAACAAAGTCTAAAATATACCTGGTTCTTATTTCAATCAGATGGCAAAATGTTGATTTACTTTCTTAACAACATAGACACATTCTTACAAGTGTTTTTGTTTGCCTTTTTGATTAGTAGTTGAATTTGATGATCTTAGAGGTCTTTTCCAACCTAACTGATTCTATAATTCTGTGAATCATAGTAAAAATTACGTTTCCTCACAACTTTCAAACAAGTTTGTTGGCACTGATAGCCAGATTTCAGGGGTTTGGTTTGCTTGTGTTTTAATCTGAGACAGGAGACAGTTAAACACCAAGGTTGGGCTTATGCAGAAGAAGAATTGCTGAGGGATCTCTCAGTATTTCTGGTGAAGCAAACAGTACTTCCTGAGGACTGACCCTTCCCTTTATCCCATATATTTGTGATGATCCTGATAACTTGCTTTGATCCTGAGTTCTCACTAAACTTATACCTTGGATCTCTGCTGATTTTCCATGGACAAAAATGTCCAACCCTATCCATGTCTTTGCCCTTCAGTCCCTGGGATATGTGATCTACTTCCATCAGGAAAAATCAGCCAGCTACAGGCCCCCAGCACCCTGTCCCTGCTTTCTGTGAGGGCCCACCCTGACCTTTGGTTAGATGTAACCTCTGTGATTTTTGAGTAACTCCTTGATGTGGGTGCAGTGGCTCATCTGTTGAGGGATCCATGAGATAACCTCAAAGTCAGCCCTACATGTTGATATAAATACAGATGGCAGCTTTTACCTCTGTGCCTGTGTAGGCTGGGGATATATTCTTTCAGTGCAAGTATCTTTGAGCTGATATTTTCACTGTCTGGTTGTAACTGGAGATAGAAGAACAAATTATTTTCTCCTCTTATGGTGATGTAAATGTGGATCAATTTCCCTGAGTGCAGAATTACTCAGCATAGATAACTCTGCAGCCTGCACTTGTATCACTTCATACTGTTGTGATCTGCTCCTGTTGTATGCACTGTGCTCTTCTCACCTAATGTTCAACATTTGGCAGCATCAGGGAATTTGATAATTTCTTTTTATTTTGCATCTGTGTTTGTGTGTGTGTTATGGGTGCTTCAAATGGGTGCAACCTTGACATTTTCAGTAATTTAGAGAACATGAAAAGTGTGAAAATGCTTTAATTATCTTTAAGCACTTTCTGATTGAAGATATTCCACTTGCATATCATGCGCCACAGAGATGCAAAGCTCCTTTTAAACCAGTTACTAGACTTTTGCTCTGCTATTGAATTTTGCTTTCTGTAATTGCTTTTTCTTCCCTTCAGCCATCCCTATCTTCAGTGAACCTGTTAGTCTTGACTTGTAATTCTGACTGTATCCCTCTGTACATTGTAAGTCAAAGTGGCTACTCCTCAAATGTCCTTCAGTAATATATTGTGCTCACATTCTCCCTGTGCCATGCAGTGCTTTCACCACAGACTGAAACAAAATATGACAAAGCTTGTGCCAGCATCTTCCTCAAGAGATCTTGAATCTCCCTGATGAAATTTGCATGTGGAAAAATTTAATTTGTCTGTTCAGTTTCTCCTGAAAGCGACTGAGAACACTATTAGCCGCTATTTAAAATGTCAGCACTTCCCATAACTACCACACAGTAGTGTAGTGCCTGGCTTTGCCACAGTTTTCCATTGTATTCGATAATTAAAGCCTGTTAGTGGAAGAAGGATGGTTCTATTTGGCATATGTTGACTTTTGCACACTTTCTATCTTGTGTGTCCTGAGACAGAGCTGTTTGCCAGCTGATCATCGCTGCCTGCCAGTGCCTGTCTTCAAATTGCATTAGACAGATTTGTGCCTCTGTACCATGTCATAGGGAGTTTGTTTCATATCTCACCCTTGTCAGAGCATATGGCTTTGACCCTGAATCTGTTAAACTGGAGAAACGATGTTGAGTCAACAGTTTTCAAAGTTGTAATCAGGTTAACCAAATACAGGTTCAGTAAAAATGATTTCGAGCAGCCTCATTTACATCTGGGATGATGCTTTATTCTTTCTGAGTCAGCCTTTCAGGAATGCTAATGGTCCTCTGGCTAGGGGTACAGACACTGCTAGCAGTAGGCATCTCCCATTGCTTCTTGGAGCATTCTGTAATCATTTGTCATCTCTATGTCTCCTGAAAGGCCCTGCTTTTACATCAGATTCACACTGGAAGTAATCTGTCCTTTTATACCCCCAGGATGCTGATTGCCCCTAGAAAGGTTCAGAAAAGATGGCTGCACTACAGGGAAGACTGTCTGCTTATGAAATTGCACTCTGTAATAAGCTATCAGCAATGATGAGGCTTGACCAAATTCAGAAATTGTCATAATCCCATTAGTTTGCCTTGCTGAAAGCCCTTAGAAAGCAGAGGATAAAAATCTCAGATTAAATATGCTGGAAAAGCTTCAGTTACTTGGGTGAAGCACAAACCCAAGTCCTTTATGGAGTTCACTCTGAGCCAAACCAGTAGATCACCGTTTCCATTCTGTGTCTCATCTGAAAAGTGTCATTTCTGATTTCCCTGTGTCCCCTCAGGCAGTGTTCTCTACTTCAGTGTGTAGAAACCATCTCACCACTCCACAGGCATCTGGAAACAGTTATGGTGTGTCTCTGCTCAACCTTGTTCAGACTGGATTCCACACAGGATCCCCACACCAGACAGCATCTACAGTTATTAACTAACCTACCTTCACACACATCTGAGAACTAAAAACTTTGTTATGACAAAGAACTTTGGCATGAATTTTTTTAGGCCAAAAGTACAAAAAATAGAAAGGTCCCTAGGTGCCACTAATTTCAGCTTAACTGGGGTGGATTTGTGCACCAAAGATTTGACATCTTAACATATTTACAGCTTCCAGGTGTTTTTGCCTTACAAGAAATCTTGGTGTGGTATGTGTTCTCTCACAGCAGCCTCATGAGGCTTCAGTGAAGATGACATAGGTGTTTAGGCGCTTGTATCTGCAGGAGGGCACCTCCTAGAATCTTTAAAATATTTTTGCACACACTGACTTTTGGTGGAATTTGAATTCTTATTGTTTGCATGTGCTTTGGTAAATCCCACTAGCCACATTACTGGCTTATTTATGTGCCTTCAAAAATCTTGCCCAAGGATTCCTGGTGTAGCAAGGGTCATAAATCTCTTCATACATATAATTCCATGCCTGTATTTATAATAGCAAATATCACAGTGTTACACTTTGTTCCAAGCAGATATCAGGCCTTATTCAACCTCATAACTCAAGTCATCATTTGCATCAGTACACGGCAGCTTTTTTTGGTTCATAGCTATGATTTGTCTACTTAATGACACCAACAAAGAAAACCAGCTCTAAATTCAGCCAGTCAAGATGCCTGCTTTAAGTTTTTGGAAAGGCTAAAATGTTGGATGTTATTTGACCTAATCATGTGAGCACAAAGTAGGTGAAAAATGCTACTTCTGGAACTAAGTCCCTAAGAATTTTGATATAATAGTGTCTGTCAGTCACTGCACAGGTTCTGTAGCACTGGACAATGAGTCAGCAGTCCAGGTAGGGAATGAAGAGTGAGGGCCTAATAATTCTTTTTGACTAGAAGTGGGTCACCCATCAAAAGTTTCCTAAGCAGAGTAAGCTCTCTTTTACAGCCTTATGGCAGGGATGTTGCAACAATCGTCCGGGGCAAACTTATCCTGTGGTTTTATCCACTGTACCCATTTTAAAATTAAATTTCCTGGCTATTTTGTGAAGGAAGCATCTAGCCAGGCTTCATTTTATCTTTTCCTCTGTAACTGCGTTGCTGGTAACAACTCTGGCAAATATTTCCTCTTCTGTATTTTCATTGTTGTCAAATACTTCCAGAATTGCAATTTTGTAGGTATTAAATGACTTGCACTGGCATTTATGTAGCATTACCTGTCATCCTGTAAAGTCTCATTCCTGTACTCTTAATCATCATGTATTACTTTATTCTGTGAGTGTTATTATTACATGAGTATTACTGCCTGGCTTTTGCTTTTTTCCAGTCTACTAATTTTTATCCTAAGTTTCAAAGTCATGCTGACCCTGCCCTGTCCACAGCTCAGTAAAATCAATATAACCATTTCCATTGCCACAAGCTCTGCACCATACTGCACTTTCAGAGGTATTATTTCAGTAGTATGAGGTGCTCTTGTGCATGTGTGATATGTGTGCTCTGTGTTTCTGTGTCAGCCAATAGTCCTGTCCTAGGCCTAGGGAGTGGATTAAAATGAAACAAATAATGTTAGGTTTTATTTTTTCTGGATCTAGTTTGTTTATTTCTTTGTTTTTAATTAAAACAAATACAATTGCATGTTATCTTGCTTAAGATTCAGCTTTTATCTGATGCCTGTGTAGAATACACAATAAGATTAAGCAGAAACCCCATTTTCTCCTTTTGTTCTCTCTCACTGTCTGGTAGCTGCTCTTCATTTGGGAACTTCTAAAATTTTAATTAAGGTACAGGTGACATTTTTCAGCTGTTCTATTAAAAAATAGCATGCCCTAGGAACACCCAAGTTCATTCATCTAGCTGTACAATTTCTATATTCTTTTTGCTTCTCAATGTAGTGCTAGATCAACCAGCAATTCTTTGGTCAAAATGTATGGATAAATATTATATGCTTGTTGCAAGTCTTTCCAATTATTCTATAGATTTGCTCTGCTGAAATGTCAAGTTTAAAATAAGCCTGTTGCCTTCCTTTCATTCCCTCTGCCTTGGAAATTTGGCTCAGAAAAGCAGCATCCATCAATAGATTCAGCTGGAGCTGAAGTGCCAAGAACTTGCAAAATCTGCTCTTGGCACAGCCAGGTGTGCAGTTGTTAGCAGGGCCCTTCTTCTCCATGCTGAACTTTGAAGGAGCCTCTGCTGAAATTTGCAGATATGGTTTTGTCCTTTTACTTAATTGCCTCCACATTTTGAAGCCTGTAGTGAATATTGGCTTGACTGGCAGCAGTAATCAAAGAGCAGAAAACTTCTCATTTGTGTCTGCATCTACAAAGCTGCACCTGTAGAGGCCTCTGTACAGTGGGAGTTTTTTCATTTTCCAGCATTTCATAAAAGAAACAAAACCACTTTAAAAAATGAGCTATAAAAAATGTTTCTCTTGTGTAAACTGGGGGTACAAAGAAACATCTATTTAATAGAGATATTGTGAAGATTAGGTAGTTAAATATTTAAAGATCTTTGCAAGCATCTGTAATTATGTTCAGTGAGTACATCTTAAATATTTTCTTAGTTCTAATAAGAAACAGAAACTCAAACTGGTCATGTGTAACCTTCTTACAAACTCGCTTTCACTGTTCATACTCTGTTTTAGACATAATGCATTAAATAGCTTCCCCCAGGAAGAATCCCTGTTTTTCTTTCATTATTTATGACTTATGAAGAATAATTGATGTCAAAAGTGTCTGTTGGCTCCTGTTTATTACAGTTACTGGTTTGGCAGTGATTAATAAACTATATTTTACTTTAGTGAATAATACAAACTAATACAGTGAGAATATATATAATATTAAAAAAGTTATGATTTTTTCACTCGCTTGGACTCTGCATTATTCTTTGCTCTGTGGTTAAGCTAAATTGTTAACTTGTACTTTTCAAATCAATCATGATTATCAATTCATGCATGGATCAGAGGGTTGCCATCGTATTTGCATTTGCAGTCTTCACAAGTCAGAAATTTCAAGTCTTACAGTTTTTACATTCCTCTCACTCTTGCAACTTTAATCTTTTCTTTCTCCCCTTGTAGAAGCAGATTTGAAATCCATTTTTTTGCCTTGGTCCCTTATTAGTTTGTGCCCTGCAGTGTCCCTTTTTTTTTTGTTGGCTTTTTTTTTTTTTTTTTGCTTGTTCTAAGCAGCTTGCATTAAAAGTTCAGTACAAACAGCTATGTAATTATTTTGTGATTGACTGTACCACATATCTGAGCATCACTCTTTCAATGTTTCTCATCATCCAGACTACGCACACATAAAGCCTTGTGGTTATTTCCTTCCTATAGTGTCCCTTGCTTTTTCTTTCTTTTGATGTTTCCTAATAGAAATTTCACACTATACTTTTCCCTTAGGTTTTTGTTTTAAAATCCACCTCCTAGCTGGTTTTATTCTACATTCATCTTGCTACACTTCTTGAACACTTACTGGAACAGTGGTAGGGTTCACAAGCTAAATTTAAATCTTCCTATCTTACTGAAGAGGAGAGAGAAGGTGGGATATACTTCTTCAGGGACAACTGGCAAAACTGTCATAGGCACCTTTAGAAAAGTCATGATCTCATGACCACTGATCAAAGACACTACCTTGTGGTGGTTTTCTAGTGACTGATTTGTAAATTTTAGTGGTTTTATGTCCACATCACTGAATCCAAACTGGCAATAATTGGGCAAATGCAGGCAGAGAAACCAAAGATGAAATTGTCTTATAAAGTGATCTGCTGTTTCAAGTCTTTTCCTGTTAATCTATGCTGAGAGACATCAGTAAGGTAGAATATGGAAACTTAATCCACTTACTGTCTGATATATTTTGTGGCAAAACAAGATTAGTAGTAAATTTGTCCTGGATTCTTAGAGTACTGAGAAAGTACATTTGTATCACAGGGTGAGAACAGCTGGATAATGAGAAACACAGAGATGAGAGCAAATGAGGTGGAGTGATTTAGGCACCCTCATACTGTGTGAAAGAGATGCAAAAAAGGCTGCTTGAAAAACCCCTACTTTCCTGTTTGTTGCTAGTGCTTGATCCTGAGCTGTTCCTCAAGAATACTTGTTATTCAGTGTAATATGACCAAGAAAAAAAAAATCTTGCTTTGTCTCACCTGTTTGATTATCTTTTATACCTTTAATTCAATTCTTGGCATTCTTAGTACAATGAAAAGCATTCTTAGGGGTGAAAAGATTCCAGGGTTACATTTATTATGCTTTCCTCTGTAAGGTACTGTGGTGTGAATTTGGCAGCTTAGATATTTTATTTGTGGTGCTGTCTTGGGTTATTTGATCATTGACATTGATTAGGTGACTGGCATTCCTGAGAGTGCCCAGTGCTGATCAATTTGTCAGTAACAGAGTGTTAATGAAGTTATGGTAAAACTCCTGTTGTTAATTTGGCCGAGATTTCTCCACATATCCTACAGAAGCAGCAGAGGTCTCTGGTTGTTCTCATGGTTTTGTGGGAAGCTCATCTTGGAAGAGTTGTTCTGCAGTAAGATGATTGTATGTATTGTGTGTGTGGCTGTAGTCCTAGAAAAAAAGGGTGTTTTCCAACAGGTTTGACGGTTTTTCCAAAAGGCAGCCATGTTGGTGTCACCCAATCTTCTCCACCTTTCTAATATTTGTCAGGTATGCAAAGCAGGTGTTGAGTGTGTAGAATGGGATGGCTACAGGTGTGTGAAACTACACTGCACAGAACTTTCCTTCATCTTGGGTCAAATACACTCAGTCTCAGAGCAGGGTGCTTAAATTCTTACAAACTGAAAGAGACAATACATGTTCCCTCCTCTATCAATTTGTTTGCTTTTCTTAGGGCAGAAATACCCTATTCCCATGGCACGAGTGCCATGCAGATACCTCAACTGGCTGACTTGTAAAACCAAACTTCATTTAGGAGGCAGAGAAAAGATGAGATTGTAATCCTTCCCCTCCATTAAAGGAGGTGTAAGTAGAATGGGAGAAAGTAACAGCTGCCATGCTTTTCTCTCATAGCTTTGCAGGAGCTTCCCAGGGCTCAGTCCCATTCCTGAGGTTGCCAAATGGGCTTTCTCATGGCCATGGACTTAGTAATAACTCTAAAAACCTTGCTCTCTAAGTGAGGATGAGAAATGAATATTCTAAATGGGAAGAATTTTCACATTCAACAGCAAAAAGTAAGGGTGTTCTCTCTGTTCTGCTGATGCCACCGATTTCAAGGTCTACTGGTTAGGGGAGAGTATGCAGAAAATTTTATATGGCTTTCCAAATGATTGTTGGAGGTCTAAAAAGGAGGGAGAAAGATCTGCTTCTCATAAGAGCTGGTTTAAAATGGCAGGTTTCATTTCATGAAAATGAATGTTATTCATCTATTTAATTATGAAATCGTTTCACTTGGTCAAGATTCCTGTTTTAATTGTGTGGCTTTGGATGTGGCCAGTAAGGAGGGATTACTGGTTCAGTAATTTACAAAGTCATCTTTGATGCAAACTCAGACTTTTACCCCTTCATTTTTCAGGAAGGATTTTTTACTATGTTCCCAGTTTTTGTCATTTGCACTGCCATAGTTTTTTTCCAAATAGGGCTGTTATTCAGTATCACATAATTTTACCTTTTTTTTTTTTTTTTTCCCCAGAAACAGCTTCACAAGTTCATGTAGATTGTGGTTTCTTGAGAAGGTGGGATGTAAGAATCTGGCTGTGGTGTTTCCACCCCATATTAAAGAAAGTCAAAAAAGGAAGAATAATTAGGAAACATTTAATATTATTTGGCTGCCTAAGTCAAGACAAATGTTTGAAAATAGAATGATTAAATCCTCTCTTAAATCCTATTGCAGCTAATAGGATAATAGAGAGTCACAATAGCACTGGACAAGATCATGTCAGTACCTTGTGAAGTTTAGTGGCTAGGAATAAGTACAGAGTGTGCACGGGTTTAACAAGGTCCCGGTTTAGTATTTTTAGTGTGTTGAATTCCTAATGAATGGCGTTACTTACATAGATAATAAAATAGTAGGCTTAATTTTGAATGACCTTACCATATTCATTCTTTGACAAGTTCTTCTACTCTGTATTTTTCAGAGTTCAACTTCAGCCATCAGCCTGCACCCTAGGACCATTATTGACCACTACAGCTGCATCACTTGCACTGTGGCACTTTTTGACATCCAGGAGAACTCAATACTTCTGCTATAAAGCATGTGGACATGAAGACCAGCTTGTGTATTTGAGTCCTTGAATTCTGCCACTTGAGGAAAAACCTGTGTGCTATCGGATAAGATCCTGAAACTAATTTAAAAGCATCACCACCAGGAAAAACCCATCATGAAGTGGGAGAAAATCTTCTTGGACATTATTCATTTGAATCATGGAGCTGTATAGAAGCAGATATTGATACGATGCAGCTGGTGTGTGACAGAGTACCAAGCAGACGTCCTTCAAGAAGTCAGTTCTAACTTCCCTAAGTCATCACTATTGTCTTAGTAGGCCATATTTTTTAGGGAATTGCTCAGCATGTGTATCAGCTTTCCCAGTCCTAAATTCTTTTAAGCTGCATATTTCTTTCAGAGTGAAAATTTGAGACCGTGTAGCCCATGAATTGCTGTGAAGACATCGAAGCCACATTCCTCACTTTTAAGGGACTGGTGTAGTGGCATACAGGAGTCTAATGTTCCATGCAATTTATGATTTTCCACTTTATTGAAGAAATAATTCTGTTTGTAGTTTTATGAACTTGTAGTCTTGAATACACGGTACTGCATGTCCCAATTCTATCTATAGGCTGTTCCATCTTAAACAAGAAATACTATATGTTGTTAAAACCCTGTACTATATGTTGTTAAAACCCTGATCTCTAAGAGTTTATAAAAAAAAAAAGATGTTTGACTTAAAATGTAATTTTTAAAAGTTGAACATTTATTATTAAAATTTCTTATTTAAAAAAAAAGAAAGAAAGGTGTAATTTTTGTGCATTAATTATTGTCTGACAGACACTGGAAGTGTTTCTCCTGAAAGAACACCTTCAGTCACGAGCCTGAGGAAGTGGCTTGCACTGTAGATGGATGGATGCTTTGAGCTTATTTGCAGATATTGAAGCTTTTCCAGGTGAAAAGTCTTGACTGAAAGGTAGAGTGTTCTGTATGTCATGATTACACATGTGCCTACCTGCTCATACTAGCAGAAGTGTCCACAGGGTAACTCTGAAACTCATCCTTCTTTGTTGCTGGTGTTGTAGTGGCTGGAGCAGGAGGCTGTAGTTCCTAGGTCAGTTCTCAGAGCCCTTGCTGACTTGTTTTGAGCCTTCAGCAGGGCATGTGACTGTTGTGTGTGATTTTCCAGTGTGCCATAGGAGACGAATTTCATCTAATGATTGCACTGTGGGACTTCATCCACTCATGTTTGTGCACTGCTTGGAGGTTTTTCTGCTGAAGGTGGTAGGACTGTTTCTTCCAATTCCCAGTTCATCTGTGCTGCAAAGTAAGAAAGAGCCTCTTGAGGTCACAGTTACTTCCCTAAAATGGATATTCATCTCCTGGTTGAGATTTAGTGACTCATTTACTGATAGAAGTTTTTATGAGTGGGTTGTCGTAATAACCTACAGGCCTAGAAAAATCCTTTTGCATCTTTGCCAGCCTGTGGTAGATTATATGCATTCCATGTATTTCTATTCAAGTTTTCACAGGGGAATTCAAAGCTTAGAAGTGAAACTCCCTTTATTTTCACTCAGCTTTGAAAGACAAGCTGCTACTCTTGGTGAGGTAGGCTGTTCTCCTTGGCCTAGAGAAAGAGCTCTTTGGTTTCACATTGTGCCATAGCAACTGTTTTATTTATGGCAGTGAAGGAGGGACAGAATTTAGAAATGTAAAAAGCTTTGGTTAAATAGGAACACCATTATTTCTGTTAATTTTACAGCACTGTAATATTTGTGTAAGTGATAGGCTTTGGAGCTGGTTCTTTAGAGGAAGAAGAGACTATTTTTTAAAAATATATTCTGCCCTGAATTTAAAATTCTCTCTACCCCCCAAATGAAATTATATATGATGTGTAGAAATGAATTATCTGTATTTTAACTTATGCAATAATCTCCACAGAGACCCTATAATGGACTATTTTGAATTTGTAGCAAGGCAGTTAGACAAGCACAGTCAATACCCCTAATCATAAAGATGGTTTCTGCCTTTATTAGTTTCTAATCCCATGCTGGATGTATAGAAATCCTGATAACTTCAGAGTAGAGGTGAGACTTCTCTCCCTGTTACTGTGGTCCTTGGGGCTGATGAACCAGTCTGAATCCTTGTGGGGCTTGGAAAAACAGCTTCTATCAGGGTGGGAAAATAAGATAGATACCTCGCTTTTCTTTGTACAGAGATGTTCCATTAGTCCTTTCTAGTCAGGATTCTGTGTGTGGAGGGATAAATCATAATCATAAAAGGCAAAAGCCATTTGTAACTGAGTACTAATGTTGAAATAATTAATGTGACTAATCTAGCCAGTCTTAAATCTTCTCCTTACAACAATAAGGATACCTCAGATGACCCAGTCCACCAATTAGGTAGGCTCAATCCTTTAGCCTCAATGGGCCTCAGCAATAGATGATGCAGATTCCTGTTTCCTCCCAAAGGAAGAGACTGGAGGGCAATATTTAATGTTAGGGTTATTCTGCTCAAAATCTTGTGTAATGGCCAGAAGCAAGAACATGATGAATGTAAGTAAAGGCATTGCTAGTATAACTGAAATCAAAAAAGTCCAATCATTTTAAGGCTGGATGTAGCATTTGTAAAAAATAATCAGTTCTAGTAGTTATGCTCACACTTTTTAGTTTCTACCCCTTTTCCTGGTGTTGTGCTCACTCTTCCATGTGCCCTAGAGTTGGTGGTTTCAGTCTGGTTGTGGTGCTGAGGAGTGCTGGATTTTATGACAAATCATTAGCAGCTGGAATGGTTTGTTGGTAGGAATACGATGTTTATGTTGATGGTTTCTTCTCAGTCCCCGTAGGGTCCACTTGTGGTGTTTTTATGTTTTCTAATGCCTTTTTATGTCTTTGCTCATTCTTCATTAGCCTGCAGCTCCTGGTTGCATCCAAGTAGTCTATATTTGGTGTTCTTTTTGTATCTGAGATTATTATTCCTTTTTTTATAAACCCATGTTTGTCTAGTGTTTCCTTTAATTGACCATGAGTGAGTTATTTATCATGAAGAAGTCTCCAGTGCCAGGCTATGCCCCATTTCTTATCACCCCAACTGTAATCCTGTATGCCATGTACTGTGTCTCCCTCCCTGAAAGTCTCTGATGCTGTTCCAGGCTTGTATAACTCTATCCCACATCCCTGCGTTAGAGCCATAAATATCTCATTCCAGATGGACTATTTGCTCATTAGTTCTCTCTCGCTAAAACTATAGCTGTGCCACATGAAGACAAACCTAAGTAAAACAAGTCAGCTGTGGGCAACCTGGCCACTTAAATTGCTGTGTCAGCTAAACCAACTTAGAATAAAGCTGCAGGCAAGCCAAGAAAAGTTCAGGTGGCAAAAGAGATGAAGCTCTGCCCTGAGGCCTTGAAAACTCTCAAGACAAAGCTAAAGGACTGTTGGTAACAATAATAGTACTGTATTATTACAGGGCTAGATAGTTATGAGCGAATTAAAACTCAGAACTCGGGATAAATCTTTCCTTTATTTAGAGAATGGGGGTCAGGAATTTTGTAGAAAAGGCTGTGGCACACAGAGTTACTTTCAGGAAGAATAAGTTGTCTTGTTAGATTGAAGGGCACTTGTTTGTCCATCTGCCTGTATTTGTCAGTCATTTCCTCCTCTCTCTCCCACACCCACATTTCCTTCCTGTTGATTAATTTTTTCTAGATCTGCTCTAAGTGTTGATATGTTGAAGATCAGAGAATCACAGAATGTTTTGTATTGGAAAGAACGTTAAAGATCATCTTGTCCCATCCTTCCTGTTATGGGTGGGGCCACCTCTCACTAGACCAGGTTGCTCAGAGCCCCATCCAACCTGGTTTGAATATTGCCAGGAGCGGGGCAAGATGTCTGCAAACACTGAAATCTGGTGTCTGGGTAGAGACAAAAGGTTGACAGTAATTCCCCTCTGCCCCACCATCTCTGCTTTCCAGAAAAGTAGAAACTCTACACTTCTCCATCTTGTCTATGCTACTGCAGTCCAATTATGATGGCTCGTCAGCATGTTTGTAACTACAGCTTCTACCTCTGCCAGCAGTTTGGGAATGCAGCAGAGACCAAGCACTGCTGAAGAGGAAAAAGTAGTAAAAAAGTGGGATGGCAGCTGGAGCTGTTGATTGCTGTACACCTCTGAAGGAAGCCGAGTCTGGATAGTTCTGTGCCCACAGCACTGTCTGTTCATGGGTTGTAACATGGGGAGCCCCCAAAGGAACTGCTCCATTCAACTACTGCAATGAGAAGTATTCATCAGTATTAACACCCATTTTTGAACCAAACTGGGGGTGCTCTGCATTCATCCTTAGATGCTCTCCCACCTCTGCTTAGTGGTTTCCTTTCCTGTATTTCCCTGCCCTCTTTATTTCTGCTATTTCCATGTGGGACCTCTTGTCCACCCTACTGAGATCTGTCATCTGCTTTTCTTGGCCATCTAGAAGAGCGCTATATGCCGATTTTTGAAGTACCCAGGG
This sequence comes from Pycnonotus jocosus, assembly GCA_013400435.1. Classification (NCBI taxonomy): domain Eukaryota; kingdom Metazoa; phylum Chordata; class Aves; order Passeriformes; family Pycnonotidae; genus Pycnonotus; species Pycnonotus jocosus. The sequence goes on along the minus strand of VWYP01004868.1, from coordinate 1,270,153 downwards.
CATGAAACAGACTTTGGGAACATAACAGGGCATCAGGGGTAGAACTGCCATTATTAATGGCACAGGTAGAGATGGGTCAGCAAGGAGAACACACAGTCAGCATTTTGAAGCCTATTAAACAATGATATTCCATGGCATTTGATGATACTTACATGAGAGCTCTAAACATCTAGGACCTGGGTTTTGCTCTATTAATGTCTCTGTCTATAATAAAGTCCAATTTTGTTCAGGGTTTTAGCAGGTGAACAAGCCTGTGGGCTGTTTCTTTATGTCTGCTGTATTTTAAGCACTAAAGGAAGATTGAAGTTTATAGGCAAATTCTTTCTGAGAGTTGGTATTAGAGGAGATGTTAAGACATTTAAAAATATATATATTTTACAGTGAGGGTAATTGATGGGTCAGTGATGCAGTTCTGCTTCTTGAGAGTGATTTCCCTTTGATTAGGTTAAGCTTTCAAAATAAAATGTTCTATAAGGTAACATGTTAAACTTTATGTTATTTGGTTTTATTAGAAATGGAACAGAAAATGGAAACTAGATTTAAATTTGTCAAAGCTCAGGCTTATGCAGTGATTAGTATATTTCTTGTTATTTCACAGCAGGTTGGTGTGAAGGTCTCTGTTTCCATCAGGGCAACTGCCATTGAAACTGAATTCTCTAAATGCTAACAAAGAAATAAATTCCTAAGTATTTATAGGTGTAAGGACTAACAAATGCTGTTTCACCCCTTCAGCCTTCTCACTGTCATTTATAAAAGCCTTTTCCCTTTGTGACTGGTGGCAAGCATTGCTCATACCATGGGATTTTTGCCAACAATTTCAAAAGGAACACGATGGAGTCCACGGGAACTGGTTGTACAACCTCAATCACAGTTGTTCCTCTGGCCCACTACTCTATAAATCCCAAATTCTAGTTAATAGATTTATAGAGCAGAGTGCCACAAGGGACCATTAGCTCATCTAGCCTGATGGCCCGTACATCACAAGCAATTGCACTTTATACAGTGCCCTTTACCAAGCCCAGCAGTGTTTATGTTTGGATAAAGAATCCTTGCCAAAGAGGCATTCAAGTCTTGGCTTCAATACATCAAGGTAGAAAGCAGCAAATTTTAGAGTAGTCTCTATCATTAATGTCTTGGTTAATTACTTTCCTGGGTGAAAGGTTAGGCTTATTTCTGATTTGAAGTTGCCCAGACATTGTTTTTTGTTGTGCCTTTGGTAAATTAGAATTTGTTAACATGACCTTTTTGTCACCAGGGACCTTGCCAAAGAAAAAACGGTATTAGAGGAATGGGTAACTCCTCTGGTGCCTCTCAGTGAGGCCTTTCCATGCCAGTCAGTGGTTGTTCTAGCAAACCTGGGTACTTTGCCCTACCTGTGAGAGTTAAAGTAATCTAACCATGGCTGCTGCTTTGCCAGTAGAATACCCAACATGACATAAAAAAATTGTGTGCTTTCAGTTACACATCTAGAGGGGTTATTTTGCAGAAGAAAAAGTCCAAATATTCTGCTGGCTTACCCATGGAATTATTTCAAAGATAGTTTTAGTTTTCCTGACCTAAGATCCCTGAATTCTGCACGCTTTATTTTAGCTAGCTTTGTATTTTATTCTTCCAGACAAGTCAATGGACTTGCTGAGAACTGGACAATGATTTAGAATGTCCATCCAGGCTAAGTTAGCCTTCTGCTTCTTTTTGTCATCCTGTTAAAACATCACCATTCCAGTTTCTTCGGTTTCTACTCTCTTTAGTTCTTGTGAGTCTATGACACCAGCCTCTGAGCATGCTTGTTCAGGAAATCTTTGTTAAAATATATGGGATGCAGCATGAAATCATCACATAATTTTCTTCCCAGGTGGGGATACATTAATATCAGTGAGCCTCTGTGGGATTGAGCACTTCGGGTATTTCAAGCAGGATCATTTTAATGTTTTTAGTCTGTAGTCCTGCTGTTCATAAAATAAATGGCTGTCACATATAAAGTAACTTAGACTTTCCTCAGAAGAACTGAATTACTAATCATAAGCTATTACAAATAAAGAGGAACAGTTTATCTCCCAGAAGAGAGAAACCACAGATGGGAGAGAATGTAGTGGTTAATACAGCAACAATTCTTGAAATAAGTGAGTTGAGAAAATATAAATTTGGAAAGTAAAACCATTTGCACAGAGTTAAAAGAGTAATAAGACAAAATGGAAGGAAAAAAGCAAAGCAAATATGAAATCAGGAATGATGGGAAGTGTTACCTACTATCTGTTAGAGATGCACTGAACTATTGCAACATACTTTTCAGAATCCCATGAACAAGAACTTTAAAAAAATTGTCTAATTTTTAATATTCTATGTAATTTAAAATAATTTTTATATTTTTTTTTCTTATTCTGTGTTAATGACTTGGGTGCAAGAGTGATGTAATTTATGAGATACCAGGATGATTATGTATTCTTCAGTAAGAACACAAATTGCTGAGTAAACTTGTTCTTGGAAACCAAAATCTCTCCTGCTGATGTAATGATGATGCACTTGTGCCCAAGAATTGTATTTGTATTATTGCCAATATTATCTTAGACAGGATCACAAGAGCTGCCATGCTGAATCAGTGCAATGTCCTGTGCAGTTCAGTCCTGTACTGAAAAATCAAACCAATAACAATCCTGAGGGAATTGTTTTAAACAAAGATCTTCTGCTTTGTTTTCCCAAGCCAAGGTCTAGATCTCAGCAGTGTCTTGTAGCAGTGAGTTCCACAGTCCAATTCTGCCCTATTTAGATTTTTTTTTTCCTCCATTGTGGAAGTACCCACTTCCATTGTCTGAACTTGTGAGAGGCCTATGTAAGTCACAAGAATCTGATCAAGGCTGTGTCCACAGACAAAAGAATATAATTTCTGGGAAGTTTCCAGAGGAATCAGGGAACTTGCAAAGACATGAACCAACAATGCTGTCCTTAGTGCGTACAGCCTTGCCTTGTAGAACTGCACCAGTGGTAGAGGGTTCCCTTCCCTGGAACTGTGAAATTGCAGTATTGCTTCCTTTGTGGGATATTTCCTTTTTGGAGTCAAACAGGAAGTTCTGTCTTTTCACAGTCTGCTAGGAGAAATGTGTAGATGTTCTCAAGTCTGTTTCTTTTTTGAGAACCATCCACTTTAGGGATTTTATACTGGCTAAAAATACTGGCATCACTCTGAGAAGCTGAAATGGGGCATGATGACTGATTCAGCCACCGTAACATATGCTGTTGTTGGGCTGGGGGCCTGCACAAACCCAAACCGCATTCCTGTCCCCTCTCCTGTTGGCAGTGCAGCCTGGATAGCTGTGCAGGCAGGTGGTCTGGTCCCCAGAAAGGGGAGGAAGAAAGGACCAGGGAAAGGGGGAGGGAGAAGGGATGTCGTTGAGAACCACTGGTCCTTGTTTCCACAAGCTGCCTCTCCAACAATCATCTATCTCAGACATATTGTATGAATTGAAGTGGATGGAGTCACCCAATGCCTCTTCTCCATTTCAGTCGTTATCTAATGTATTTCTTTATGTATCTTCTTGGGGTTTTTTTCCTCACAGAGATGCACAGTCCAAATATTTTTATCCTCACCAACCTTGCTGCCCTTTGAATGTTCCCTCCTGTAGTTCTGTGATGTTCTTCTCACGACTGAGTGATCAGAGTTGCACACAGTGTTCTAGAGAAACGACTAACAGTGATTTATATAAGGGCACTGCAGTACCTTTGGTAATATTCAGGGTGTCCAATATCTGCATCCAAAGGACTCTCCCTCCTGTCTTAGAGTCTCTGAGAAGTTCTCAGGATTTAATGATACAGTTCACACGTTGCCTGCTTAAATGTGCTGTAGCACAGCTGAAAGACAGCTTTGGATGAGTATTCTCTCTTCCCTTCCTTCTGCTCTCTTGTGGCTAATACTGATACAGGGCTGGAAGAAGTCTCCTGTCTAGTTCTTGAGTTGCCATCCCTGGCAGCTCCCAGCCTCGTGACTATGGTTCCTTAGCCTTGCCACATAAGTGGCTGCTACTCACAAGATGGTACAACTCTGACAGGTCCTGAATGATCCAGGGGCAAATTCCCTGCTCTGCTGATAGGTCACTGTGCTATCATTGAATTATAAGGACTCTATATTAATTCTGACCAATTTTAGACTACAGTACAGATCAACACACTCAGGATGAACCCTTTTTATTGTCATTGTGGAAAAAAAGAGGCATTTCCAAGGCAGAAGGCATCCCCTGTTTCAGATGTAGACTCCAAAATAAGAGCAGTTATGCCTTGGAAGTGCCTCTCCTGGACACACCCACATTGTAGGTGTCTACACCTGGTAAGACAAGCCCTGTCCTGACTCACAATCTTCATCTGAATTATTACTGTTCTGTCTCCTTTTTTTAGAGTGCAGATCTTTTATTCCTGTCTAGCTCTGCTGTTAAAGGTTCATTGGTTTTCATTGGGCATATCAGATCTAATGCAGCAACAAATAAGCAATCAAACCTGACCTTGTAGGTTTTACTTTTACTTTCTGTTAATCTTTTCCTTCATGACATCAGGAAAAAGAGATAAATGGGCACTGTTCTCTCTCTTTGCATCCACTTTCCAAGTGATGTTGGCAGATTTCATTAACCTTCCCATTTTGAAGATTACATCTTTTTCATAAATTACATTTACTATAAAAGCTAACAATTAAAGTAGCATCTGGTATTTTGTGTAGATAAATATGTGTACAAAGTATACATATTTTGCTTCCCATAAGTATCACGAAAAAGATATCTTTTATGCTATGCGGCTTTCTTAGGGCATTCCTAGCATACTTATTATCCTCATTTGCCTGACACCAGAGGGTTTCACTGGCTATTTACATTCTCTTTCTCCCAAGAGGTAGGAAAGACTGTTCCAAAGACCTCAAGCTAGCTGCATTCATCCATCACATTTGTCTGCAGAAGTAGTTGCAATTTCTCTTTAGAGCTGTAGCCCTTCAAGAAGTCTTGTGCTGTTTGCTCTCATTTCAGAGCAGCTTTGTGTCTGGAAAAAGGAGCCCCAAATACCTGAAATGCAGAGGAAACGTGGGGGTACAAGGTCTGAGCCTGTAGTGCTCAGAGATATTTGCTCAGTGAGGTATTCTGTTGCCCAAGCACATTTCTTGATTTCAGCCTTTTCCTTCCTTCCCTCCCTCAACCTCTTCAGCCCTTGCTCCAACTCCTCTTCACCCCTTCATTGGCAAGAGTGGTTCCCAGCATTGCAGTGGACATGTACTTTTTTTTTCTAATCAAGAAATTGAGTTGTTTCTCATCACTCATTGAGTGTACATTCAGGAAGTTTGAAGATGACACCACGTTAGGTGGGTGTGCAGATCTGTTGGAGGGCAGGAAATGAAATTCAGTCATAAGTCCTGTCTTGGGTCACAACAACCCCATGCAGGGCTGGAGGCTGGGAACAGAGTGTCTGTAAAGCTGCCCACCAGAAAAGGACCTGGAGGTGCTGGTCAACAGCAGCTGACCATGATCCAGGGTGTGCCAAGGCAGCCCAGAAGGCCAATGACAATCTGTCCTGGATCAGCCATGGTGTGGCCAGCAGGAGCAGGGCAGGGATTGTCCCCCTGTACTGGGCACTGCTGAGGCCACACCTCAAATCCTGTGTTCAATTCTGGGGTCCTCACTACAAGAAGGACATGGAGGTGCTGGAACACTTCCAGATGTCATGGTTTAGGAGTGGTATTTCCCAATTTAATACTCCCACTAAAAGAAAACCACAAGCTGCTCCCTTCCCCACTCCAGTGCGAGACACAAAAGGCAGAGATAACAGATTGAGATAAGAACAATTTACTGGAAACAGCAATGAGAAAAGAAAACAAACAGTAACAGCAACAATATTCATAACAAAGGTGTATAAAATAGGGTGATTTCTGTGTAAAATGCTAAGCCCAATTCCACACAGCATGACCCTAAGACAGTGAGGATGGCTGACAGGTTCTTCACCCTGCCAGACTTTGTTCCACCAGAGAGAGACACCCTCCATCCCAGAAGCCAGAGAGAGAGGCCCTTTTCCCTCCTCTGACAATGACATAAGGTGGTACCAAATAATGTAATGTCTTGGCCACGCCCCTTCCCACTGATGTGGCCTGGAAGCAGGACCCCAGAGGAGGGCAATGGAGCTGGGGAAGTGTCTGGAGCACAAGTCTGACAAGAAGCAGCTGAAGGAACTGCAGATGTTTAGCCTGGGAAAAGGGGAACCCTATTAACTGTCCACAATTATGTGAAAGGAGATTGTAGTGAGGTAGGTGTTGGTCTCTTTTCCCAAGTAGCAAGTGACAAGACAAAGGGAAATGGCCTCAAGTTGCACCAGGGGAGGTTTAGTTTTAATAGCATGATTTTTTTTTTTTTTTTTCATGGAATGGGTTGTAAAACATTGGAACAGACTGTCCAGAGAAGGGGGGGATCACCGTCCTTGAAACAGTTCCATGCCTGTGTGGATATGGGACTCGAAGACGTGGTGTGATGGTGAACATGGTGGTGGTGCTAAGCTGACTGTTAAACTTGATGATCTTAAATGTCTTTTCCAAACTTAAAGATTGTGAATATAATTTTAAGAAAAGTGGCAGTGGCACATGCAAAGATCTATTTGCTTTTAGTGGCAACCCCTCTCACAAGATCCCATCAAATGCCTTGGGCTAATTTTGGAAGCTGGGATCTCCCACTGCTTCCATAGAAACCATAGATTAGAAAACCTCTATAGCCTTTCACATCAGATTTGAAGGACTCTTACATTTGGTACCAACAGTAATTAACAGCTAGAAAAATGTTAATTGATAATCCCTCTGGGAAAAATTCAAAAATACCTGACAGCTTCTGGGGACAACTGAAAGGGGACATTTTAAGTGGGAACTTTGATATGTCTTGTGCTTCTGTGTGTTCCCCTCAGCTGTAGGGTGGGGGTGGTCATCTGCTTCCACTCTCGAATGATGTGAGATTTAAAACGTACAGATAAACATTTAGTACCTGTTACTTTAAATCAATGTTGTACTTGAAGGATTTAAACTCAATAACTTTTCCTGTCCACATCTTTATTTATATTGCTCTGAGTACCAATTGCTGCCTCATCCATCCTGAGAGCAGCAGGTAAGAAAAATCTCTTTCCTGGCTAGGGAACACACAGAGCAAGAGAATGAAAGCATATGAATAGCACTTGAAATCGGTGCATCCAGCCTGTCTGACCGTCAGTGCTGATGGGAGTTAGAGCTAGAGAAAGATTAGAAAACATCTGAACCCTCATTAGCTCCAGTGGGAGGTTGTGTAGAAATTGTATTTCTAGAAAAAACTGTCTCACAAAGGAGAGTTTTGATTCACTGAATTGCAAAAAAACAAGTTCAGGAGTTCTTTTTGTCTGAGAGTACTTTTGCACTGCCTGAGACCATCAAGGAAGGTGATAAACAGAGGAAGAAATAATAAATGGGAAGGAGTCACAGAGAGAGATAGAGAGGCTGCTGGAATCAGTGTTTAATTTTTGTGGAGTTGCTTCCCTGGTGAGCTGTAAGGAATATACACAGCATGAGAGGGGGCAAGATCATCTCTTCTGCCATGAAGATGACAGGAGTGAACATCTGTATTTAGGAGGAGGACAAAAAGGAATCTTGAAAAAGCATGTAAATATCTTAGGGGTGATTGTCAAGAGGATGGGGCCAGACTCTTGTCAGAGGTGTCCAGCGACAGGACAAAGGGACACCCTTTGAAAAGCCAGAGAGCCTGTTCTAGCTGAACCTGCATTAATAGTGGGGTTGAGGTGATCTCCAGAGGTCCATTCCAACCCCAACCATCCAGTAATTCTGTGTGATTCACTTCTCTGGGGCAGCTGTGTGTTCTTCACACAGATGGGTTGGCAGCCATGGGAAGAAGGGCTGGAAGAGAGACCCTCAGCCTTAGCCTGCTATTTCTCTCCAGCATGCCAAGCAGAAGCAAGGAGAAAGCATGGAGGGAAAAATAATTTGCCTTGTATCTGTAGATGCTAACAGATGCCTCTCATGGGGGAACAAATTGTCAACTGAAGTCACAGTGTGTTCCTGGGATTGCTTTCTGCTCAAGATATACCATATCCCTAAGTGAGCAGAGGATGTTGCCTTGCAAGGAGCTGGGAAGATTAACAAGGGTAAAAATGGTAGAAAGGATAAAAAAGGTTAGAAATAAAGAATAATAGTAAAAGAAAAGTTCCAGCTTGGAAAATTCAGTTTCTTATATCTGAGAAAAATAATCAGAGACTCAGCTGTTCTGCAGGAGAGATATACTTACAGAGCACTAGAAATGAAAAAAAGCCCCAAACCCTAGAGAAAGCAGTGGGAAACCATTTAGTGGGCTTATATTGGCACTGAAGAGTATGATTTTGGGGCTACACACAGAGGCAAAAGCATTATCTTCTGGGGAGGTGATGATCCAGCTGTACATGGCACTGGTGGAACATATCAATGCCAGACTGGCGTGGATGAATTGGAGAAATGTGTCAGTAGAAAAGAAAGGACTGGAGAGAATAATTTTATATACATGCAAGAAAGATTATGTATTTTATATGGCTTGGCAGTGATTTGAGTTAGAAAGGACAACATTCTGCAAAACCTGAAGGCAGTAAAAAGCGAGGAGGAAGAAATACATTTAAGGTGGCAGAATAGGTGTGCATACACAGGGTAAAAAGGACCAAGGAACACACAGTCAAGAAAAAACTGAGGACAGGACAGATACATATAATTGTGAAGTAGCTCTAAGGGGGAAGTGTTGAATGCTTGCCTTGGGCACATTTCAGCATCATCAGGAACATGCAGAGATGTCCAGGGTAGCTCAGGTGCCAGAGCAAGTCTGTCCCAGCAGCACAGAGCTTCAAACAGATATCTCCAAGCAAGACATCTCTGTTGGTGAGCAACAGATGCATTATTTAGCCCCTAAACATCTCCCAGGTGTGACTCATTCATGGTTCCTTACATAAATACAGATCAACATCTCCTGAGTTTGCCAGGGGAAACCTGGTTTGAAAGAGGACCTAGACGGTGAGGGTATCCTCCTGACAGAGCTACCTGCCTTCTGTCCTCTCTGGTCATATTCAGACCCCTTTCTGAGTTGTGCCTGACATAGCTCCTCTTCTGTTGCTACAGAGAGAAATCCTTCCCCCTCTCCCTTTTGCTCTCTTTCCTGGTCATACTAAAGCCAGCAGAGATCCCCTGGTTTTCCTGGGATGTGACCCTCTTCTCCTTCCAGAGTAAACAAGCAGGACAGCAGAGCTGGTTGCTGCTGTCTTTGCACTGATGGGAGCTGTGTTTCTTCGCCACCTGCCTTCTCAAAAACACGAGAGTGTGAAGACCTGTTCACGCCATTCATGGCTCTGCTTTCCCTGCACTGATGCTTTTCATCTGTAATATTCCTGTTTCCATCAGAAGCACTGCAGGACTCAGTGTCTGTTTAGCACCACTGCACAGGCTCTCAACTCCTTGGCTTTGCCACAGGGATGAAACTGGAGTCCAGTATCCTATGGCATCACTTGGGAAGGGACTGGTGGACCCAGGCTGGGCTGAAAGGGGATCCTGGGCTATGGGGAGGATGAAGGAAGGCTCTGGTATGCACCCACAATTCAAGATTTCCAACCAAAGCCCTTTATTTTATTTGTGATATCGATGGAGATTTTTTTCAGTTGTTACTATGGAGACTATGATGCCTTCTTTGATTGCATTTTTTACAGGGAGTTTAATAAGACCATGTGGCCTTTCACTGCAGCTCAGGGGTTGAGCTCCAGTTGAGCCTGATAAGCAAAGGTCATTAATGTCTTATAGCTATGCAGGGACCTGTGTATTATTCAGCAATTAGTATTCTTCACTGATACCAAACCCACCAAGAACAGTAGAGCATCACTTGAGGATGAGCAAATTAACATTGCACAGACTTTAGTGTACTGTTTATGAGTGAATAACCCACCCATGTTCATGAGGACATAGTTACTTGGGTCTGTTAATCCCCTACTTCTTTCAGTTTTATTTTGTAACCAAAAACTCCTCGATGTCCCACCCCAAAACAGATGTGACTTTGGCTATGGCCCTGTGAGGGCTTCTGAGCTGAAGCTGTTCATGGTGATGTGTCCAATTCCTTACAAGCATGGGCTAGGTAGAGGGCTTAGCTGCAGCAAACATATTGAGCCCCATTTTGAGGTAGACTGCACCCTAAACCTGAATGCAGCACCACAAAGCCCTGAGTGTTCACTATCAGCAGTGATGGAGCTGCTCTTGACTATGGAAAAGTATGAGCTAGGAAATGGTCAGAAGACACTTCTCAGCAGACAAAATCCCTAAAACCTCTGGGGTACGTGTAATGTTTGTTTCAGGAAGCGTTGCCTGGCTACTATCAAACAAACTGTTGCCCTCCCCAAATCCACAGGGTGAAATTTGTCTGTTAAATTTTAACCGTGTGACACATCTTGTAAGGCACAAATGAGCAGTACAATTATTTCAACACATTAAATGCTGAAGACCAGTGAATCAAAAAGACAGAGATATTTTCCTTTTCTTTTATTTCTGTGCGTTTAAACTCCAGTTCTTCATCAGTGCAAGGTTCTGTAACGCTACAGCCCCCTGTGGATGTGTGGTACAGAGAAGATGAGATAACATGAGAGCATGACACATCACCAGAATGTCCCCCATGAGCCAGGCAAGCAGGAGCCTCTGGCACAGCTTGAGGAGGCACAGAGGGAAAGGTGAAAGTTGTACTCACTTTGTCCTCACACAAAGAGCATGTGCTGGTGGTGGGCTGCAGTGTCCACACCACAAGGATGGGGCCAGAGCATCGCTGCTGGCAAGGATCTGCACCAGCCTCCTGAGGCAATGCTTGGCTTTGCTCCCTGTGACATGAGCAACACACAGGGGACAGCCTGGTTTGTGCTGCAGCATCTTCAACAGCCCCTCATCTGCCAGAGGCACTGTGTACCACTGGATTTGTGGAACCTTGAGTAGGTCATGCCTGCTGCTGCTGTCTTTAGTTGCAGTTCAGAGCTTGACAAGAAAAATACAATTTTTCTGCTGCACATGGGGAACCAGCTGTTGGTAGGGCAGAGAAAATATAATAAAAGTCTTCTCATGGTCAACCTATGGGCAAGAAGAGATCACTCACCAGTTACTGTCACAGGCAAAATGGACTTGACTCAGGGAAAGTTAATGTAATTTATTGCTGATCAAATCAGAGTAGGATAGTGAGAAATAAAACCAAATCTTAAAACACCTTCACTCTCTCTCCTTCCTTCTTCCTGGGGTCATGTCATTCCCTATCTTCTCTACCTTTTCCCTCCAGTGATGCAAGGGGAGAGGGAATGGGGGCTGCAGTCAGTTCAGCTCAAATAGTCTCTGCTATTCCTTCATCCTTGCTTTCTTTCGCTGCTCCACATGGGGCTCCTCCCATGGGACACAGTCCTTCACAAATGTGTCCAGTGTGGGTCCTCCCCACAGGCTGCAGTTCTTCATGGGTGCCTTCCAGAGGGTATGGAGAAACCTCTGTTCCAGTACCTGGAGCACCTCCTTCCCCTCCTTCACTGACCCTGGGGTCTACAGGGATGTTTCTCTCACACCTTTCCCTTTCTCCCCTTTCCCTCCTCCTAAAGAGTTATATCTCAGAGGTGCCACCATCATCACTGATGGGCTTGGCCATGGGCAGCTTTGGGTCCATCCTGCAGCTGGGTAGGATTAACTCTGTTGGACACAGGGGAAGCTTCTTGCAGTTTCTCACAGAAGCCACCTTATAGCATCCCTGCTGTCAAAAGCCTTTCCACACAAACCCAATACAGCTGTGAAAAGCAAATGGGGTTTGGAAAGTATAATTTCAAGTGTTCATGTCAAGCCAGCAGCTGGGCAGATCCTAAAACTTGTGATGATATGATAGACCTTCTTCAGTCAGTGTTGTGGGATTCATTGTAAAATTCCTTAGGCTTTGTTTGGTTTTTGCTTTTTTAATATTAGTGCATATTAGAGACTTGTTGAAATGTGAGGTGTGTGCTGCAAAGGATGGAAATAGTAAACTAGAGATAAAAGGTAATTATTCAGACAAGTAAAATCCCATACTTGCTATTGTAGCTGTTATTTGGCACAAAACTCAGCTGGTGGTCATTAAATAGCAGCTTGTGTATCATTTCAGACAGATGGGAAAACCTCTTTCATCTAAGTTGTTGAAGGAGGTGTTGCTTAGGTCTGTGGTATCAGAACAAGCAAACCACATATCGATACTGCACAGTAGAGCAGTGGGGTTTAGGAAGTAACAGAAAAGGAGGATCTGCTACAGACCAAGTGCTGTTCTGACTATGAGCAGAGACCCTCTTAGCAGCCTGAAGGTCGAGGGGATGTTGATACATGTTCTCTGTGTGCAGGCTGCCAGTTCCAACTATCTGCTCCAGGGAAGGTGCAGGCAGCCTGCTCCATGCTTGTAAGCATAGTATAAAACATTTGATTAATGAAGAGGAGGGAAAGGAAGAGCATATAGATACTGATATTTCCTGGAAAACACTAGCCAGACTTCTTGATCCTTAAAAGCACTATATTGTCCAGCATTTTAAAGAAAAAAGTTTAAAAGCTTAGATCTGTAATGACCAAAGATAAAATTTGGTTATGTCAATAGTGGCCTTTGCATTGGAATAGCAAAAAATTATTTTGTTAGTCACAGGAGCTGTACTTGTACTCCTAGATTAGGATGATTTTGGTGACAGGCAGCTTAGCATTCTTTTTGTTTGGTTTGCAATGTAGCCTAGGGCAGCTGACCCATGAGCTATTTTTTGCTTTGATAAATCCTATCTCTCTGTCCCCTTGTTTTGAAAATAGATATAAAAAGAGATAAGCAGTAATTTAATAAATAGGAGCCATAAAGCAGAGGTAACAGAAGGAATGACATGAAAGATATTATTAATGGCATCCCTGTGTCCAAAGTGCCAAAAGGGTTCAGTCAGGATTACAGCTGTCAAAGCAATGGGCAGGACAGGCTTGGCTTCCCACAGCCTTTGCATTCAGGGGCTGCTAGTTCTCAGTCTTTTCTTTCCTTTTCTCAATCATCCTTCGGGCTCCACAAGAGCCACATATTATTTTAGAGATATTTTGTTTTGTCTGTTGCTGGTAGAGAAGTTCTACATACAGATTGCCTATTGTGCTGTGTCCAAGGTGCACAGATTAGCATGGGAAGAGTGACATTGCTAGGGATCCATCAGCAACAGCATCTGTGTAAGGACCAGTGGATTGACACTACTTATGCAATGCTGTGTTAGAGTTTGCTTTATGGAGTAACACTAAACATTGGCATAAACTAGAACAGGACACCAATACTTTAAATTTAAATTCCGTCCTAATGGAATGATCCTAAATGTTATGGTTTTTGGAGATGCTGGGAGCTGTATTGAAACCCAGCCTTGCAGCAGCAGATCATTCTGCTTAGTTTCTGAGTGAATAAATATTTCTACCTCCAGCACTGGATCTTCTTTTTAATTTTGATCAAATTTTGGGGAAGTAATTTAAATGTTTTCTGGCTGCTTGTAGAAAAATCAATGGAAAATATATCACATTGGACCAAATATGCTTAAACCCCCTTAGTATGCATTGGGATCTTGCTCCAGGCTCTGGTTTGAAAATGCTGATCAGTAATAAAAGTGACTAATAATACCTATTATTATGGATTCCAATAATGCCTGGGTACACAATCATCAGGTAAATGGATTTTTTTCTTCCAATTTTCTTAATCTGAAAGAAAACTGAGCTCATAAACCCAGCCTAAATGTTACATAAACATCTAACACTCCCCATGAAAGTGTTTGCAGCTGTGTTCTCCCATCACACATACCGTGAGAATTCTGTTATAGTAAATTGAAGCTGTTAGTGTCACAATATTGCCATCATTATGTGTTCAAAATATGAGTCAGATCCCTAGCACTCCTTGATGTTCTAATATCACAAATGTGTCTCGTGTTTTACTTTCAGTTCTGGTTTCTAAGACTATAGAGGAGAATCTGCCTATCCCAATAGAGTTTAAAGTTTTAAGGGCCACACCTAACCCACAACAGTGATGCAGCCACTTTCCTCATGGCCACTGGCAGGAGCTCCATTCATCTGCTTCCACGGTTAAGTGGTTTTCCTCTGAGCTCGTCTGTCTCCCATCCTCATCAGCACAGCCTGCTGCCCTTTACCACTTCCTCATCCTTCACAGTCTTTTCTCCCATCTCCTGGCCATGACTCCACTCAATTTCCTGTGTGCATCTCTTCTGCCTATGGCCCTGATTCGATGTGAGAGGCAGTGGTGACCCCCTGTACTCTCTCCTGGTGGACTTCAGAGAAAGGCAGCTCCCTTTCTGGCTTCAGCTCTTTTAGTGAGGAAGAGGATTGGTGCTCTTGAGGGAGAAGCAACTAATGAAGTGATAGCCCTTTATGATAGTACATGGTGAGGCATGTTTGAAAATCACAGAAATATGCAACTGCTGGGGATGTGAACAAGTTTAATTCTTCATTTTGTATTAAAAGACTTGACAAATAGGACTATGTATAGAACAAACATGCTTTAACAGGTACTTGTACATGTTCTCCTGACTTCAGCTTCCTATTATAGCTGTTTTCTTTGCTGCTTCCCCACAAGTAAATTGGTACCTTTTAGCTCTCTGAAGCAAGGGCAAGTCTTTTTGCTTTCCTGTTGAAGGAATTTCTGTGCATTTCTTAACCTATATCAATTAGATACATTGCACATATATATATACATACACACTTGATTAGGTATACAAACTAGATGTTAAAGCCCGCTTCTGGATGTTTCCTGCAATGATGTGTCAGTGTATATAAATTCATCAAATGATGGATCAATCAATTACTTTCCACTCTGGAACCATGTCATAACCATATCTGTATCTGAAATGTGATCTGAACAAAGTGGGAGGATTTTCACCAACAGGACGGCAGTGTCCAGCTGATTTAGTGTCAAATGTACTATGCAGAGAATATCTGAGGGTGACATGGCAGTCATGGATAGCTGTGTGCAGAGGGCTAGAGAAGAAGGAATTGGAGCAATGAGCTCATGTTAGTGCTTCCAGGAAGCCTGTGCGGATGGTTTCCTGCATATATCCCTCCAAGTCATTTAACTGCCAGGCCTGTCATCCCTCTTGGAAAAGGAAAGGACAGAAAGCAATGGAAGGGGATGCAGAAGATACTGGGATGGTTACTGAGATTAAATCACAGTATTTGCCAAATTTATTTTGTTTCTAATGAAAATTATCAATTCCTCCATTACTAACATCTGAGAAATTAATTTCCTGGTTACCTCTCTGACCACTCTGTTAAACAGAGATAGATGTGGGAGTGGTCTCCATAGACTTTGGCAGTAATATTTAGCTTTTTATAAAGTACAATAAACTTTAAAAGACTTTACAAATATTATAGATCCCAGGCTCATTCATCTGTTGGGTCTTGTTCTTTTGTCAATGAAATCTCATATCTATCTGATAAAAGTTTCCACAGCCCACTTAATGAGTTTTTAATGGTTTTATTATGGCAGGGCTCAGTAAAAGGCTTGTCATATTTAAGAAATAAGTTTTAATTGCCTATTTGTTTTTGCAGTGTTTTTTCCTTTATTATTTCATATTTTTTTCTGTCTCTGGAAAACATTCACTTCTGTCAGCTATGAGCACCCACGCTGCTTTAAGAGTGTGGGGAAGTGATGAACATTTATTTCTCTGCACCACTAAACTGTCATGACAAGAATGCAACTATAGGATTGCATGGCATTCCCTCCTGGATTAAAGTAGTCCCAAGGGCCCTGATTCATGATCCCCTCAGGTGCAGGTAGGATGCTGATGTGATTCCCACCTCCAAGTTGCAGCTGCTGGAGGAATGCCACAACATACATATGGGTGGAGTTTATAAACTGCAGACTTGATTACTCCAAAGAGTTTGCACTAGTGCTTAATTGTGTGAGTGAAGGGTCTGAGCAAGTGATATCCATGCAGTTTCTGACTATCTCTGCTAAGGGGTTTTAGCTCTCTACAACTGCTTAAAAGGAGGTTGTAGCCAGGTGGGCTTTGATTTCTTCTCCCAGATAACAAGCAACAGGAAAATGAGAAAATGGCCTCAAATTGTGTCTGGGGAAGTTTGGATGGGATATTAGAAATAATATCTTCCCCAAAAGGATTGTCAAGCACTGGAACAGGCTGCCCAGGGAAGCAGTGGAGTCACCATCTTTGGAGGTGTTTAAAAGGTATGTCGATGTGGCACTTGGGCACGTGGGTTAGTGATGGACTTGGTAGTATTAGGCTAATGGCTGAACTTAATCATGTTAAAGGTCTTATTGGAGCTCATTGCTCCAACCTTAACAATTTTAAGTTTCTAACTTAGGAGAGAAGGAAGGGCCCTGTTGTCCTGTTCCTCACTCCATCTGCAGCTACCTGTGATCATTAGTAAGACCCCTTACAGTTTTCACCTTGAGCTTTTTTTAAATCATCACAGTGCACTATTCAGTGCATCTGCATACCAGACACTTGTTACCTTTTCATCTCCTTAGGATCTAAGGCTCTGGATTCATTATCCCTAATAATGTCTTGTAAAGTAAGCAGCAGATCCTTGCATTGAATATGCATAACAGGTGGGCCTGTGTGTGTATGAGCATGAGAGATGTATTGGGTGCTCTCTCTTGTCCTTTTTGCATATATGCTTCTCCAGAGACTTCACTGAATCTCCTGGAGGCTTACATCTCTGCAAACAGCATGCCTACCGTGTCAGACTGTGGGGATGATTAATAGAAAACCAGCTAAGAACCGTAATAAAGCTCTGTGTATGTTAGAATGGAGGCTAGTTCTCAGTGTCTCAGTTAAATGTAACACCCAATTAAATCTCCCAGTTGTGAAGACCTTGAAGGAATGGTGTTTAAAAGAGATACTAATATAGCAAGGAATCCAAGGTGTGTATGAAGTTACAGCCATGCCAGTCTGTAATAACCTTAATTGAGGTCACCTGGGCCAGATGTACATTGCCAGACAGGAGCAGCATCAGACCTAACCTGAGCAAGGTGTGATGCACATGGGTGATGTGGGTATAAAGGCAATTGGAAAGGGATTTGAAAATAGCAAGAAGTATTTTAAAAAGAAGTTTCTGAGGTGCAAAGGTTGAAGTAAAACTCAGAAGTCAGAAATACTATGTCTACAATCCATGAGTGTTTTATAGTATAATGTGAAGCTGCAAATACTTTCCTCTTAATGTTTGCAAAAGTTGTGTGCTTTCTAATACTTCTTTTCCACTTAAAGATATATTGAGTTTGGAAAACACTGTGCACGACACTAATATATGAAAAATGAGATGCATGTTAAAGCTGTTTGGAAAACTTTGGCAAAGCGCTCATATTTTTTATTTTTTCTTTAACAACTACAGCATTAGTTTCCAACATGGACTGAAATGCAAGCACAGTCTAAATAGGTGTCAGTATTTTAGATAACTGTGTAATTGCTGCTGGAGTTTTTTCACCACTTTTTTGATGCAAGTTTTACATAAGAAAGAATGTAAAATCAGACTGAGCACATAATCATGCAGACAGCACAGGGTTTGGGTTGAGATTTAATTGCCATCAACTTTGCTTTTACTTTTTTGAATCCAATGTAAGAGAATGTGTTAATCAAAAGGGATTATAAGATAGTGAAAGTACAGAGCCAGTTTTGGCAAGCAGTTTTTTTTTTTCTCTAGACTAACATAGTTACCTTAAGGAATTTGCTTTTCTAACATAGTTATTGAACATCCTGTTGTGTCTTAATCTACTTCTGAAGCATATAAAGCAGCTGTGCTTCATTAGCTTCAAGTTATTCTGAAGGTAGAATATAGTTTTGTTTTGTGAGTGGGAATACTGAATGTTCAACAAAATGTAGTGTCTGTAATTTGTTTTTTTTTTTTTTTTCTTTTTGAGTAAAATGATATTCTCATTCTGCCTCTAGGCCTTGCTGTGAAAAATGAACACACAAGACCTGTAAAAGTTGGTGTGCTTTCAAATGGGCCTCTTCTGACATCTACTGCACTTCCTTTGCAGTTTGGCACTGTAAATTTTGAGCTTCTCTATTAAAGGAGCTTCCATGCCCTGAAATATAGGCATATATTGCAAAGAAACTCAGGTTTTTAAGCACAGTTCCAGTGCACTGTGAGGCAGTCAGAGCACAGGGCTGGCAGTGAGACACAGTTTTGTTCAGAATGGCAGCAGCTGGTGTCCATCACGGGCAGGTTGTGCACTTCACATCTCATCCGTGAATGACCCACGGGCCGGGGTGCAGAGGAGCACACGGTGCGGGTATCTGGGTGAGCAGCTGCACTTCGAGCTCTGGGGCCGGGGGCCCGAGGCCGGGAACAAAGGCACCTGTGACCCTGCGGGTGACAGAGCGTGCAGGGCTCCCTGCGCCTAAAGCCGGACGGGGCAGAGCCCGGCGCTCCTCTGTCCTCGGAGCCACCAGCTCGGGCTCTTGTTTTGTTACCTAGTTATTGCACCAAGATCAAATTGTTTTAGGGGTCTGGAAATCTGAGACACTGCTATGGGAACCCTGGTGTGGAGCAGGTAAAGAACCCCGGTGTGACTGTGAGTGTGGGGTGTAGCTGCAAAGGGGCCTCGGTCCCAGCTCAGGGGGTGCGAGTGTGACCTGCCCGAGCCGCTCCTGGCTGGCCACACGGGGAAGTTTCCTTACAGGATATATCTGCACTGTGCCTTGAGGGCTGTTAACAGATAGGTGTTGCTTAGGCGTGGACATTCAGTGCTTGTCACGTACTACAATTCTCTGTCAAAAAGAGGTGAAAACCAGCCCGGAGCAGCGTGACCGCTCCCCAAGGTAACTGTGCTGTTTCTACTGCACTGCATTATCTGCAGTGCCAAGTGCAATTCCTGCTGTTGCTAACTCTGAAAAGGGCCTGGCTCCATCTTTTTCATATCCCCAGCAGTATTAAGTAGCTTTAGATGTCTGTGAGGTTTCCCTCGTTTCTTCTACCTTTTTTTTTAAACCAAATAAATCTGGTAAACCCAGCTGCTTCTCCCTGTTCCACATCCTTCAGCCCCCTGACTATCATGACAATCTTTCCTGGATTCCCTTTAGTATGTCAATATCTTTTGTGCTGCAGATCCGGACTGGACACATGAATTGAAGTGAAAGTCATGAGAGAGTTATAATATTACAGCTAATGATTACAATCTTGCACCTGAGGAAAATGCTTGAACAGTAGGTAATTCTTTGTGGCAGAAATGTTGCCTTGGGGGTTTACAGATTTCTGTAACTTTGCAGGCACAGTGAGATAAATAATGAAGGATTGAGATGGGCTTTCAGTGAACAGTTCTGAGATTCATATCCTAAAAAAGGCTCACGTATTTTGTTTAAATGGAGGCACTCTCATTTAGTCAGTAATTCTGAATTCTACATTAGCTATGCTTTGGGCACTCAAGCACTGCCCTTCATGTCAATGTTAAAGAGCTAAACCATGGGATGGCAGAGGGCAGGTGATGGGGTCTCAGCTGAAGGTGAGACACGAGTGAGCTATGGGTAGTGGCTGGAGAAGGAGCATGGTAATCCTGACATCCCTGCTGTAAGGCATCTTGAAAATGTCCATACATCACCATATGTAGAAACACAGAGACACTTGGGTTGGAAGGGACCTTAAAGATCATCCATGGTCGGGACACCTTCCACTTGACCAAGTTGCTTAAAGTCCCATCCAATCTGTCCATGAGCACTTCCAGAGATGGGACATCACTATTGCTTGCATAAAACTGTAATATTAATCAAAAATTTGGAATTAAATGCAATTAATCTAAGTAGGCACCATGCACTGAATCGTGACCCATATCCTGGTTTCTAAAAAATATTTATCACAGCGTCCTTACTGGCAACTGAATATTTCCATGCCAAAAGATGCCAATTTAATCAAATATATTGCTCCTTTAGACAGCAGCTTTTACCAGTCTTCAGTGGTCAGATTTCCCCTCCCTTTCATGAGTTATTCAAGGAAGTCTTACACTGCAGGCTGCAGGATACTGGAAGTGACTTGATACCTTTTCAGAAAACAATATCTCATTCATTCAGGCTGGCATATATGCAGGGGATAACAGTTTATTGTACCTGATACATATTTGCTGGACTGAGCACAAGGATGAGATGGTGAAATATAGCATCCTGTGATATACAGCAGGTCGGGCTAAATGATCTAATGGTCTCTTCTGAGTACACAAAGTGCTGGGCTGTGTGCCAGAAGCCAAGCAGGCTCCTGGTGTTCCCACAAGTCTACATGGATCATCTACCCCTGCACTTTGTGGTGAAACTCCCATTTGCGTCCTTTAGAGCAGGATATTGAGGCGGGCAGTTAATGCTAAAATCAAAAATACAACCAGTTTTGTTGGGAACCTCTGGGAAGTGCTGGAAAAGGGAGACACAGCTAGGGCTAAATAGGTCCAAAATGCTGCTAAAACTAGAAAGTTTGCTCTAAAGTACTTGTGCTCCATTGGATCAGTACCCTTGGCTTTTCTTCTCAGCTGCCAGCTCCTGGCAGCTCTCTGGCATGGGATTGCCAGGGCACTGCTCTGCTGAGCTGGCCCCAGCACAGCTTGGAGGGGCCTCTCCTGACATTGCCATTTGGCACTGAAGAGAATTGGCATTACAAGCTGCAGTTTCAAATTCTAACTCAGCTGATCTCTGAATCCCTGTGATGCCTAAGCTTTTTATATATCTTTTCATATATTTGTAGCTTTGTAGATAATGCATGGCTGTAGCTCCAGTACTTTTCCTACCCTTTTTCACTAGATTTTAGAACAATAAGCTGACTTTCTTAACATTCTTGAAATATTGTTTAATCTTATTCCAATAGGGGACCTACAATAAGACATAATAGGAAGTGGGGAAGAGAACCCCATGGACCAACCCCAAGGGCTGTGGCATCTGAATCTCCTATTGGGTGTACCTGTTAGATATCCTAATTAATTCACCTTATAAAGTTGTAGAAATTTGATTTTGGCTGTGCCTGTCACCACCGAGACACCTGGAACCTTCCAAAGAAAGGCCTGCTTTTGACTTTACTATTCTGACACTGTTGCAAGAGTTCTTCTCTTCTGATTATAGGCAACACCTGGCAGTATAACTATCCTCTCCTGTCCCCCTGCTCTTGCAGCAGCGCTGCTGCTCCTGTGGATCCACAAGTAGACAAGTTATTTACAGCCAGGAAAGTATTCACTTTTGCTTTGACAAAATAGGTCTATGTCCCCTCACCTCAGAGTTAAACCTGTGGCAAGGCTGGCACAAGGAAATCAGCAGAAATATAGAACTGTGTCTAGGAATAGAAACAGATTTTCCCCTTTTGAAAGGGGCAGTTGATTAGGTTAATTGTGCCATGAAGCCAGATCTTTAGGGAGGGAAGCTAGTGGTGAAGTTTTGTGCAGTACAACTTGTGGTAAAAGCACATTTTCAGGCTGCATTCAGCTTACTTGTGTCACCCAGTTTCCTGACTTCTGAGGAGCGTTTCAGAGTCGGACTTGACTCTGTTCATTAAGGTACAGTGAAGGAGATAGGCTCTTTATTGGCTTGAGTAGTTTTTTCTCCTGAAAGCCCTGGTGCAAATGGTCCAGACTGCTCTCAGATGTACTCTGAATACAAAATTTCAGCTTTGTAAGATTAATTTCAGATTGTAGTCTTCAGTGATGCAATCTCCTCTTCTGGGGAAGGGGCTGTGACAAACTAGGAACTTTTGATGAGACATGTCTTCTAGAAAGCTGTGGTAAAACACAGCTGGTTTCCAAACACATGTGCTATCCTGGACACTGCTGGGAAGAAAAGGACACAATCTTCTCTGTGCACTTTGATGAAGTAGAACGACACAATAGTTTAGGTTGGCAGAGACTTTTGAAGGATCTGGCCCAATCCTTTCTCAAAGCAGAAGCAGCTTAGATCAGGCTGCTGGGGACCTTACTAGTTGGAGATTTTGCAGCTTCTTGGGTCTCCTTTCTGACTATTTGGCCACTGTCATGTTAAATGTATTGAGAAGACATTTCCTGTGGTGCCTGTAGTGCTCTCAGTATTCCTGTCTGAGAGAACTCTTGGTCCTCCCTCTTCAGACCCTCCAATTTAGTTGTCGGAGGCAGCCCCAAGAGTCTCATTTAACCTTTTATTTCCAAGGCTGAAAACCCAGAATCTTTCAGTCTGTCCTTGTAAGGCAGCTTGCTTCAGAGATCTTAAGAAAATAGCAAGCCAAAACTTCAAACTGTCCTTTGGGCTTCAGGGAAAAGCTTCAGTTTTGTTAAAGATTTCTGATTCATACAGAACCTCTACTCTCCTGGAATTAATCAGCAACACTCATTTATACATATTTTTTTTAAAAAGTGTTAAATTTCATAGGTTTTTAAATCTAAATACCCTTTCTTGTCTTTTATGCTTGTTATTTTCCTGACAAGTATTTGAAAAGAAACTGTTTTATTCAGCATGGAGTAGCAGATGCAGTATGCCAGGAAGATGAGTGTTGCTCCTGCTTATACTGTTCAGAAGACTTTGACTGGGAAAGAAATTACTTTTGGTTTCTGTTATTTTTTTTAATTTTTTTTTTTTTAAATTTCCAAGGAAGACTTGAGACACTGAAAATCTAAGGTGATGAGACTGCTCAGGCATGTTAGGTCTTTGCCAGCTGTTTCTTGTGCAGCTGCTGTCAGGGCTGGACTCTGTTCTGACTCAAGTCACAGTAAAAGATAGTACAAGTTTTGTTGCTGTTTTCCAGCTTGAAAAAT
The DNA here is from genome assembly GCA_013400435.1 of Pycnonotus jocosus. Lineage (NCBI taxonomy): Eukaryota > Metazoa > Chordata > Aves > Passeriformes > Pycnonotidae > Pycnonotus > Pycnonotus jocosus. Next base: position 1,247,426 of record VWYP01004868.1, on the reverse strand, counting down.
GTGAAAAGGTTTGACCTCATGTGACACATCAGAAATATCAGAGTAACTATTATATATCACTTACAGATAATGCATTTTTGTCCTCCTGGAAACAATTGATAAGGCCTTCTCTCCAGATTTGTTCATATTGGCTTGAATACCGCTGGCTAAGAGCTTTTTACCTGCTTCCAGGGCTTGTACATACAAGCATTTACATTCTTGGATCTCTGTTACATCATCACCAGCCCCCTCCCCCTTTGTCTATTGTTTACTGTATTTTATATTCCTTGGAGCCATACATAGTGCTGCAGCAGAGTGGTAGATTGACACCTGATCCATAACTTAACTGAGAATTTTTGCCACTACTTTTCCTATTGTTTGGTGAGATAAATATTGTGGATTCTAATTCTGTTTGAGCTGGGCACAAGGTAACTGCAAAACCAGTCACTGTCCATCATGCTTTGGGTTTGATTTGGATTTTTCAGCCTTTTAGATGGAACCATATGTTTATCTGTGTGCACAGAAAGGTGAGATCTTACTTAAACAAATGAATAATCACTTATGAACTATTAGAGAGCATCCAGCAAGTGGTCATGAGGATGATGAAGGGCCTTGAGGGTAAGCCTGAGGAGCGGTTGAGGGCACCTGGGTCTGTTCAGCCTGGAGGAGACTGAGGGGAGACCTCACTGTGGTCTACAACTTCCTGGTGAGGGGAAGAGGAGGATCTCTTTACTCTGGTGACAGTGACAGGCCCGAAGGAATGGCCTGAAGTTGTGTGTGGGGAGGTTTAGGTTGGATATTAGAAAAAGATTCTTTACCCAGAGGGTGCTTGGGCACTGGAACAGGCTCCCCAGGGAAGAGGTCACAGCACCAAGCCTGATGGAGTTCAGGAAGTGTTTGGGCAAGACCTTAACGAACATGATGGGATTCTTAAGGCTGTGCTGTGTAGAGCCAGGAGTTGAACTCTGATGATCCTTGTAAGCCCCTTCCAGCTCAGGAAGTTCTACAATTCTGTGTGTGATAAGGATTTTAATAAGTTGATGTACATTTCAGATACACAGCTGAGACTCTTTGCAGTCATCTCTGGCCGTGTTGACTTTGGCATTCATGGATCCCTGCTGGGGTTATTTGACTTGCTGAGCTACAGCCAAAGTAACTCCCCCCACCAAAGTGTATAATTTTCTGCCAAATTAATGAACTGAAGGACCTCAGAAAAATGCCTGACAAGCATGAAAGCTAGTGCAAGGAATGAAGCTGGTAGAGGTGTCTGGTGTGAGTGAAAGGAAAGACAGGATGGAAGAGCACTATCCACTCCTTTGGGTAGCAGCAAGCTCTCAGGTCAGCTTGAACTCAAATTATGGCCACACAAAACTAGCCTCTCATTTTCTGTTTTGCCAGGTTTCTGCCTTGAATAGACCAAAAAATTGGTACATGCATGAAGTTTGCAGATTCACACAGGCACAAATGCCTAACTTTTATTAGTTGTTCTGTAGCAGTATTCATATATCTTCCCTTTTTCTTACAAAATCTCTGAAGACACCTTCACACTTCCCCTGCAACCACACCCACAGGCAATACTCTTGCAGTGCATTACTGGTGTATTATATACGATCTTCCCATAGCAAATGTCAGTATTAATATTTGAACAGTGATCCATCATTTCCCTCCAACAAATAAAGCACAAATGATCTCATTCTGATCTTGCTTACGCTGGGATAAAGCAGAAGTAATTTCACTGGATACAAGCATTACACCAGTGTAAAATTGCAGTGGTAGATGAAAAACTGGCAATGACAGAGAATTAAAATAAAAAATCACCAGCTCATCCTTCAAATTGTGGAATATTAAAAGGGTCTGTTGTTGACACACAGTTTTTAGCTGATGAGTGTGCAGTCTTGGTGGCCCCTGCCCCTGTCAGCGTGACACATGTTGGAGAGGGTCCTGCTCTGTCTGTGCCCTGGATTAGGAATCAGCTGTCAGTAAAAGGAGCGTTTCGCAGTGTGAAAGGTTCCTGGGTGTGATGGTGCGCACCAGAGGCAGCCGTGGGGATTAAGCTGGCTGGTAAAAAGCATTTGTATTTACCAGTCTGGTTAACTTCAGATCAGCCTTCTAACCATTTCCATGGAAACAAGGGAAGTTTTGGTTCACTGTAAGTGGCTTAATTTACTTTCTAACTGTATTAAAAATAGAATACTAAACAGATGTAGAACTAACTCTGAAACATACTTTTTATAATATGATTTTAATCAGTCATGACATTTAGGGATTGTTTTTCCATACTTCCTGCCTGCAGTTATGGGTGAAGCTTTAATTGAGCAGTTACAGCATGAACAGAATAAGTCAGGAAAGGAACTGTGACTAGTTGAGGGTCTTAAATCGTTGGTTTTGGTAGAAAATAATGTAATGCCCTTGCTTGTGTGTTTTCCTGGTTTGTTTTTTTTTTTTTTTTTTTTTTTTTTCCCTGTAAGACATGAAACTGGAGAGATAGGAATGTGCTGGGAACTTCTTACATATGTACTATTTTACTGGAATGCCATGTATGAGTTTTGATATGACAGAATAGTCACTTGTCCAGTCAAAGAGAAAAATAAGATACTGATTTAACATAGAGAAATGCACCGAAACTGTATTTTCCTCTAGCATTGGCATCTTCAAAGTCACTTTATAGAAGACTATTTGCAAGTAAATTTTTTCCTGGATTTCTACAAAGAAGTTCATATTTCTGTTCAAATAGAGGTGCATCAGACTGGAAACATCCTCAACATGCAAAACAACAAAGTGAGGGGAATTGTAGGCTGCCTTACACGGGTAATATTTTTGCTCAAAGTGCCTGTCTGTCTCTCAGGGTGTATACACCCAAAGGCAAAGTGTTTGGATGACTCTGGAGGTGTTTTCCAGTAAAAGTGATTCTTACTCCTGTAATAATGATAATTGGTGAATGTGTGAACTGCTTGGGAAAAAACACCAGCTTTCATTATGGATGTATACCGATCAGTCTGGAAATCAATTTGGCTGACTCACAGTCAAAATTTAGCCTTATTCTCTGAATTTCAATAACTGTGAGTTTTTATCTCAAGTTATATTCTAAGAGTAGTCAGAGGCAGCAGGGAAATCGGCTTTGATGTTTATCTGAGCATTGGAAATGAGTATAGCCTTGCATCTAAAACATCAGGGAGAAGATGTTCCTTCCCTGTGGTATGGAGCTGACAGTGCTGCCCATACTAATGCCCAAACTCTCACTGGGCACTTGTGCATCTGCCAAATGATAAGGTCATCATTTTCCATATTGGACACTGGGAGAAAGAAGTACTTTGGGTTTTTTCAGTGTCACAAAGACTTTTTGCAGTTGAGGGAATTAAACTTGAGTTGATCTCAAGCTTAACTTTTCACACTTTTCCAATTGCTCATCCCTTTTGTTCATGACAAATGAGCTCTGTCTGTCAGGTCTACCTAGAAAAGCCACAAAATGTCCCTTACTAAGTTCCAGGAATGTTCTGATTATAAACCATAACTAAGATTTTTTATTTCCATAGAAAATATAGTCAACCTTCCTTATTAAAACATGTTGTAACAGGTGGCTGGGGTTCCAGCTCCCTTCCATACCTCCCTGACCAGGAATGTGTGCAGCTGACTGGAAGCAGCTGTGTGTGAGCTCCCCAAGATGACAGCAGCTCTGTGAGTGGCTTTAATCAATAGCAGCAGTGGTCAGAGAAATGCAAAGACTACGTGGCTGAAATACTCTCCTCAGTAACTGCAGAATTGGGAGGAAAACAATGTGAATACTTTGACAGCATGATGGTAGGTTTTAAGGGAGAAAACCTGAGCAGGCTGGCCTCTGATCCTGCTGACACATGCTTAAAAGTAAGCATGGAGTGTGAAGCTTTCAAATATTGTGAGGTTTTGTGTAAACTCTTCTCCAGCTACTGGAGTCCGAGGAAATAGCAAAAAAATGTTAAGCTTCATGTGAAAAGGAAGGCTGGATGCTTGTTTTCATGAGTGCAAAGAAAAGGTTTGCAAATGGGAATGCAGTGTAGGAAAAAAACCAAGAAACCAGAAATATGTTCTGTGAAATGACACAGTATGAGTATCCCCTGATGGTACCTTTTGTGTGTTTAAACGACTCAAACTTACAGGCTGACACCCATGTTTTTAATTAAAAAAAAATTGTAATAAAAAATTCTTTTCCCTTCTCTCCACAAAATGCAATTTCTCATTTTTAACCTGTGTTGCTATAGTGACTTGTTTCTCTGTTAAATCTTCCTTATATCCTTACAAACTGTGGTCCTAAGCCTTCCCTGATAAGTGTGTGGGCTGGAGACAGAATGAAAATGATTTTCCGCATACTGCAGTCGTTTGAGTAGTGTTGCTGACGTAATGGAGACAGATTGTAAGCTTTCATTATTAAATTGTATCAGGAGCAAAGCGAGCTGAGGAGACACTCTGGGTGGAACAATGGAGCACTGAAAAGTTATAGCAGTCCTCCAATGGTTTGGAAATAGAATAACTGGGGAAGGTTTAAAACGTGTGGGTTTTTCTGTGTCAACAACAGGTGTGAGCAGAGCACAAGTCCGTCAGGAGGTAGCTTTGTTCTTGATAATGGATTTTGGAGGCTCTTGCGCTTTCAATAATATCCAGATCTCTCAGGCACAGACTGGCTGTGATGGTATTAAATAGAAATCTGAGGTATACTAGGCTCCAAGGAAAATGACACTGTCATTTCAAGAAGGATTTTCGTACTCCTAGCACAGGCCATGAGGTGACAACAGCAGCATTAGACATTAGGGCTTTTCCATATGGGCAACAGGCAAGTTTGCAGTCCATCCAGTGAAGAGATAGAGCTTATGTTAGCTTTACACAGGTGCATATGCAAACACAGTGGAGTGATAAAAAAAGAGCCAAGACTGCAACAGAGGTGCACAAAGAGCAGAGGTGTGCAAAGAGCAGTTGGGTTTGAAAATTTCCAGCATGACTCTCTAGGCATCTGTAGTATTTAGAGGGCTTTGTGAGGTCCAGTGGCAGCAGGGGAAGCTGGATGGGGAGACCTGAGTGACTGTGGGGTCTGCTTGTCCTTGTCCTCTCATGGCTCTGGGCAGCACCGTGGGGCACGATCCGCCAGCTCCTTGGAGTCCTTCGAGGAACAGGAGGTGCTTTATCCAGTCTGCACTCTGGTCTCCTATCAGTCCATTCTTGACCTTTAATCTGAGCTATTTTTTTATTTTTTAAATGATTTTAAATATTTTTATTGTTTATTTTTTATTTATTTTTAGTTTTGTTTCCTTCTGTTGTTTCTACCAGTATTAATTATTCTTTCTGCTCACGGTTTGTTTTCTGTTTAGCCTTCCAAGAAGGACTTGCAGGTTTTTCCCTGTGAGAAAACTGCCCATCTCATTTGCTAGGCATTTGTAAGCAAGCATGCTGCTGGCTAGTCCTCATTGCGGATCAAATCAGATCATCCACAAATCAATAGAAGACTGAAACATCTCTCTCTTTTCTAAATCATGTCTGGGATTTTGTCTACTAAAGGAATTAATTTCTGATGGCAATTATTGTTCCACTTAAAAATAATTAGCTTTATCTTCTACTTAGAAAATATAAATTAGGCAGCTGTCTTTGACTTGATATTCTCAGGAGCACAGGGAAGCTAAACTCACTTGTATTGAGAAGGTTTCTGATTTATTAGCTTAAAAGCTGCTTCTGTAATCTATCTAGGAATGTCTGGGGAAAAATAACAATTTATGCTTATAGAAAACCCTGTATTTCATTTTCTAGCAAAAAGCATCATTTAATTCTAACTGATCATAAGAATGAATTTCACAAGCAGGGATCCCAGTGCTTTATTTCCTTTTTTATTTCATTTGAAAAGGCTTTTTGTTGTTGGCCCCTATTTGCTGTCATCCAATGGAATCGCGGCTCTTCCCTGCTCTCAGTATGAAACATAATGGTACAGGTCCCCGAGTAGATACAAAGTAAGCTATTACAAAAGGTAAAACTTGTGTTTAGGTACTTCAAAGGCTTCTTTAAAATTTGTTTAAATGTTTTGAGACCTTCTTTAACACAGGAGTAACCTCTGGCAAAATTTATTCACCTTTGATATAAATTTCTCATTTGATTTTCATTCCTCTTCTAAGTTATCCGTTTCTAATTTGGTTTTTCAATTTCAACCTCTGAAATAGAAATTTGGGGCCAGACTCTTTGCTGATGCAAACTGACTTGTGTTAGTTGCCAGCATTTGAGAATCTGACTTCTTACATCTTCTATAGATTTTCCCAAATGAGCTGGGGGTTTTTTTGCATTCTAGAACTTTATTTTCAGTTGCATTGGTAACAACTAGCATAGCTTTATCTGTCTATGAGAGGCAATTGCTAGTTCTGAATGCAGCTGTGAACAAGCAAAATATTGTTCACTTCAGCTGAGCTACCTCTGCTTTCAGCATGGCAAAGGGTCAGTGGAGAGTCCAAAAAACGGTTTAGGTTTGACATTAATGAAGTGATGCTGTGGATTGCTTCACAGCTGAAGTATTTTCAGGCAATATTAGGAAGCTCCTACCTTCCCCACTTGTGTTTGTAAATCCTATAAAGCAAAATCCTTCTTGCTGCTGAAAGATGGAGTAATGCCAAGAAACAGTGAGCTAAGACAAATCTGACAGATACGGAAAATCTTCTCGGTGGAGGTCTGCCTGTAGTAACCATTAATCCTGATTGTCTCTGCTGTCAGGAATGCATCAACCTCCCTTTAAAAGGCATGATGATACTCAGAAAAATTGTCTTAGGGAGAAAATAAGTCAACTCTTCTTCATAGTGCCAACTTTCGTGTGGTGAATCTTATCTGCCAATTACAATGCCAGTATCTTTTTGTTTTAGTGGTCCTGCTTAGCTGGAAACACTTGGAGAGAGGTAACTGAGTTCTAGTTGTTTCCATGTGCTGCTAGTGGAATATTTTCCTGAGGGTCAGGTGTGAGGATGAGCACTGCATCTTGAAGTGCACCTTGATGGCATCCCTGACCCTGTTACTTCCAGAGCCTTTACACCTGGAGTTACTATGGAAGGGATGCAGCCTCACTCAAACAGTGTGCTGAGTTTCAGGGCTGACTTTAAAACCAGTGATAGAGAGTCGAGAAAAACAAAGTGAAGGACAAAGATGAAAGAGCTGAAGAAATATGTGAAGTGATCCCACACCAGTCACTAACTGCAGCCCATGAAGTTTTGTAGAGTTTTGCTGGGTTACCCTGAGATGGAGTGAAAAATGGAATAAAATGGACAAGGAGAAAGCCCAAATGGTTAGAGAAGATGATCGTGTTTTAGAGGAGAAATGAAAACTCAGATAGGGAATGTGTAATTTCGTAAACCTGATTTTGTAATATTATATCCAATATAGCATTTCAGGTTTCTTTTTGAAGAAAAAGCATAGCTGAAAGTTGCAGAAATAGACTAGGTGTTCTGTGTGATACAACACCACTGGAGCTGCAGTGTTTAGTCAGGGTTTTGGTTTTTCTGACATGAAATAGAGCCTGAATCCACTGTTCTGTGGTGGACTTATCCCTAGTAGTGTAGGCTAACCCTGGAGCAATTGAGCCAGGGTGACTTTTGCCAGGGACAGAAGAATTTGGCCCCTACAGTCACTCTGCAAGTTCAGAAATGGAAGTTTCTAACTTAAAACACATTTTCCCTGCCAGTTAGGAGAAGGGAGATGAGTGTCTCCTTCAAGCTGGAGGCCTGGTTTTGTTCAACAGTAGGTTTAAATTAACCTCATTATAAGTGGGAGCTTGATGGTTTTTTAGTGTAAAGATTTGTCTGTTTAGTTAAGATGGCTTCTTCTGTTCAACTGCTGCTAATTAGCATCCATCATTAACTGGTCCAGAGCTTGCAGCTCTATTCACTGAAATGATTTTTAATGGGAACTGCACCCATTGCGACATCGGGTTAAATGTTAGTTTAATGAGGGTGTGTTCTTTATTTCACTGTATCTGAAGCTCTGTTCATCTGTTGAAATAGGTAAAGGTTTCTCTACCTTCTCACTAAATAATTTGCTGAAACTGTGATCCTGTGTATGTTCAATTAACAGAAAGCCCATAAATGCTAAAGGAACCCATTAAGGAAGTGGGAGTAATAGACAAATAGGAGAATAATCTTTCAAATTAAGTTAGGTGTGAGCACAACTATTTAGCTTTTAGAGCTGATTTCTTCTAAAAGGCATAGAAGATTTCTTCTTTCTTTCCACAGCTCTAGAAAATGAAATCTTTATCTAGTGAGGCAATGCAACACAGAGCAGCAGCACTGCAGCTGTGACAGCCTCTGGCTTTGAATGACACCTTGTAGATTAAACCAGGGAGCTCCAAGTAGAAAGCAGGGTTGCTGCCACATGAACAGAAGACATTGCCAGCTTTTCTTGCCTGACTTTGTGGTGCAGAAGCACAGAATGAGGGATGCTCTCAATGTTTCCCTCGATGAAGATGAGCCTTACCTTGGGGGTGTGCTCCTTGGAGGGAAGAGGGAGGGCCACTCTGATCACAACATTTATATGAGGAGTCCCAGCAAGTGTGTGGGCATATGGCAACTGTCCAGTAACATTTATCCAGCCTTAGGACCATAATCCCAATATAATCCCAATTCTTCTCCATCTGCACACTTCCTAGGAGTTACATAAGTAGGAAACTGTAAGTGCATGAAGCCAAAAATATGAAAGAATACAGAACAGATGAAGTGAGAGATTTTGTCTTAAAATAAAACTTTCTCTTCTGATTCTGATTTAGACTTTCTTCATTCCAACTGTCATTCCTTCCCTGCCTTCAACTAAGGCTGCAGGGGCTCACACCAAGCCAAGTCTCTCTCTGTATGTGCCTCTGCCCTCACTGACTTACAGCTGCTTTTGATGCCATTGACCATACCCTTTTCCCAGGATGTTCTTCCTCTTTAGGGATTTCAACATCTTTTGAAATTTTTTTTGTGACCTTGTCTTATTTGGAATCACATTTGTCACATTTTTGTCCCATTTTGGATCATATTTTGTCATCCTCTGACCCTTCTCTGTCTTTCTATGAGAATGCCACAAAGATCTGCCCTTGATTTTTCTTTACTCCTTTTTAACTCCTTTCTTGGTACTGTTGTCCACAAATACAAATTTGTCTTACCATGTCTATATTGATAGACACAGACATGTGTGGGGCACAGACTTGTCTGGATAGTCCAGGCCGTTTTTATTCTGTCCAAACAGTGGTCAGGGGTTGCTGGTCTGGCAGGTCTGGAGATCAGTTTTAGCCACCTCTGACACAGGACTCTCAATAACTGATAGGGTCATAGGAGCACAGAACTGTTAGGAAATGACCTCTAAGGTCATTGAGTCAAGCCATTAACTCAGCACCGCCGAACCCACCATAAAACCATATCCCCAAGGGCCACATCCACAGGTCTTTTGAACACTTCCAGGTATGGTGATTCCACCATTTCCCTGGGCCACCTGTTCTAATACCTCACCACCTTTTCAGTGAAGAACTTCTTTCCTATTATCTAGTCTAAACCTCCACTGCAACTTGGGGCAATTTCTTCTTGTGCAATTGCCTCCTGCCTGGCTACAGACTGGTGGTTCTAGAGAGTGATAATGTCTCCACTGAGCCTCCTTTTCTCCAGGCTGAGAAGAATATTTTCCATTGCTGTCGCTTTTGGTCTCTTTGTGAGGCCAAAATCATGAAGGTGACCTGTCAGATCTTACAAGACCTTCTGCATATCCTCTTTTCAGGATGTGGTGTTTTTGTATCTGTAACATCACTAGAAGTCTTACCCAGGTTCTTATCCCTGGCATCTCACTCAAGGCAATATTCTCTTCTCCAGTCTTCTCCCACTTAAATGAATTCAAAATTTACACGCAGAGACATTGTCCTATCCCAGTACTTTGACAATATCACCTCCTTCCTGCATTGTTCCATTAGTTCCTCTGTCTTTCTTTATACAACATAATCTTGTGTTCATTTGGAACAACCTTCTTGTCTCATCCCCACATGGTTTGTCTTCTCTTGTTCGTTTTAAATGTCAGTTCCTGACTTTGATGTGCTGATGATACCAGATGCCTTCCTCTTGTTTTTACATCTTCAACTCATCACCTTTCCCATGCTTACACTCACATGTGGAAGGAGCTCTCTAAAACAGCAACAAAGCAACTTTCAAGTCATTTTAGAAGTCTTTTTTTTTTCTCTGTGATGCCTTACACAAACCTTGACAAGCTGATAGTGTGCCAAGGCAGATCCTTTTCATGCTGACTGATAATTCTTGTATTCCCTGGCTGTCTGGGAGCCTCAGATGCTTTCTGTTTGAAATGGGGATGTTCTGAGTCCCCAGTCTCAAAAGGGCCTTGGTCTGTGATCTGAGGGACACAATAATAAACAGTGTTTTGTTCTAGACACAGATGAAGAACTATCTCAAGCCTGCGCTACTGTGTCTTTCTCCTTTCCCCCTCTGCCCCAACCCTTACTGCAATTCTATTCATCTCAGTTTCATAATGTTGGTGATATAAGCAAGGCAAGGCTATGTCTCCTAGAAACTAGCAAGTTGGAGATCACCTAATATCATTTAGGTGATAGTGGTATCACAAAAATAAACAATATAATTTATTTGGTAACTGTTCACCTTGGTTTGGACCCAAGGAAGGTTGAAAATGGGTTTTGTGCACGGGTGAAGAAGTTTTTGTGGCTTAACTGGTTACAGCAGGTGACTTATGAGGGCCTGGTTCTTGCAGAGTTGGTTTCACAAGGACCTTCATGTGCTTGTTGTCCAGATGTGGGAGAATGGGACCTGAGCACTGGGGACATTCTGTGCAGCTTGAAACATGAGTTCTTTTCAGGAGGTCTGTAGTTGTCCCAAACAAAAAGAAAAGCAGGAGCATGAGACAGATAGAAAATACACACCTTGAAAGGTTGATTGCAGAACCACAAATCCTGTTTCTTCACGGAAGAGTATAATCAATAGAGAAACCCTGTGGTTTTTTTCTTAGGTGCAATTGAAATACTTTTTTCCCTTAGGTATATCTTGCCAATGGTGAATCTATCCACAGGAGTCTCCTGGCAGCAGACCCCCATTGCATGGCAAATGCCCTCAGCTTCACAGTGTGCTCGCAGCGTTTGTCCAGGCACAGGCTGATGGCGCTGTAGCTGAGGGTGCCTCGTGATGGTGCTGCTCCTCAGAGGTCAATGTCATATTTCTAACAAAAACACTTTCAGATGTTTTTGTTTTATAGAGGATGTGAAAGGTGGGGGAGGCCTTGATTAAGATATTGGAACAAAGAACTAGATGGAAAACTCTCTGAAATTGTTACAGAAATACAGCACATGATTTCTGACTGAAGTCAGTCAGTCAGAATCTAAAATTCAAAGTTAAAGGAAAGTGCTATTAAAACTGAACTAGAAGTCCCCGTGCTTATTTATAGTTAAGTCATCTCTTCTTTTTACCTCCAGAGTGACAAAGCCATTTGGGTTTTATTGACCAGTGTGTCTTGATCTGCCTGATGACATTTCCCAAGATTAATGTGTCTGTTTCTCGACAATGCATATTCTTCACAATGCATCACAATTAACCACTGCTACTTGGTATGACAAGGAAGGACTCTTTTATCTGCATCTGCATGACTTCTATCTGCATTTCAAATGACAAGTAAACAGACACTTCTCTCATCTACTTTCTTGAAATGAAAAAAAAAATTGAAATTCATGCTTAGGTTACGATAAGACGCAAAACATTTTGCAAAGGAAATTTGTTTGGAAATATAAAAAATGGAAAAGCATTAACCAAACCCCACAATGTGTAAGATACAGAACATACAAGCATATCCTATTATTTTAATACTTGACTTTATAGCTTTTATTTATTTGTAGAAATGTCAAATTAATATTTATAAGCTCTCTTTAGTGCATTTGTTTGTTTTCAGTATAAATTACCAGGCTAACACTGTGTTCAGGATTGCCAAAGTGTGTTTTTTTTTAAACTCAATAGGAGTTTCACATTTTGACCCAGTTTTTCAGGGATGTACCACTCTGCTTAACTTGAAATTGTGAGTGATCATTTGTCTTTAACATGACTCTTCACATGTGTAAAGTTAAATTTGTGCGCATTTGCCTGAAGCCACGGAGTTTTTGCAATAATAAATATACAGACATCTAAGGAACAGCTTCAGTTAGAAATGTTTTACTGTTTTATTTAACCTCAGTAGCTGAACATAAGACATTAATATAGATTGAAATTTATCTAATCATTGTTTTAATTATTTTAGCACAATTTCCTATTTTCAGATTGCATACAGTGTAAGATTTTTGACTCAATCAGTGCTTAGTTCTTTTAAGGAGGTGACCAGCAGAAGCAGTGACCAGACATAGAAGTGGCCTTGTGCTATTTTCTCAAAGTGCTTTGGATAAAGATTTCTCCACTCATGTAATGGAGACCTCCAATAGCTCATAAGTTTAAGAAATGCTTTGAGCTTGATTTTGCTAAATTAGTTTCTTGCTTTCTTCTTGGTTTCCTCTCATATATTCCCCATTGCCCTTGGTAATTTTATTTGCTTCTGGTCTTTATAAGGTCACTTGCTGACAGCCATTTTCCCCTTCTCCGGGGAGTATTTCAGCTGAAGCTTGGTATTCTGAATGTGTGTAATGTATCTGAGTATTATAATCTTTGTCACAATAAAAACCAACGAAATGTCACAGTTGGTATATATTTAATAGACAAGGACATGGCTTCACTGTAGGAGGTACAATGAAGACTTCTACTCCATGCACGTTTGTAATAAGAAAAACTGACAGGATGTGAGAATTCCTAAAGAATAGGATGGTAAACAGAACAAAGATTTTTATAAAGTCTTTTACACGAATCAGTTAGTGAAACCTATTTTAATACTGCTCAGGTCTGGCCATTTTATTGCAAGAAGGAGATATCAGAGCTCATGGAGTATCATATGGCTGAATGAGGTGAAACATTCTAATATGAATAGGGATTGAATGAATTGAGATTTTTCATTTAGAGATGAGATGGAAATGAAATGAATGAGAGGATCCAAAACCTAAAGAAAGAAGTTGCATTATTTTTCCTTTTGGCATAAAATAGGCTACTTTGCATAATTAAGAACTAAAAATTGTGAAACGATGCAAATAATTTCTATAGTTTATAACAGAAAATGGCCACAGTAATGAGTAAACACCAAATAAAGTAAACAGAAAAAGAGATTGCATATTTTATGTATGCATCAAAAATCTCCAGAGCTATTATTGAGGGAAATGATGTGAAATTTCATGCCTTGTGGCTTTAGCCTGCCACCAGCAGACACAAGGATGGGGACAGGCTATGCCCCATCTGCCTGTCAAGAATTTCTCATCCTTCTCCCAAATGAGTCTCTGAGTGCTCACAGTCAGATCCTGCAGAGTCAGGACTGGGTGGTGTGATAGTGTATTGTAGTCCTTGTGAACGATTAAAAAAAGAATCCTTAATGTGATGTGCTCTAATTGACTATTGAAATTCATTCTCCTGTGGTATAAATTAATAAAGGAAGTGTATATAAATTATTTATTATTTATGAGTGGATGTCAGGACAGTAATCTTCTTCAGATAAATGGAAACAAACAATGGTATTAAACTTTCAGTGCAATGAATTCACTTACTGCTCTATTTGACCAAATATTAAACTCAGAAAAAATATTCTAAAATAAACAATGGACTTATTTGGTCTATATTTTCTGTCCCTGAGAAGTGAGCTTAGAGCTTAAAGACAGGAACTTAATCAAGAGCTTCTGAATCTCAGCTCCACCGCTGCCTTTTTTTTATTAATCCTTTTTGAAGCAAATAGCTTCCTCTTTGGGCCTGTCTCCATATGGCTTGTACTTCTGAGGTCCAGAATCAGAGACATTGCTTTTCAACTTCAGCATGCCAAGATTCTTTGTTTTAAAGCATCCTTTAAAGCAATTTTGATGGCTTTTTCCACAAAAGGATTAGACTGTTGATGATCTGGGTTCAAGGTAATGTGCACATATTTTTGCAATGTACTTAAACTCAGAACAATTCGTATTGTGACCCATTTTTTATCATTAGCACATCTGGTATGCCATCTTCAGACTTTAATATTGAAAGCATTTTACGTGCTTATACACACAGGTAAAGATGGAGATTTTCATGTTTTCTAATACTGTTGTTTCTATACAGTGGAAATAGTCATCCCAGCACAGTGCATGAATATTTCTGGTATGGATAATATCTTAATATCTACATAGATCTGCAATTTCTTGAATTATCATATTTTTCCAAGTTTCATATCAATTAAATATTAATTATTAAAATATTACCTACAGCAAGAAGTTCTTTCAGTATTCTTAAAGGGATCATGGTTATAATTTATTTAAATAAGGTGTTAATATCTAGCATTATTTTTGACAAACTTCATCTTGTACTGTAGCACTGGCAGACAAAAGCACCTGTGATAGGGAAGTTTTTGTGGCCATGTGTACATCAGTCTCAGGTGTTTGTTACACTTGTTGGCATCTGTGTCTGAGTACTGCAGGGGCATTCCTTGGGATGCTTGTGATGGGACAATTGAGTTTCATCATAGAATGGTTTGTGTTGGAAGGAACCTTGAAGGTCATCTCATCCAACCTTCTTACCATGGGCAGGGACACCTTCCGCCAGCCCAGATTGCTTAGGCCTTCATCCAACCCAGCTGAACACTGCCAGGGATGGGGCATCGTATTTATCTTGTATTCTGTTGACAGCTTTCCAGTACTATTAAAGACATGATAGAATTGATTTTTTTACCCTCATAGGCTTCTGTGTTACAGCCTAAGCTCATAATGAGCCTGAGTATTTGCTGTGTTTTCAGCCCTTGAATCAATATGCTCTTTCTCTGAAAAAAATACAAACCGTATTTTTTCAAGATTTTCCTTTATCCTTAAGTCAAGCTCCTATAAACCTACAATGAGAATCATTTATCCACAGCCTAATCTGTGGTTACTTGTGGGGTGTGCAAGTATGTCTTCTCTTCAGATGGTTTCAGCTATTGCGTTAAACTTCCCTGCCATGCTCGACTAATCAGGGAAAAACTCCTTGTGGGTGCATAGGATGCAAATGCCTCTTCAACAAGGCCATGGCAAAATTTGATTATTTTTAATATATTTCAGCTTCTGTTTCTCAAAAATATAGAAAGCCTTTCCAAAGGCAACAGATACAGCTTAGAACTGGTTTTGTTCTGTTTTGATTGAGCCCTCCACACTGGTTTTGCAAATTCCTTGTATTTGAGTCTGCAGATTCCTCTGGAGAGATTTTTTTGATTGTGGCTTTTTTTCTTCTCTTCCTTCCAGAACCTGCAGTTTGGTTTCCTTTTGGTCTGAAATCCTGGAAATGTTCTCTCTTTTTGTCCTGGAGTTGAATAAAGAATTCCTCACATCTCCTCCTCCCTCTATTTGGAGCTCTTATTCCCAGTTCAATATCGCCAGAATTAGGAATATCACAACTCCTCGTTTGTCTCAACAGTATCAAATCTGTTATAACATATCCAACTCTTTCCTCTGAGTTTTGTTATGAAATGTATCTCTCTCAAAAGCTTCATTTGTATCAAGGAACTCAATATTCGTGTTTGTGCTGCATGTTCTGATAAATGGTTTTTTCTGCCTCAGTCACAGGCTAATGTACAAATCTAGTACATCTGTGATTGAAGTAATCCAAAGGAAATCTTCCTGTTCCTATCTATGCTTGCCAAACTCTGGTTTTAACTTTTTTTGTTATTGCTGTTTCCTTCTGCTTCTTTGGAGAGCTCTAGTTGCTCAGGAGTTTTTATTGCATCTTTTCTTATTAACCACTTGTCTTACACACATTCTTTAATATCTCTGGCCCCCAGTGCCAGGTTGTTGGGTGTTGCATGTGTGTCATAGATTTTTAGAATCTGATTCAGGTTCTTAAATACTGAATCTTAAATAAATATAGCAAGAAAGTTAATATATGCCAGAAAATGCATCTTCTGCAGAAGAAAAAGGGTTTATGAGTGGTTTTATGCCATACACCAATTGGATTGTGTCAGTGTGTCAGGGGTGTAATGCTTAAGACTGAGAAACTAAAAGGTCTAATTATCACTACAAAATTATAAGACAGTAAAGAGACTCTTTACTTGTATTTTTCATTTAAAATTTTACACATGGCTTTATGTAAATTGTTCATAGCATCAAGACTGAAGCTCTTACCCAGAGAAATTTCAAGGAGAAGTCAATAGTAGAGAGCAGATTTATGGGGATTTTTGGGAAGGAAAGTTTTTTTCCTGGAGAAAATATTCATTAGGCAGGATCCAGATGATCCAGGTGCTTGGTGGCCTTAACACTTTGCAGCACTTACCAATGCACTTATTCCCTTCCTTATCTTTCATTTAGTCATATGCTGGGCAGCAGTTGCTACCCAGCGGGTTTGGATTTTGTTTTGTCACTTGCCAGGCTAATCAGCAGGCAGCTCATCCACTATATGATTCCTATTATCCTGCCAAAGAGAAATCAGGGGACTTCAGGGAGTTGTGCATTCCACCTGCAGGAAAGGAGAGAAGCCAAAAATTGGATTCTGAACTTTTAGAATTATAGAAACAGAGAATGGTTTAGGTTGGAAGGGACCTTAAAGATCATGCAGTTCCAACCTCACTGCCATGGGCAGGAATAGCTTCCACCAGACCAGGTTGCTCAGAGCCCCATCCAACCTGGCCTTGAGCCTTTCCAGGGATGGGACAGCCACAGCTTCTCTGGGCAACCTGTGCCAGTGTCTCACCAGGGTCTCAGTAAAGATTTTCTTCCTTTTATCTCAGAATCACAGAATACTCTGGGTTCCAAGGGACCCACAAGGATCCAGCTCTTCAGTGGATGGCTCATATAGGGTTGAATGCACAGCCATGGTGTTATTAGCCATGGTCTGACCAGCAGAACTCATCTGGCAGTTTAAAGCTGTTCTCCCTTGGCCTATCCCTACATCCCTCTCCCTCTTTCCTGTAGTCCCTTTAGGTACTGGAAGGTGCTATAAGTTTTCCCCAGAGCTTTCTCTTCTGCAGACTTAACAGCCTCAATTCTCTCAACCTTTCTGCATAGCAGAGGTGCTCCAGCCCTCTGATCATCTTTGTGGCCTCCTCAGATCTCACTTCAACCGGCCCATATCTTTTTTATGTTGGAGTCCCCAGAGCTGGACACAGCACTCCAAGTGGGATCTCCCCAGAGTGGAATAGAGGATCAGAATCCCCTCCCTCACCCTGCTGCCCATGCTGCTTTGGATGCAGCCCAGGACATGCTTGGGTCTCTGGGTGGTGAGTGCACATTGCTGGGACATGTTGAGTTTCTCATCAACCAGCACTCCCAAGTCCTTGTCCTCAGGTCTGCTCTCAATCCATTCTCTGCCCATTCTTTGTGTTTTTCTTGGGATCACTCTGACCCACATGCAAGACCCCTTCCCCTTGGCCTTGTTGAACTTCAAGAGGTTCACACACGCCCACGTCCCAAACCTGTCTAGGTCCCTCTGGATGGATCTCCAGTGAATGACTACACAGCATGGCTTGGTGTCACTGGCAAATGTGCTGAGAGTGCCCTCAATCCCACTGTCCATGTTGCCAGCAAAGATGTTAAAAAGTGCTGGTCCTAGTGTGACCCCTGAGAATCACCACTCACACTCTGGTTTTCTCCTACTCCCAGCATGGTTCTGGCAATCAGATTTTTGTGTCATTTGTTGTGAGAAAACATTACGTGTGATGATGGATTTCTCTTTTCCAGACATCTTAGTCTGTGGTTGCCTTTTAGAAGCTATATTTGTGGTCTGTGTTTGGTAAAATATTTTGGAAACATCTGTAAAACACTATTTAAAATGTCTGGGTTTTGGCTCATTAAAGAAGAACACATTTGACAAATTTAAACTGAAAAAACCTCAAATAGTTTAAGACAACATAGATGTGTTCACAAAAAGCAGAAAATATTTGCCTCTATTGGTTCCCAAAGAGACTCGTGATTTTCTGGGGAATGCAAGCTTTTTTCACCTATTCCTTAACAAAACAATATCATGTGTGGTTGAATCATCTTGTTGAATACTTCCATTATATGGCAGGGTGCTAGCTGAGTTGTGGACAGTCCCTGACACAGCATTTAAAAAAAGCTGCTAAAGAAAAAATTGCTTTAAAATATGAACTGATGGCAACTTTCAGGCCATAGGTTCTAATAAATGAACAGTGTATATGGAAGATCATGAACTCTTAATAATATCTTGTACATAAAATTTGCTATTTTTCAGCTGAGCATATTTCCAATGCTGTCAGTTTATATTTAACAAGAAATTTTGACAGCTTGTCTTTTAGATCACATTATTCTAGAAGAAGCTTATTTATAATGAACATGATCTAAAATATTAAAGGTGTGATTACACTAGGAGTTTTGGAGATTTATATTTTGAATTGAGTCTTAAGTAATGGCTAAAAGAAGAAATTAAATGTTATGATGTGCTCCTTTTTAAAATAAACATTTTACTTGTCCTGGATAGGTCATTAAAGGGCCACATTCTTTGCAGAACCAAGGTACACAAAATAAATTCAGATCTTCAGAGGGAAAAGTGACCACTCATCCCCTCAGCTAATAACACTGTTATTTTTGTTTGTGCTTGGATTAATTCTGTCTTAGCTCCATTCCAGAGATTCTTGAATTCATGTGGCTGCTGCTGTAGCAGTGACACTTCCAGTTTAGTTTGGATGTTAATGTTAATGAAATAATTGCCAATTACAGCTTCTTACTGCCCAATTCCCTTCAACACATTGTGAATGCTCAGTTTTTCCTCTCCTGCTCCTCTACAGATGAGTTCTTCCATGTTAAGTGTACGTAATGCTAAGAGGACTATTTACTTTTATTTTTAATCTAAGCAGAACAGCTTTGCAACCCTTTCACAAGTGTCACGGCTGGCTGCATCCCTTGCGCATACAAATGCAGTTCTGTGTGCGTTAGCCAAAGGGCACAATAGGGAGATTCTCTCTGTGGTTTTACCCAGACACTGCTGTCTTATCGATACAGATCCCCAACACGATGGGTTTCCTCAGAGTGAAACGGGATTCTGCTGAAAGCACAAATCAAGACTTACTGATCTATTTTTATAAGTTTAAGCATCACAAGCCCTTTATGTGGATATTGAATGTAGTTTGAAGAGGCTCCCATAATACTGAAATTTGTGTCTAAAGCCATAGTTTAGTTTGCTTCAGGTAGTTGGCAATTTCTCAAGGATTAAATCTTATAAAAATGAGTTTATTAATAATATTGCAAATATGTTATAACTGAGCCTTAACACAATATAGTGTTTATGAAATTTAAATTTTTGGTAATAAGTATACCGCAGAGATGAGGGGCTCAGGTTGTGTTAGCATTTGCTTAAACCACATCTTACCCTCTGCCTTATCAGTTTTAAATTTCTCTCCATTAAGCCCTTAGGGCTATCTCCTTCTCTTAGCAGGGTAAATTCATCATTTCATTAATCATTCAGCAACCTGAGCTTGGTTATGGCTTCAGGCTGCCACACTATTCTCCTGCTGCCCTTGACTGCTTCACCCTTCATTGTTTCAACCTGGTAATATTGTAGGGTGCTGCAGCGATTCCTTTTAAGCATCAAAAGTCACATTTTTGGTTGTAATAGGACAACCTCTCCAGTTTAGCACCTCTGTGAAAGTTTCTCAGGGTTCTGACCTGAGCAGGCAGCTGTAGCTGGTGTAGGTGAGATGGTTACATCCTGCAGGTGCGTCCTCCTGGCCCTTGTAATCTTCTGATGAATGACCATGGGGCAGCAGAATGAGATCAATTCCTGGTGGGCAAACAAATGGAGCTGGCAGCCCCTTCAACTATTTTACGCAGAAATTCCCAGGTTCATAGCAGGGAGGGTGTGGGAGTTTTTGCAGGACGTTCTGTGCTTGGTCTTCAGGCTTGAAAACTTGCTGAGCAGCTACTTTGCTTTTCTGTCATGTCAGTCATGGCTCCTGAGGAGCCATGTGGGTTTTCTTGATGGATCTGTCAAGCTTGTTCCTATGACTTAGTGACTGGGATTATGTCACTCGGTGTTTTGCTCACTAGCATCCACTTTCAGCTGCTGCTTTTTTGGGAAATAAACCGCTGAGAACAGTCCAACATAATGCACTGCTTTCCATAACGTCCATTAGGTGTCTCCACACGCTGGTGGCTCGTGGGTACTTTAATTACATCTTCCCAATTAACAGCAGTGTGCTCTGCATGTGTTCCTTGAATGGAGTCCTAGATTTCCATGGTGAATAAAAATGCTGTTGCATTTGCGCTTTCTGCGAGGAATTCTCATTACCGGAAGAGCTCGCGCACTCACCGACCACTATTTGTCAGTTGCCGTGCCTGAGCCTTAATTAAGGTTGCATTTTTAAGTAGATAATACATACAAAATGGTAATTCTGAGCCCATAACCACCTGGCACATTCTTTCCTACCACTGTGCAGCTACTCGGTTTGCAATGCTGAACAATAAGAGAAATTGCAAGTAAATTTAATATACAGTCATAATGCCATCTTTCAGCTTTCTTGTTTGTGGCCAAAGCTGCTGCTGGATCCCTTGTTAGAGCACTAAGTTTTTTTTCAAGTTGTCTAACTTGTTCTGCCCTGGGTTTATAAATATGTCTATGGATTTTTTTGCTGCCTGGATCATTATCCTACAATGTGACAGTGTCTCAAAAGGGAGAAGTCAGTTTCTCTCAACACCAAGTGCAGGTTTTTCTGTGTATGTGTGTGATAATAGGAATAATCTCCATCTCCTCTCCTCTTTTTTTATGAAAATTTGGCCTTTTACTTTACTTACAGTGTTGACAAGAACCTGCAGGCTTTCTGCAGCACCACATCTGCACTTTTCTAGACTAACTCACCTTTAAATGATGGTTTAAAATGACAAGACCCATTTTTTATTAACTGTAATAGACCTTTAAGGTAAAATGACAAACCATCCCATCATAAACAGGTGAAGTAAATTCAAACTAGGCCCATTACTAGAGCTTGCCTTTATAATCTCCTGTGCGTTTATCTGTCCAGTATACCTTTGTGGCATTCTCTTTCTGAGACAGCACAAAAAGGATCTGTCTACCCAGGGCTTTTGGGATTTTTTTACTCCCTGGGAGAGAATATCTGTACGTTTCTCCATAGGCTTTTGTGTGTGTTTTACACCCCTTCCCCAACCCACTCTGTACTTCTGGGAAAAGTGAGATGCTGTAGATAGAGAAGATCTGCCTTTGCCAGTGTCAACAAAATCTGGTGTTACTTTTAAAATTTGTAACCTACACTTAGTGAATTTGATATCTGGACACAGGTTTGCAAGTTCTCTTTATGTTTTTCTGCCTGTGCAGAAATTTTCAATAATTTATTTTTGATAACTAGTATTTGTTATCTTCTTACATTTGAGATATAATTTGAAATCTTTTCCCTTAATTTTAGAAATGAAGTTCAATTACTGACATGGTTTAAAATAATGAATTGAATTGTACTTTCTGACATGATTTGTCATTCCAGAAACTGATAGAATATTGTTATCTTGTTAGAACAATGCCTGGCTTTCTTATAGCGAGCATAGAAAAAGGAATGTAATAGGGCAGCTCAGCCTATCATGTTTGATTTCATCAAAGCGTGATAGAAATACTAAAAAATTGATTTTCATAACCTTAATGTGCATAAATTAAGTGCAT
This sequence comes from Pycnonotus jocosus, assembly GCA_013400435.1. Taxonomy (NCBI): domain Eukaryota; kingdom Metazoa; phylum Chordata; class Aves; order Passeriformes; family Pycnonotidae; genus Pycnonotus; species Pycnonotus jocosus. Next base: position 1,225,764 of record VWYP01004868.1, on the reverse strand, counting down.
GTATTTCACACATTAAGTGAAATATCAGAGTGAGTTAGTGGCAGAATCATTGTTAGTGCTCTGTTTCCCTGAAATCTGTCTACTTTGGGTTTTCTAGGGACAAAAAGCATTGGTTGTGTATCAATGTTTGCATTGTACTGGAAATAATACTCAAGGAAAGTTCGTTGTCTTCAAATTTTATGAGTGTTTTTCCTGTTCCACTCCACAATTTAAGATTGTTGTAACAATAAAAAGAATTAGCAGCAGACTTCTGTAGGTATGCCTCCCTTGACTTTCTGTGTAGTCCTGTCTCCAGCTATAACTTCACTTCATCCATTAAGAAGTTGACCACAAAAATGGTTTTGAAATAAAACTTTCAAAGTTAATTTTGTTCAACCCTATTTACTGACAAGTGGATGTTTTCAGGAGGCTGATTAACAATGCATGGGCTTTAAAAGATAATCCTATATTACTGCAGAACTTTGGAAAGAGAAGACCTATCACACTGAAGCTGGTCCTAGATCATTATCTACTAACAGAGAAAACAAACCAATAAAACTATGAAAAATAATGCAAATCTGGCCACCAGACCTTTGCCCAAGAACAAGTTCTGACTGCAAGGAAAGAAATTGCATCAAAATCCCTTGAATCCACTCTGGTATTCAGTATTGCCTTCTTAACATGAAGAATGCTCAGACTGGGGTGTAGTTCCAGGTTAGGGCACGTACCTTTAAGAGCTAACACATACTCAGTCTCAACTCATCTTCACTCAGCACAGGTGGCAGTGACTGGACTGAGGCTGTATCTGAAGTGCTCCCAGAGATAGGTGGTTCACCCTCTACCCTCCCTACAAGTCAAGTGGTTGCCTGCCCAACCTATGTTCTTATCTCCAGCAAGGCCCAGCTTTCTGGAAGCTCTGTGCTGTGCCTGCCAACCCTCTGACTTTAGCACACAGCAGTGCAATCTCTGCTGCTCCAGATGGAAGCAGCAGCCGGGATATCCAGCCTGACCTTTGCAGCAGATGTGGCAAACTTACCTCCAGAACACATCTCAATTCACAGCTAAGCTGGATAACAGTCCCTAAAGTTTGTGTCCTATGTTTAATTTTCTGGCTGCTTTAATATCAGGAGGTGGACAGTATTGACCTTGTCTGTTCCCTGACCCAAAGCCAGCTTGATTTAGCATTTTTTGTTTCTAAGGGGGTTGTTCAGAGCTCCTGCTCTGCCTCGAATGAAGGTGGGGTCTTCCTCTGTCAGCAGATCACCATTATATGGAGCTGTACTAATTTTCCCTTTGTCTTGGGTGATAAAACACTGGAGCATATGATATGCCAATGTCTTGGCTGTGGGTCATTTTCTTCATTAGCATTTATGCCATGCCCTTTGATTAGCATGTCCCTTTCTGCTCCCTGGAGTTTTGCTGTCAGACATTTTTAAAGATGCTGCAGTAAAACTTAATAAATTATTTATCTTGAAAAAAATAGACTTTATGATAGTATTATACTCATAACTAATTTTCCTGTGGCAAAGATTAAAACTTGGTATAAAAAATGGTGAACTTGGGAACACAATTTTTGTAACACATTTCCTCCTTTAGGGAACTGAGAGCCTGTCTTTGGGACACATCATAGTATTACTGCTCTAGAATAATCACTGAAGAAAGATTTGCAAATATATTTTGTTCCTGTTCACAGCAGAACAGTTGGATGCATGATCTTTAAAGGGCCCTTCCAACCCAAATCATTCTATGATTCATGAATAAATACATAAGTCCATAATGAATGACAATCTAAATTACTGAAGTGAAAAAGATCTTATACTGAGTCCATAGACCAATCAATTACATGAGAATGGACACAATGAAAATGGTAGAGAGATTCATGACCTGCAAGGACTTGTGCAGGATTTTTTTCTTCTTCCAATGGAGACCAGCAAGTCTATGAATTTACATGAAGCTTCCTATCTGTTACTAAAACCATGGGAACATAAAATGAAGCGAATTCAAGCATGACCAAGGACATCTTTTGATGTTCATGGAAACCTGCAATACAAGGTTAGACCAATTAATGCAATGACTGTAAATGTTAAGTGTAGACAACTAGAGTCACAGTCATTCCAGTGAAAGGGCTCATTTAAAGTATAATTTATTATAAGAGAGTAGCATATTAAGGGTTACACCAGACATTGTGGCAACTATGTTCAAGGGTCATAAGCCAGAGTTTATGAAGGTACAACCTGTAATAATTTAAACTTGTATAGAAGCATTCATTATAAGTGTTTAACAAACATTAATTAATTAAGCTGTGTAACACCATGCTGTGAGCCTATGGATAAGTCAAAGCATTTGTATCTCAATTTTACAGAAGGTTAAGCTGAAGTGCAGAGAGATATATTTGCCTGAGGTCACATAGCAAGTCAGTGGAAAAACTGCAAATAGAATCTGCAATCTGAAGTTCTCATTTCCCTGATTTTGCCACTTACATCACACTTTCTACTAGTAAAATGAAAGGGAAGAAAGAGGCAGCTGAAGTGGTGAGACTTGGAATATACTTAACCCAGTTTTCTATACGTGTTCTTGCCTTTTTTCCCCCATAGTTTAGGCATGTATGAAAGGGGTAGGTTGATTTTAAATTATTTTGAACTTTGGCTTCTGAGCAGGAAACCAGCTGCACCTGGAGTGCAGGGTGTGGGGGGAGGTAGAGATGGAGGTTGCAGCCCCATAGCCACATGTTTGACTTTACAACGCGCCTCATCAAAAATGAGGACCGAGTTGTCGATTAGTGACTCTCAGGTTACCTGGGATTGTGTGTTTTGGTATCAGAGTAAAGCTGGTTATTGAGCACAGAAGGTGATGCCTTGCTAAAAGGCAGAGCCTTGGGCTGAGCAGATGTGTATCCTTGCACTAAGAGGAGACTGTGGGGTGTTGGCAGAGAAAGGGTAAGAGAGATGCAGATGGGGAGATGTTCCCAGGTGAGACCTTGAAGAAGAAAGATTAAAGGTGGGAAAGAGTTGCTCTGACAGGTCAAAGAATGGTGAAGAAAGGTTGTGTTTTAGTGTTTTGTTTTATCTTGATATTTAAAGTGATGCTCAAAAGGGGTTGTGTATGAAGATGCTTCTTTGTCAGGTGAAGAAAAAGAAGAAAAAGGAGAGGAAGCAATTACTATTAATTCTTTATAGATTGCCATGGGGTTTTCCTGAAAATGCTCTTACGTTGCCTTGGGAAAGTGTGTCTGATTGAAATTTCACTCTGGTTTTTGGCAAACTGGGTGCTTCTGGGAGATAGCTGAAAGGAATGGACCCTGCCTGGGTTGCTGAGTATCTGCAGCTATCCCAAAGCCTGCAGGTCCCAAGACTTATGTTCCAAGCACTAGGTCTTTTATTTACCCTGTCTACTCTCAAACGATTTATGTGTAACAGCAGCGGAAAAACCTTTATGAAACTAATCTGATCTAGGATTATAGAATGATATACCTTTTTGCTGGTTCTGGTCTGGTATACAGCATTTCCCTCCAGACTGGGAAATTGGCTTGCAGCTGGGTCCTTTCCAAGATTCCAAAAGAAAGGTGAGGAAATATATAATCTGATTTTTTTTCTCTCCAACTCTTGCCTCAGAGATGAAAATATACCTGCCCTTTTGATTTGCCATTTTAGTCAGATTTTGTCAATTTTTCCTAATTATCCCTATTTAAAGGAAGACTATCTTAAACACTTGAGCAATAAACAAAATCACACAACAAGTAAATGATATAACTGAAGTTTTCCAGTTTCGAACTCACTTGTTAAAGCACATATTGGAACCATTCAGAGGAAAGTCTGTTCACAACTCCTTGTGACAAACCATGGGGCTATGGGATCCTCTGACAGGATCAGAAATGCACAATAATAACTGTTGACTGCTGCACAGAAAATAGGGAAAATCTCTCCCATAGTGGCTTTGAATCCAACTCCCCAAACAATGAATGAAGCCTCATTCTGAAGGTATATTATTATTATTATCAAACAGAGGTTGAATACCATCCCTGGAGATACTTACAAGATGTGTAGATGTGGCACTTGGGGACATGTTTCAGTGGTGGACTTGGTGGTGCTGGGTTAGCAGTGGGAGTTGATGACCTTAAAGGTCTTTTGCATCCTAAATGTTTCTACGTTTCCATGATTCTAGACTACATGCAGAGGAATACACAGCGCTAAAAAAAAGTGAAAGTTTCTCTTTAAGCTTATAGGAAAAGAACTTCATACAAACCATCATTTTTCAAAGAAAACTGTCATTTTCTGAAAGGTCTGTTCTGAAGCACAGGAAACCTTGCCTTGACCTCTTAGTACTTCCTTAGCTGTCACCTTTTAACAGTTGCTAAAATTACCTGTGCTTTCTGTTGATAATAGTTTTCCATCAGGCAATATCCCAGAACAGGTTCAAGTGTCTGCCTGGTTGTGTGGAGGTACAAAGCAGCCAGTGTGTGCCCATGATCCTGTTCTGACTCTCGCAGGTTGTGCGTAGATCCGCAAGCCCTGGATTGCCTGGTTAAAAGGAAACCTTGCCACGGGATTTGGGGCTTGCTGCTCTGCTCTCCTGCAGCTTAAGCTTTAGGAACAGCTTGAGAAGGTGTGAGTGCTATATTTGTTAAATCTACAGTGGCCACTTTCAACTATTTTTCTCTGCATTATTAAACCTGTCTCATAGGGTTTTTTCTTGTTCCACTGAAAACGCTGTCATCAACTATACTAATAAACCATAACATATTGTCAGTGGTGAATGCTCAAATTCATAGAATCATAGAATTGTTTGGGTTGGAAGGGACCTTTAGAGGCCATCTAGACCAAGCCCCCTACAATGATCTTGGACATATTCCACCAGATCAGCTTGCTCAGAGCCCCATCCAACCTTACCTTGAATGCTTCCAGGATGGGGCACCTGCCACCTCTCTGGGCAACCTGTGCCAGTGTCTCACCACCCTCATTGGAAAAAACTTCTTTCTTATATCTAGTCTAAACTGGTCCTCCTTCAGATTAAAACCATCATTCCTTGTGCCATCACAACATATCCTATCAAGTACTTTATCCCCACTTTTTTTTTTCTTATAAGCCCTCTCTCTTCATCCATTGTTACTCATTTGTCAGTCCTGCTTATCGTGGTGGGATACATTTTCTTTGACCCTCAATTCAGAGCACAGTTCTTATTTATGGATAAATGACTAGAATGTAGGCAGAATGTGGGCAGAACTGTAGTAATACACTCAATATCATCACTGAAAAGACTTAAATACTGAATTTACTCTCTGATTGATTGCTTTCCAGTTTTCACTTAACATGAACATCGCTCACATAGAAAGTGTTGCAGCAATTATTTTGCCTTCTCTGTGCAGAGCTATCTGTGTTGAATATTTTATTCTCCCTGGATATTGGACAACTGCCTTTGAGGTACATATTCCCAGCTGAGATTTTATTTGGAGATCTCTGGCTGTATTTTGGATATAGTGCAATAAACAATGTTGCTAAAGCCAGAAGTACTCAAAGTATGTTTCTATTTAATATATTCAAATAACTATTGGACATCAATTACTATTAACTATTTAGTTATTTACTACAGCCTGTGGAATGTTTCAGAACTTTTTTTGATGAAAAGATGTAATTTTGCTCAGGTATGTACCTGCTTAGTAATGGCTCCCGCCTCCAAGACTTTACAACCTAGATGTACAAAGGATCATTGGATAATTCAGTTTGGAAGAGACCTCAAAATTATCTAGGGCCAATAAAAGGGGTTTTCTGAAGCTCAAGAATCAAGACAGGTTAATAACAGAAGCCATATTTCTTGCTGCCTACTTTGGTATATGTTCTACCAGAGTGTGCCGCTTTTAATAGATTTAAGAACACTCATCAACTGTAAGGAATTGGCAGAAGACTGCTTCCCTGGCTTGCACTGCACTGTTTTACTGCCTGCATGGAAGAGAGGATTTTTTTTCTCCTGCAGCAACTCTTGCTGTTAGGTTGGCATCTATGTTTCTCGTGCATCAAAGACTTGTGTCTGAAAACCTTGCAAGCATGATGGCAAAATTTCATTTTGACTTGAAATATCTTTGTGACACCTCTGCCAACTGCAAAAATAAACCTTGAGGTTTTCCTTTGTTGTTGAATCTGACTTCACCTTTATTAGTGCAAACCCAAGGCAAGTACATTGGAGCCAGGGGGTGAGATGCAGCTGAAATGGGCAAGGTGTTCTTGACTGCTGCTGCACTGAGGGATGCTAATGGGGGCAGATTGGAGCTCCCCAGGGCTGTGAAGCTGTGAGCCAGCTTGATAACTGGATCTCTGCCATTTCTCACGTGGGTCAGTGCCATAGGCCTGCTTTAGTTGAAAACTCACCCCGTTTCACGGTAGGTTTTAACTTCTCTTGCTTTTTATCTTCCCTTTCTTAAAATGGCAGTTTTACTCAATATGGAAACATTTTGCTTGAGAAAAACCCACACAACGTAATTGCACTGGGTGAAGCGTGCTATTTAACCTCTCTTTGGACTGCTTCCATCAGCAGGGCCACTAAAGCTCTTTACTGGCAGGCTGGTACAATCTATGATCAGTTCCCTGCTACTTGTGCTGCCTGAATGAGTTTTCCGTCTTGAACAACATCCTGCACAATTCGCCTTACTCCTACCTAATAATTCAGACCAGATGGCTGAAGCTGACCCAGCATAATCGACTCCCCAGGATATAAATGATGCCATTTAGACGTACACTGTAATGTTCCCTTAGTTAAAAAAAGGATTTGCAGCAGGAGCCTGCAACAACTGACTTTATTTTGATCTGCAGTGTTCTGCCAGACAGTAGTCATTTGTGCTGGGTTACACAACATTAAAAGGTACATATCAGACACTATGCTACACGTAGACAAAAAGACTGTCCCAAATTCCCCAGAAAGGGAACAGCTTGTGTTTGTGTGTTGCCTTAGACCCCCATTCCACCTTGTCCCTGAATGCCCTGGAAAAACAGATGGGACTTACACCGCAAAGCAAGTCAGGGCACTGGCACAGTATTGGAAAAATGAATTTCAGGGCTATGGACCTCTAGAAAGAGGAGGAAAAATAACCCCAACAAACCCTTTCTTTTTTATCTTACAGAATATTTGTTCCAGTTCCCAGTTTGGTTCTATAGAAATATGATACACAGAGAGCTCATTCCTTGGATAATGGGATTCTATGTTAATACTATTACAGTTAATTGCAAAATTGTGCAGCTGTCTGCAGAAACAACAGACAACTTCTGCAGATACCAGAATTTTGATGCCATTGCTAAATCCTCTCAAGATATAAAGTGAAGGGAAGTGATAGCAAGATGTATGTAAGGAAATCTTCCAGCATTGCTAAGCACAGATGAAGGTAACAGCTTTTGGAATAGCTGTCAGCACAGTGGAGGTCAAAACATGCTGTAGGGGGTAGGTGTCTGCAAATTCAATGGATTTTGGGTAAGGTTTGATGCATGGAATAGTTTGCACTGCTCTTTTACAAGTGGCCACGTGTACTGTCAAGTCACTGGGGAAGCAGCATTTGCTGACACATGCAGTACAACTTCAGGCTAAGTGATGTACAAGATTATCCTTTTAAGCTTAATTGTTTGTGTTGTATAAAATATAGATGCTATCTGAAAGCCTGGCATTGTCTTGTTTGTTACTGGAAAACACTTTCCTCTTCTTCCTCTTCCTTTTTTAAATGCAAAAGAGGTGCAAGAGATTGTTAACTCCACTTCTACTCTAGTTTACTTTATGCTCCCTGTGTTCTGAGTCCTGAGTTTGGCATCTTGCAAATCTATCCAAGGCCAGGTTGGATGGAGCTTTAAGAAACTTGGTTTAAGGGAAAGTGTCACTGCCCACGGCAAGGGTGTTGGAGCTAGGTGATCTTTAAGATCCCTTCCAACCCACATAATTCTGTGATTCCACCCTCACTGCATAGCTGCATTGTAAACCTGCACAAGCTCAAGCTGAGCTATTTTGCATTTTGCACTTGCTATGATCTGTTTATAAGGAGATGCCTCTTCCCAAATTAAGGTGCAAATGAGACCATATGCTGAAGTCAATAGTACAAATTTAACATTAAATGTGAGGTGTATATATAGACAGAAATAGGAAAGAAAGAGAGGGAGGAGAAAGAAAGTAAGAGAGAGATAGATTAAGTAGAAAGATATCACCACTCAATGGATCCTGTGGCATCCCACTAATCCCTCTTCACTCTGGTGATGCGGTCCCCGAGTAGTTTTTCTGTGGTATCACCTTTATACCACCTAATTTCTGAGTATCCACAGGGTGTATATGCTATTGCCATGACTTGGGATGGCATGTGTGTGAGCAGTTTTTCCTTTCTCACAGTTTGCCACGGTGTGACATTTTTGTCCGGATGCTAACCAAACCTTCAACTCTGTTAGGCCTGGAAGGAGCTCCTTCCTCCTGTGCCATCTGTGCTTAACTCATGTTTTCTTGTGGTGGTTTATTTTATAGCAAGTTCCTTCTGTGACCTTGACACTGTTTTGAGACAGGCAACTGCATTCTGTAAGTCCTTACAGCATTTTACTACCTTGGAAAACCAATCTTTTGGTGTTCTCACTCCCTCACCCTTTGCATCAGTTTGGTACATGGAAAGTGCAGCTCCAGGTCAGCTGGTAATAAAGAGAGAGATTCAGATAATCCCAGTTGCTCAGTGCACTGGGATGTGTGTGCCTTGATTACTACATTTCTGAATGTCCATGAAAGTACTGGGGTGCATTTGGGGCCTGCTGGTGCTTCTCTGTGTAGGTGGAAATCACAGAGATGCCAAAGCTATCTCGTGTAGTTCATTCAGCCTTGGGGCTACCAGCTGAATATGCTGATTCACACAACGGAAGACACCAAGGGCACCAAGATGCATAAGTGGGAACAAATGCTGATTACCTTCCCCTTCTGACCTTAAATCACACTAGTGAGTATCTTGGATAAAGGAGAAAGCTTCTAAGAGTGAGAGGTTCCTGCCTTGTTCCCAGCACACTGAGGAATTGTTCCCAATTTTCTTGTGCAGCTGTATCTGCCCTTCCCAGCAAAGAGGGCTTTAAAAAATGGAATAATGTTGTCTCAAATCTGGTGATTCTGAAGCCACTTTAAGTGGGTTATTGATTACAAAGGGCTGGGCACATCTGGGCACACTGAGGAATTGTTCCCAATTTTCTTGTGCAGCTGTATCTGCCCTTCCCAGCAAAGAGGGCTTTAAAAAATGGAATAATGTTGTCTCAAATCTGGTGATTCTGAAGCCACTTTAAGTGGGTTATTGATTACAAAGGGCTGGGCACATCTGGGCACACTGAGGAATTGTTCCCAATTTTCTTGTGCAGCTGTATCTGCCCTTCCCAGCAAAGAGGGCTTTAAAAAATGGAATAATGTTGTCTCAAATCTGGTGATTCTGAAGCCACTTTAAGTGGGTTATTGATTACAAAGGGCTGGGCACATCTGGTGTGCCAATGAGTGGGCCTCTGCATTTTGACCCTGCTTGTTTCTCTTTGAGGCCATGGGCAATTTTCTCAGCCAACACTATATGGTTCTTAATGTTTGTTTTGCTTTGAAATGAAAGGAAATATGAAAGTGTATGTTGTTATTATTCTCTTCCTTTAATCTTTGCTCAGAAGTTAGTCTTCTCAGACCTTTAATCATCTATCTTTGTCTGAATTCCCCTCAATTTAATTCTATCTTTCTGGTGTTCAACTGCTTACAGATGAATGAGGAATTGTAGTGCTTTATCTCATTTTTTTCCCTCATTAGAATGCTGGCGAAAGCTCGTGGTCACAAAAGACAGACAGTAGTTTAGGCTTTTTTTTTGCCTTTTTGTATTATTTAACCCCTTTGCTATCAGAGGAGCTCTAAAGTGTTTCTATCACAGATGGATATTGTCATGCATATAAATTAAAAGAGAAATTGCTCTGGAATAATGGTTGCAGGCTGCAGCACCAACCACTAAAAAGTCAGGAAACAGCAGAGTTTAGGCAGCCTGTTCAGCTCTGTCTGATAATTTATTTTTTTTAATGTAGCTGCTGTCTGAAAGAAAGGTCATTCTTTTATGTAAGACATTGTGTCTTCTCCAGTACTTATTCTTTTTTCTAAACTATTTTTGTTTAAATGTTCTTTAAAAAAAAGTGAGGTTAGAGTGAGAACAAATCTGAGCATTAACAATTTTTTTAAACAGTAGTAAAAAAACCCCAAGACTTCAAACTGAGACATGTCTCCAGCTCTAGTAACAGACAGTGCTTCCTGACATATCTACAAAGGTTAGACCCTGCTCACTCCTGCACAGGTCTGTAAGGAAGGAGAAGTGGGGACTCTTTGAGCTTTCCTGCAGATAACAAATGCAGACAGCTGCAATGTGCTTGTCCATGGGCAATTGCAAAATGTTATGATATATACTCTACCATGCTGATGTACAGAAAATTTGTTTTCTCACTTCCCCAGTGATGGAGTTATCCAAAATAAAATAAATCACAGTGTCTTTAGATTTACTTTGTACTAGAATGTATATATATATATATATATATATATATATAAATTTATTGTCTGCAATTTATCTTTATATAGCGAAACTGACAAAAAATTTTGGCTAGGCTAAAGGGAGAGCAAGCAGAATTTACTAAATAAAGTAAGTAATCTCTTAAGAAGTAAATGAAGGAATTCTATTAGACAGAAAATCCAGTGAGAGTCCCCAACACTTTAAACAAACATGAATTAATCAGTTACCAAAATGTTTGGAGCAGTAAAGAGATTCAAACTGATGATGTGTTTTATGCTCACAAAGTTCATCAATAATATTATTGCCATTTCTATGTGAAATCTGAACTTGTTTTCATGGGAGAGATTATAGTATCAGTAAATACTAGGTACAGATTTAATTCGTGTAAGAAATGCCCCATCCCTGGAAGTGCTCAAGGGCAGGTTGGATGGGGCTTGATGCAACCTGGTCTAGTGGAAGGTTTCATTGACCCTGGCAGGGGAAGTGGAATTATATGGTCTTTAAGGCCCCTTCAAACCCAAGACATTCTATGATTTCTGTTTTCTATGATAAGATTTTAGACTTTTTGTTGAATTATTTTCTTATAAACCCCTCTAGGAGACAGACTGTATTTTTCTCATTTTATATAACGATTACCATGCCCCCATGACTCCTCTTTATGACTGTGGTTCCAATCTTGATTCTACAGCTGCTTGCTCCCATTCTATCCTCAGTAGTATTCAACACTTTTCCCCTCCTAGTATGATTGCACCTCTCACGTAGCAGAGATTACTTGATAGAGCAGATTTTACTCAGAGCAAATTACAATGCCTATTTTCTGCAAACCTTGTCTGACTGCAAGTTTCTGGCTGCCCTTGTTCTGCAAAAATGGCAATTTCAGCTTATGGAATTACAAAGCAACCAACAAAGTGTATCCTCTGTGCTTTCTTCTGTGACCACATAAGTACTGAAGTGCTTTTCTCTGCACACCACTGATCATTATTCCAGCAAAACCAACCCGTGGCTTCCTCAGAATAGATAAGGACTTTTACAGAGAGACTGAGGTTTTAATATCTATTTTGCACATGTGCATACACATGCAAATGTGGCTCGCGCATCATTTTTAATGAAAACACTAGGGCAAGATAGGCTTTAAAGTTAGGGTGAAAGCACCGTTCTATTGTTCCTTGACTGAATACTGTCAACCCAATTAATACCCTGATAACGTCAGTGATGCCAGCTGAATGCCACTGCCAGAGGGCATTTTCTAGCTTATTTCTGCGATGTATTTATCTAGAGATAATTACATATTAGCCTGATATATTTTACTTGCTGTTGCAATACAAATTGACCTGGCATTGAACCATATATTACAACTGTTCCAATTGTACTATGAGCATTCAAACCAACTGTAAAAAGTTCCCTGTACTGAGAATGGAGAAACTTTCTTTCTCATTGCAACTGTGCTGTAGCTTTTTGTTTTAAAAATAGGTTTTAGTTTTAATATGGAATTAAATGTTCCTAGTAATATGAAATATAAAATCTTACAAATGTGTGTGTGAAATAAAAGTTAGTGTGGCAAGGTGGAGATCAGCCTCTTCTCTCAGGTAACCAGCAATAGGACAAGGAGGAATGGCCTCAAGCTGTGCCAGGGCAGTTTCAGGTTGGATATCAGGAAAAAAATTCTTCACTGAAAGGGTTCAAGCATTGGAATGGGATGTCCAAGAAAGTGGTGCAGTAACCATCCCTGGAAGTGTTCAAAAAATGAGTAGATGTGGCACTACACTATATGGTTTAGTGGGCATGGTGGCATTTAGTAGAAGGTTGGACTTTATTATCTTTAAGATATTTTCAAACCTTAATGATTCTGTGATTCTTTTTTTCCCCTCCTACATGGCAAATAGAATACATAATAAGTTGGAAAATGCACCTTGCAGATAGGGCTGAGAATGATTCAGGTGCCTTGGATGGGTGTCAAGAAGTTTCTCTTAAGGTATTTTATATTTGCAAATTTCTAGGTTACTGGTTAAAGTGGTCTGTGACTTCTCCCTGTGAAAGGGTCCGTTCTGCCTATATTGTTCAGGTGTGCCTGTAACATGTTCTTTGAATCTCTTGTGTTATTCCTTTACATTTTTATGTATATTTTTAATGACCTCCTTAAAATGAGAATGTGACTCAAGAATGTCATAGAAATTTTAGAAAAGAAGCCATTGTGTATTGGTGCTTTCTACTACAAAATGTAGTACATGTTTATCATTAAGATGATAATGTGTAAGTATGTATCAAAGGAAAACACCAGGGAGTCAAAGCCAATACGGCAAATAATGTCTTTTACTTGTTCCTCTTTACAAACAGATATTCAAGAGTTTTATGAAGTGACGCTGCTAAATTCTCAGAAAAGCTATGAGCAAAAAATAGAAGAAGCAAATCAAGTTGCAGAGAAATGGGAGAAGACAACATCTGCTCCAGACTATGAAAATCTGCAGAAGAAGCAGGAGGTAATTTAAGAGATTAAAAATTAAAATATGTGTAATGAATGAGCTGTCTCAAACCTGAGAAAAGCCATGCAATGGCGTATGAGATTGAAAGGATGAGTTAGTTAAGTCATTAGATTGGGGTGTGAAGGATATATATACACATATAGTGTTATCCCTCTGATCTTGGAAAGTAGAAAACGTTCATTTTTTCATCCTTAATGTACTTTATCTGATACTTGGTGTTTCTGATTACCCCCCAAAAGAGACTATATCTTCTCTACTTGCTGATAACCACAGAGGTTATCAATACTAGAGTGATTACATCCTGTGTAAAAAATTTAATATCACTTTTCACATTTCTGCAGCTGACATGGGGCTGAACTTTTCCAGAGTCTAGGTTCACAGAGGTCAGCCACAATTGTCTCTGCATGAGGAACAGATACATAGAAGAAGGTTACACACTTTTGCTTTTCTCCTGTAGCCAGTGGAAATATTCAAAACCTTTCTTTGTCAGCCTCAACTCTAATCTGCCTTTTCCAGCCTCCAGATTATTATTAACTATATTAGCAATCTAAACTACTTGCCTCCACCCACATTTGTACTTCACAGATGAAAACAAGCCCCACAGAAGCAAGCAATTCATTGCTCTGTTCTTAAACAGTGAAACATAAATAGGGTGGGCATGGAATGCAAACTGCAAATCTCCAGACCAGAATCAAAGATGAAGGAAATGTATAAAATTTTTCATTGTTGTCATGGTAAGTAAGGCATTTCAAGTTTTAAAAGTTGTTGGCAAGAACTTTCCCATAGGCATGACTATTTTTAAGAGCTTTCCTCCTTTTAAAAAACGAAAAACTCAAAAATTGTAGTTCTACATGACATTTTAGATGTGATTCTTTAAAAAGAAAATTAGAATTGCAGGCGACTAGAACAAAACTCTCTGAAGAAATGAAGAAATTTATTGTAAAAATTAATTAACAAAAGAAGCTTGCAGAATTAATGAGAACAAGCATTCTGGTTTTGAGTGAAATCAGAACAAATGAGTCTTAACACTAATGTAGGATATATCCCATGAATGATTTAACATGTGAGTCACAGTTTGAAGGCGCAGACAGCTAATATCTGTCGTCTTTATTATTATTATTATTTTTAAGCACAAATCTTTGTACTTTAAAATGGTGAAAGTGTATTCCTGTTATCTCTTGGAGCATCTGATGAAGACAGTAGACAAACTCTCTTTTTATTCCAGCCTCATCAAAGTATTTGACCCTCAACTCCATCTTCTTTAAATTCATTGCTGTGTAAGAGGTGTGCTGCTGGTCCTGTACAGGGGAATTTGAACTTTAAATTCTGTGCTGAGGATAATAGATACAGGGCCAACTCCAAACTTTTCTCATTTTATGAAAAAAAAAAATTCTGATTTAAAGGAAAACAATAGAAAACTATAGCATAGAAACTGAAAAAGCCTTTTCAAGGCAGGATGCTGGCTGTCAGAGTCCAGTGTACCATTTTCAAATTTGCTGTCTCTCCATAAATTTCATCAGGGTAGTGGGAGAACAAAATGTTTAGTCCCTTGAAAAATCGTATATATTTTAAGGATCCAATGCAGGCAAAAGAGACTGGAAGTGTAGGCTTTTGTTTTTTCCTTATGACAGCCCAATATATTGTCAGCAGTTCTGAGTCAGAACTGATTACTGCAGCCTGGATATACAAGCTGCTGTACAAATCCAAGATAGCCCTTTGCTTTCTATGAAAGTTTACCAAATGAAAATGTAACCAAATAATCTAATATATCACATAAATTCTTACTCATGGCCCATTCCTTATGGGAAATTATTGTTTTGTACTTCCTTTTCCATCCTCAATTATATGTCCCAAATCTGGAAAGAAAAGACCTCCCTTCTTACATAGAATCATGGACTTAGGGAATAGCTTTTGTTGGAAGGGACCTTAAAGATCCTCTAATCCCATGGACAGGGACACCTTCCACTAGAGCAGGTTGCTCAGAGCCCCATTCAACTTGACCTTGAACACTTCCAGGGATGGGGCATCCACAACTTCTCTGGGCAACCTGTGCCAATGCCTCAGCACCTTCATAGTAAAGAATGTTCCTTATATCTAGTCTAAATCTCCAATCTTTCAGTTTTAAACCTTGTTTTATCACTACATGTCTTGCCAAAAGTCTCTCTCCGGCTTTCTTGTAGGCTCCTTTCAGGTACTGGAAGGCTGCAATTACGTGACTCCCATGCCTTCTGTTCTCCACACTGAACAATCCAATTCTCTTAGCTTTCCTTGTAGGAGAGGTGCTTCATCCCTCTGAGGATCTTTGTGACCTCCTCTGGATGTGCTCCAGCAGGTCAATGTCCTTGCTGTGCTGAGGACCCCAGAGCTGGATGTAGCACTCTGAGCCCAAGCATAATCAGTCAGTCCAGAGGCCATTCTCCTTTCATGCCTTCCACTCAAAACCTTCCTTGGCTGTCTGTATGTAATTTTTTCTATATAAATTGGTCCCTTTTCTGTATTTATTTTCCAACCTTAATTGTTGGTAAAAAGAAAAGCAGCTTTTACTGTCCAGGACAGGTGTCCTGTGAACCCTCCTTTGTATTTATGTGCTTGCTTTTCTGAAAGTGTAGATTTTTAGATAAGAAAAAAGGTGTTAAGTTGTTTGCAATAATGTACAAATTTGCCACCTTGCATCTGTGATCACTGTAGTCATTTTTAGCAAACTGGTGCCAGATCTCACAGCATACTGGGGCTGGATCTTCATCTCTTTAAATAGATGTGAAAGGATCATGACCCATCCTATAATCTATCATTCTCAGAGTGCTTGAGAATGGAGATGTCTTCCAGACTGAGAGACTAATTTTGAGTGGCTTTTGTAAAAGCAAGTGAAAAATCAGCGGAATATAAGAGGTCATAGTCTGTGTCAGAACCAGTTGCATCCAAAATTTTAGCGTGAATGCCACCACATAGCATCCCATGGCTACAAAGAGTGAAATTAACAAAAACTGTTGGATTTTAGTGATAGCTACTGTTTTGAGATTTTTTTCCTACACTTTTTTGTTTTGTTTTGTTTTTTATTTCCATGCTTCTAGCTAAATTCTGTGCTGTTTAGGTTTTAATCCTGAAGGAACCCCTAGACCCCATGAAACATAAATGTTTAGGTATGGCTTATGCATTTAAACATCACATCTTTGCTTTTGCTTCATCATTAACAGCTTTGTTGGTTGTCTGAATAAACAGTGACTTCAATGTTTGCAGATGAAAAATGCAGTATTACTTACCATCACATTATTATTGCATTTCACTCTGTATAGAGACTAAATATATGTGCCAATGTATCTGGCAGAGCTGTAAATATCATAGACCAAAATAATTCAAGTGGGTGGGTGTTAGTAAAAAGGAAGAAAGAAGGACCCATATTAATGTGGTTTTTTGGGTGAATTTATCCATGTTGCTTTCCCTCCTGTAAATGCAACTTAACAAAATCAGTTTAAGTGGTGGATAGTTTCAGAATCAATGATACAGTTTTGGGGACATGTTCAGATGCACTAGGAATGTTTATTAGGTTCTATTTGCAAAGGTCTTTTCTGTTTCATATATTCAGACAGAAAGCAAGGAATGTGACAGATTGGGCACCAAATGAAAAAGTCCAATGTGTTCATCATGATGTAAGAACTCTGGAATACAACTGTGAAGAAGACCTAAAATACCCCTCTTGTCCATTCTCTGGCCCTGGGCAGATCAATTTAATTTCAGCCATTCCTGTCATGTTTGCCGAGTCTGTTCTGCAAAACCTCCCACAGTGGAGAGTCAACTGTTTCTGCAGGTTACTTATTTCCTCCTTGATGGAAAGTCTTTCCTGATGACAAACTGGAGTTTCTCTAAGTGCAATTAGAATCCATTAGATTTTGTTCACTTAGCAGTAGACATGGATAATGTTTTTTTCAGTCTTGTTCCAAAAATCACTTAAACACATCACAGAATCATGCAGCACCGCAGAATGGTTTGAGTTGGAAGGGACATTGAAGATCATCTAGTGCCAGCTCTGCCTGCCATGGGATATGTTCCAGTAGACCAGGTTTCTCAAAGCCACCTCCAAATTGGCCTTGAACACTCTCAAGGATGGGGCAACCACAGCTTTTTTGGGTTTTGGTGTCTCACCATCCTCATCGTCAGGAACTTCCTTGTAATATTCAATCTAAACCTAATCTCTCTCAAGGTAAGGCCATCACCCTTTGCCCTATCACTGTGTATTCTTGTAAACAGTCCCTCTCCAAAATCCTTGTAGCCCCCTTTAGGTACTGAAAGTCCCCAATGTGGTCTCTCCAGAACTTTCTCTTCTTCAGGCTGCACAACCCAAACTCTCTCAACCTGTTTTCATAGGAGAGGTACTCCAGCCCTCTGATCATCTTCTTGGCCTCTTCTGGACTTGCTCAAACAGATCCACATCCCTCTCATGACAGGAGTCCCAGGACTAAATGCTTTACATGTCCCTACAACAACAAATGCTAGGTTGTAATGAAAAAATCTTGTCTTTTGGGGTAGAAAATATTCAGTTGTCTTAGATTCTTCTCAAAGGAGCTATACTTAGAGGTATGAAATATTTTAGTTTCCAAAACAAAAATCCTTGAGGCAGTGTGAAAGGCAATTAGTGTTGACAGCACAGGCACTATATCTCTCTCTATATATCTCCAAGTATATAAAAAAAATTCTGGAGACTACTTTGCAAGATTTATGTATTAATGGAAATACTAACTCAGGATTTGGAAACAGCAGATTTTAATTTCTTACTGTTCTGTGTACTTCCTGAAGGACTGTATGCGAAGTTTGAGAAGAGAACTTCAGAACTACGTCATGAAAAGGAACTGGGAATTACAGTGTCTGAGGTATCTCACCATATGGAGATATCAGTTAAGGACCATATCTGTGGGGCACTGCAGAAACAGTTGTTCAAGATTAAAGTCCACAAAACACAGAACACGCCTATAAACTGACAAGTAATGAATTCCAAATATGGGACAAGGTGTCACTCCCTTAAAATCTGCCTCATCAAGATGTTGATAGCTTATCCTCATTAAGGTTCAGAATCACGATCTCTACTCTGTAAATAAGACCAAAACTAGATGTATCTCAGTGCATAAAGGCACTGCTGAAACATTCTTCCTTATGAAGAAGCTATTTGGTTTGGATGTTTTCCAAGGATGTGGAAATCCATGTGCAGCTCCCTTCTTGACCAGAGTGGAGCTGATAGCGCTTCTCTTCTCACCCATAAGAGTGCACTAAGAATTGTGCTGGCAGGATGTTGCCCATTTGTGAGGAATAATTAAATATTTATTGAGACAGCGTACTGACACATGGCTTTATAGCTTAGAGTTTATAGCTATTACTGCTCTGATAAGTAATAAAGTCTAGGCTATTTTGTCTTCTTTTGCATACCCAAGGGTGGAACCCTCCCTCCCCATCAAGTGCACAAATACCAATGTTGTAAAGTCATAAATGCAAAGCCTTTCTCCCTGTTTTCTCTTCACTTTTTTCCACCTCCCCATTGTCACCATACTTATATTTAAATCTGGAAGGGGGAGGATTTAACAGAAAATATTAAGAACTCCACTTCAAATGCCCACTATGTCCCAGGGAGCCGTATGTTCATCCCTCTCAAACTGCATTTAGGGGATGTGGAATGCTGCATTCGGTGGGAGGGTGGGCGACACACAGGGGAGGAAGTATAGCTGGAGTTCATCTATCTGAGCAAGTTGTGAAGGTATGCCAGAAACATGGAGTTTGTGGATGCTGACAGTGCTTAGACATTGGGCTGATTGATAAGGTCCAGACAAGCTCGTTTTGGTAACTAACTAATGCCAGGTACCTACCTAGAGAACATGGCTGTGTAGATGTGATGCTACAAAGACAATGTGCCTCTAGAGTTTCTGAGGATCTCGAATGCTTTTAAGCTGAGTCATTGCAAGTTGCAGTAATAAAGCATCTGCACTGGCTTAAACCAAGCAATATTTATCTGTCCATGTAGCCTGGTACCTGGCTTCCAGGGAGGGCCAGGAGCAGATGCTCAGGAAAAAGTCAGAAAAGACTAAGCCTTGTTATTGGGTGCTTTAGCTGTTTTGCAAGTCTAATCTGAATTTGTTTGAACTAGAAGCACAGAAAGTGTTCAGTGCTGGGAAATTCAGTTTTACCTTATTTAATAAACATTCAGCATGATGTTCACCGCAGCTGACTGGGGTTGTGCCCAATCTGCTGCTGAAAATCGTGAAGACAGGATTTGTTTGTAATTTCACCTCTGCCAAAGAGCCTCATTACTTCTTTGGACCAAGGTTTAAAAGACTAGCATTCACAGCTTGAAAGCATTTTCTTGAAATTATGGCTCTTAAATTGTCCCTGTTGGAGAAAGAAGGCTGATTTCTTTTCACCCTTAGAAAATTTGAGCTAGGGTTTGAGCTGAAAGTGGTTTAAATTCAGGTCTTCCACTGCTTCAAGAAGTGTTCTCTCGCTTCCCAGTTCCAGATAAGTCTGGGGAAAGGTGTTCGTCTCTGCTGTCTGTGCAGCAGTATTAGTAGGTGCCTGCAGCTTGAGAATGGCTCTGCAGGTCTGAGCCCAGCTCCTCAGCTTAGCAAATGGTCATTAGCCTGGGAAAAAGCTTTCTTCCCTCCCAGGACTCTCTGCATTGCAACAAACAGTCACTAGCTAAAGCATGTCTCTCACTCAAGCACTGTAGAGATAGATACAATTCAAACCCTGAGATGTTTACAATATACTATAATAGAGAACAAAAAACCACCTAAGAGGAATCCATCCTGTAAAACAAAGATGGAGTTGCTCTTTAGTATGAGAGTAGAGACTCTCCTTGGAGCTGCAGGCTTGTGCTCAGCTCCAGGCACTCATTAAAAGACATAAATTTAGCCTTGTTTAAACCTCTATATTATTTAATTTGGTCTTCAGTGCTGCTTATTTCTGGTCAGCAGTGTTTTGACCTTTATCTAGATGGAAAGCTGAGATGAAGGAAAAGAACACTCTGCTGTTGCACTGACATATAGATCTGGCAACTGAAAGTCTGCCTGTTCCTGTATCATTGCATGAAAAGACTATTTACTTATAGGGCATATGGTGCAGATACTTTTGCCATATTGAATGATGATAATTTGCAATTGCTGTGCAAATTTGGTTATCACACCCTGATCTCGTATGCACAATCTTTATGCAGCACAGTGTGGGATCATTGCTTTGACATGGTCCCCAAAGATTCCAGTTCTTCATTTAATTCCTGTTGTTCCATGCATTTCTTATGTTTAGAGGCTTGTTTTGCAAATACATTTAATTGCATCATGCGAAATGAATCCTCTTATATCTGTTTGCTTCAGGAATGGCTGCTATCCTTGTACCCAGCTATTATAAACACTGTAATTACCTCTCTGTCCTCTAAGTGCTGGCTTGTTAAAAGTTCCAGTAGTAAAACCCTTACTTAAAAATCTTGTGCCTGAAGCAATTAACAAACCATTAATCTGTTTCACACTAACAGCTTGTCTAAAAAACATGGAACTGCAGCCCCTTCTACATGTGCCTATAAAAATTCAGTATCTTCTCTGGAATTTTGTTTGTTTTCTTTGTTTGTAACTGGGTACAGCTTAATTTGTATGGCTCGATTTAATCCCAGGAGCCACATTTGATTCTGTTTAACTGATTATACTTAATATGCAAGAGTCATTAGGTATGATCAACCATAATGTTTCATTAGAAGGGTTCAAAACATTGAGTTTTATGCATCTGTTTCTCCACTAGATTTAGCACTATAGTATACATTTATCTGATCAAATGCAATTTGTGTCTGTGGGTTGATTTTGTGCCAGAGCCAATTCCCAAGTAATTTTATTTGGCACTAAGTTCTCCTTCAAGACAGCAAGAGTTTTTTTAAGGGATGCAGTATCATTGACATCTTGGTATGTGTTTTGCTAGTCATTTTCCTTTTGCACCCAAGAATGTGTAACAACCCTAACTAGATAATTATTGAACAACAATGCTGAAGCTTAGCTCCACGTTTGTTAGGGTTTGGGGTTTTTTTAATATACAGTAGCTTTGTAACTTTTTTATGCACTATTAAGATTTTCTTTACTTGCAGAGATTATTTTATACACTTGCCTTTTCTCAACTGGGTTGACTAATGTTTAGAAATGGGTAACTGCAAAGTCACTGCATTATTAAACCCTTATTTATTACTAGCTGCAGCTAAATGCCTTGCCCATACTGGGTATCCATGCTGGGTCTCTATTTTTAAATTCATTATTTGTTCTGTAGCTTGTCAATAATTTGAGTGCCAGAGCGTCTGTTAAATGTCATTTTAGAGTTGCTTCTGAATGTGTTTTAATACGGTCAGGCCAATGTTTCCATTTTAAACCAAGTTGTATCTATGCAGAGCAGTGTCATCCTGTGGACAGAAATGCTCTTGTGATGCTGAGAGCAGGACAAGGCTTGGAACATTCTGCTTTTGCCATTTCCTTGTGTTTGCATAGTTAGACATGCTCACAATAAAAAGCTTTTCCCTTTGTTTCCTCTCAGTTTTTCACAGTGCAGGGGAAAGGGGCTTGGGGTTCCAGGTTAATGGCAAGCTGAATGTGAGCCAGCAGTGCCCTGGCAGCCAGGAGGGGCAGCTGTGTCCTGAGGGGCATCAGGCACAGCATCACAGCTGGGCAAGGGAGGGGATTGTCCTGCTCTGCTCTGAGCTGGGATGGCCTCACCTCAAGTGCAGTTTTGGGCACCACAAGATAAGAAAGATATAAAGCTATTGGAGAGTGTCCAAAGGAGGGCCATGAGGATGGTGAAGGGTCCTGAGGGGAAGCTGTATGAGGAGTAACTGAGGGCATTTGATCTGTTCAGCCTGGAGGAGACTGAGGAGAGACTTCACCGCAGTCTGCAACTTCCTCACAAGGAGCAGCCCTGACCTCTTTTCTCTGGTGACCACCACCAACACCCAAGGAAATGGCCTAAAGTGTGTTTGTGGGGGGTTTAGCTTAGATTTTTGGAAAAGCTTCTTCACCCAGAAGGTGTCTGGGTGCTGGAACAGGCTCCCTATGAAAGTGGTCACTTCCAAGACTCCAAGCCTGAGAGAGTTCAAGAAGTGTTTGGGCAACATCCTAAGGAACATGGTGTTACTCTTGGGGCTGTCTTGTTCAGGGTCAGGAGTCAGATTCCATGATCCCTGTGGGTCCCTTCTAATTGAAGATATTTTATGATTTGATGATTTTTATTTAATATCACAATTGTATTGGTGTGCCTTGCATGAGGGTTTAAAGGACTCACTGGTTTCATATGTCCTTTTTGACAGGGAGATCTGATTGTTTAGTTTAATAATTGTTTTCTAATTGATGGATCTGGGATCTTGATTTTAAATTAAACCAGATCAGCATTGATGAAAGAGTGGCGTCCTCCACAACAGGTTTATTTGGGTTTATTTTCTATTTCATATTTATATAATATGCCTATCAAACAACCTCTAGGCAGTTTTTTGATCTCTGATTTGTTATTACATCTGCAAAAGATTGGGAGCAGGCCAGAACAGCTGCGAGGGACCAGAAACAATAATTTTCCCCAATGAAAATGTGCCTGAGTATCAACCAGCATACAGAACGAGCCAAACTTTTAATTAAGCAGTGAGTCTATTATGATAAGCATTGAGGTCAGGCTATTGTGTAAATTCTACTTCTGTGTATCAAGGTCAAAAATTATGGATCTAGTTTGAAAATAACACTTGCCAAAAAGCTCTTGCAATTTTAACATATTTTTTTCTGAAATAATTTTCCTAAAACATGATATGTTTCAACAAGGGAATACCAGATTAGTCTGAAAAAATTACCAACATAAAAATATCAGAATGTCCCAAGAGGCTTCTTCCACAAGCTGGCAGCTTCTCTGAATAGTGTGTGATATAATTCATTGTTTGTAATAAGATTCTGAGAAGTTACATTTTAGCTACCTAAAGAACCTGCAAGAACAAGCACATCAGCTCCTAAAGTATACTTCTTTGTCCTATAAAGCTGTAAGGGTTCGGTAAAATTGATATTCAGGGACAAATGTACTCTAGTTAAGATTAATTCTAAAAATATTTCAGAACAATTTGTCTCACACATTTATTAACTCTGATTCTTTACCAGTATGAGCAACTAAGCAAGAGAATTCACTGCCCTCCATGTGGAAAGGACACAGGTCTCCATAGAGAGGTTTAAGAGTCTATTATATATTTCTGCAGTCTACCAATTCTTCTTTATTAAGACGTTTCTTAAATAGTTCCCAAGAATAAAGAATGGTATCAGCCCAAGACTTCTGGATCACATAAAGGTCACCCTGGGAATGATTTCTTGGATAGATGAATGTATCTTTGCTCAGAAAGGTAAATATAAATGAAAGAGAAAATATCCAGCCTCTTTTGTTTAGTTTTTTATAATCTGGAACAGATACTTTCAGTTTTTAGCAAATAGTAAATACAATCCCCAGAGTAACAACCTGGTAAATTAAAGGGAAGCTGTCAACTTGAAAATATAATTTATTTCCACAGTTGTTGGTTTAGGTTTTTTAATAGTACAGTATAGTATAGAGAAGTACTGGAAACATGGGCCTTTATTTGTTTTCAGCTTGTACATTTTACACGTTTGCTTGTCTTTAATCCTCACTCATACCACTTTAATCTGTCACAGGTGAGAGTGAAAGCTGCCCTTGGTTTAGAGATGAGACAATTTACTGCGCTTTTTTTGTCATTGTAATATTTAGCTGGATTGTGAATTAAGCATTTGTCTAGACCTTTGTGTACTATCGAATAGACCTTTGTGAAGGAGGGAATTTCACCCTTAGTCACTCTCCTTCTTGGAAAGAGCCTTTAGGAATATGTTTCTTTTTCCTACATAATGTTTCTTTTTCCTGTGTAATCTTGATCCATTTCCCCATCCAAATGGACAGTCTTTTTGTAGAGTTTCTGAGCTCATTTCTCTAACCATACTTGCCTTGCTGTTGGGAGCCTCTGTTAACTCCCACCCTTCCACCATCAATTACCATTTTGTCTTATTCCTGAGATCTGTCATCTCTCTGCATGTCTACTCCTGTACCTCACTCACTCTTGACTTCTACATATGCTTCTTCAGCTCTTCATGACATATTCAGTGAGGAACTTTCCTGGTATGGTCACTCCCAGAGCACAGAAGCTTTTCAGAGAGAGCTATGTGACTATCTCATTTCATCTTCAAAACTCTGTTTCGTCCCAAAAGAGAGGTGGTTGCATTTGTAGCAAGCATTCCTGCTACAATATTCTCCTCTCCTTGATCAATATTGTCCCACTGTCTGCTCTTGCTTCTCCAGTTTCTCCTGTCTTGAGCTGAAATGGACAGTTTAATAGACCAGAACCCTCATGTATTAATGCAAAACAGATTTTGTGCTGGGTATTGGCTTATGTCTCCGTGTGGTGCCCTATTTCCCCCCCAATGCAGAAAACTAGTTTTACAGATTAGTTCTGAAATGGAATTTTTAATATAGTTCAAATATCTCATGTCTAAAAAATGTCAGGTTAGCTGGATCTCACACTTCCATCAGCCTGCACAGACCTGCACAATACCAGTGGGGAAAAATGATTGAAGCTGCGAATGGATCTCTGTGCCTTTGAGTTTGAATCAGCATTCTGACTGCACCTCAGCTGATATGTCTGGATGCTTGTGCTTTTCTGACACAAGGGCAGCCTTGTTGCTCAACAGTTACAGCCCAAATAGTGGTGTTCAGTTCATTGCTGTAGCTGTATAACATTTCTTCTCTGAAAGGACAAACCAAAATTATGTTTTCCCAGGTCCTCCAGTTCTTTCCGGAAGTGTAGGGGAGTCTGCCTGGTTTTCAGAAATGCTGTGCCCTGTCACTGTGTATATACATATATATATTTTAGCTCAGCACTTTCAAGTAGTCATGGTGTCTCTTTCTGAAAAGAGACAAGTCAAACAGCTGTTGTGCAAGCTGGGAAAAAAAACGGAATTAACAGTAACAGACATAGTGGATTTGAAGTCCATTTTCTCAGAAGGCGGCTTTTGAAACTCTGGAGTAAACAAAGCAATGGTAACTTTTAAATTATTTTTGTTTTAATGAACCACTAAAACAAGTTTGATCTTTGTGAATTTGTTAATTACCACAAGAAGGAGTGAAAGGATCCTTTGAGAGATTTCAGGTCAGTCATTACACCAAGCTGGTGTCATCTCTCACACATTTTTTGGTGTTGTGGTAGTGTGTAGAAAAGCAGAGGTAACTAAACTAACCACTTTGTGTATTCCTAAGCAGTAGGAAGGATCATGACAGACATATACCTTCACTTATGTAATCAGGTTTGGTTGGTTTTTGTTTGTGGTTTTTGTTTTTTTTTTTTTTTTTTGAGGTATCTTGTACTTTTTTGGACGGAAAATGCTCCAGGCACACATAACGGTATCTTTGCTAGGTCAGCAGCAAGCCTGTAATTAGGTCTTTCAGTATTCAGGATGCTGAATACATTGTTGCCTGAAACAGTCCATCTTCTGCAGTCATAGGTGTATTTATCAATGCTGCTTCTTAATTCAGTATCAATTTATTTATTGGATTCCTTTTTTTACCCCCATCTAGGGAATGTGGCTGATACACACAGATATCTTTGCCCTCACAGTGGACCACTTTGTTACTTTTGAAGTTTAGAATCATCATAAAATACTCTTTGCTTGCAATTTGTGATCATCTTACCCTTGGACAAGGACCAAACCCCTCCTTATATTGGTGCTTGGTTCTGTGGATAGTCATCACACAGAGCGGAGGACTGATCTGACATCCTTGCTCAGTGCTGAACAGAGAGGAGTGCTCAAGTTGTAATGATCTTGGAAAACCAATCTTTGTGCCTGGCTTCACAGGGCTTTATTGCAGTTCAGCCAAAAGAAAATGAAGGCTTGGATGGCCTTTATGAAGTGTCATCAGGATGTTGGTCACAGATATTCAAAAGAATATTCTTAGTTAACTATAGCTAAAAAAAAGACATGAGGATGTTTCCAAACTATGAAACTACATTGCTGATTACAGGTATTTGTCTTAATGGTAGAAACTACATTTTTGCCTACAGCCTTTAAAAGTACAATATTAGAGTCTACCATCTCTTCAAGAAGCACCTCTAGTGACCACTGTTTGACTAAGTACTGCACAAAAATGTGTCGAGAAGATGATCTTGCCTAGCTTCAGCTTTGTTTATCAGCTAGTGAAATGTGGTATTTACCTGGTAGTGGTAATAATGCAATGAGTTATCAAAATTGGGATTTCTGTTGTAGTTTAACCTGCCAGGTAGCTGAACATCACACAGCCCTTTCCTCACTCACCCCTTCTCAGTGGGATGGGGGAAAGAATTGGGGGGAAAAAAAAGGTAAAAATTGTGATTTTAGACAAGGTTGTTTGACAGAGCAGAAATGGAAGGGAAAAATAGTAATAACAACAATAATAAAAATTTTGAATATACAAAGCAAGTTACACACCTTCCATCTACTGACCAGTGACCAGCCAGTTCCTGAGCAGTGACCTAAGGCCAGCTTTCCCCCTGGCTTACACACTGAGCATGAAGCCATATGGTATGGAATATCCTTTGGATCACTTGGGGTCTGCTGCCCCGGCTGTCTCCTCCTAGGTTCTTGTGCTCCTCCAGCCTTCTCACTGGTGGGCTGGTGTGAGAAACAGAAGTCCTTGGCTTAGTGTAAACACTGCTTAGCAACAACTAAAACATCAATGTCTCATCAACTTTATTCTCATCCTAAATCCACAACACAGCCCTGTAGCAGCTTCTAGGAAGAAAATTAACTCTATGCCAGCTGAAACCAGGACAGCTAAATATACAGAATAGCACATGGAGCTGTGTTCTGTTGGCATTAACAAACATCCAAGTTGTTACAAGGCTTCTGAATACAACCAGAATTGGAATTTGAGCCCCTAATAATGATAGATGAGGCTGTAGAGTAAAGGTTGTAGAGTAAAGGACACAGAGGTGATTTAGTATGTTTCAGGCAAATATTCATCAACGGTGAAAGTATTTTCAGGTTTTTTGTCTGACATTCTTCCACGTTTGTATGTACATCTCTACCCAAACCAGATGGCAGATAAATCCTAGCAAAAGGAGAAAATCTTTACCTAAGCTGCATGGACACACTGCAAATGCATAGAGTTGCAGGCAGTTTTTAGACTGGATTTATTGCCTCGTGCAGGGTTTCCCTCCTGACAGTGTCATCTGGACCTGGGTGTCAGTGAGCTGTGACAAGGGTATTGTTTCTCAGGTCAGCTCGAGCTGGTACTTTGAAGGATTCCTGATTTGGGATCCATATGACCTGTGCAAGGTAGTATGCATGCACAGACTAGGAGACTTCCTTCTTGCAACTCTTGGCATTGCCTGGTACATAAGCATCTGCTCATTTTCTAGGTGTCAGCTGCAGCTGACAATGAAATTTATTTGAGTTTCAGTAGCTCTTGCACTTCTGTGCTTCTGCAAGCTCACAGAAGCCCAAACCATTGTACAGTCCATAATTTTTTAATAACCTTGGTCAATGGCTAATGTTAGTAGTTCTTGGAGTCCTCAGACAAAACACAGGTTTCTGCCATCTCCCCATTAGACAATGAAAGATTTTTATCCAGCATTGAGGTCATGGCAGTTGTCACAAAGGAAATTGTCAAGCATTGGCAGATCCACGGAGCCCAACCTTCTGCAAAGTATTTAGGGAATGTTGTTTTCCCTTTCACTTCACTTTGTTGTCTGGTTATCAACATTTAGGGAGTGTGATGATGTATTCTGCAGTTTAATGACCTGATTCATTCTACTGAACTTACCTTTTGGGTCCTTTCTCTTTGATATATATTGGTGTAAAGTATTTTGTAATGCTTTGTAGGAAGGAAGCTTGATGAAGAGATATGGCACTATGTTTTGCCGAAGGTTTTGTTCAGCTGCAGTCTTTTTGCATGTCAGCATGAGTCTATATGATTGTGGAGCTCTGCAGCCATGACTTAGCAAGGCAGCTTGCCACTGTGATGACAGCCACTGCTTATTTCCCCTCCCTATGGCTCTGGCTGAAACAAATATTCTTCTATACCAAGGTTTAGGATGCTTCAAGCAAATCTTGAGAAGTAATAGTCATTTCAATATTCTTCAAGGCTTTGATTTTGTGTTTTTGTTGGTGGTTTGAGATTCTTTTTTCTTTTATTTTATGCAGGCTTTATATTCTTGTATTAGTGTAAAACACCTTTGGTTATCGTAAATATCACTTTATGATACATC
The DNA here is from genome assembly GCA_013400435.1 of Pycnonotus jocosus. Taxonomy (NCBI): domain Eukaryota; kingdom Metazoa; phylum Chordata; class Aves; order Passeriformes; family Pycnonotidae; genus Pycnonotus; species Pycnonotus jocosus. The sequence continues at coordinate 1,197,533 of VWYP01004868.1, read as the reverse complement.
AGGCCTGCTCTCAAAATGGCGCTGGTTTTATTACTGCCATTGAGTACACTGACTTAATTTCACCATTTCTGGCAAGAAAAGGCACAAAATTTAATCTCAAGTGAAATGTGGATAGTTTCCTCCTCTGTAATTTCTCTGGAGGTGTGTGTAAATAGGAAGAATCTGTGTGGGCCAGTGAGGAGACAGGAGATTGGTTTCTATTCTTGGATTTGCTATGGATCTGCAGCACATCATGAGATAATTCAGAAGTCGCTTTATCTGAGTGACTTCTTATTTAAGCATATTTCCTGCAAGGTTATCATGCAGTACATAGAACTCTTGGGTGTTTCTCCTGTTTCGAGTTAGAAACACAACAGGGTTTGGGTTGGAAGGGACCTTAAAGATCCTACGGTTCCAACCCCCTGCCATGGATAGGGACACCTTCCAGTAGACCGGGCCACACAAAGTCCCATCCAGCCTGGCCTTCAACACTTCTGCAGATGGAGCATCTGCAGCTTCTCTGGGCAACTTGTTCCAGTGCCTCACCAGTCTCTTGGTAAAGAATTTCTTCTTAGTATCCAACCTAGACCTGTCGTCTCTCAGTTCAAAGCCATTCCCCCTTGTCCCATCACTACATGCCCTTGTCAAAAGTCCCTCTCCAGCTCTCTTGTGGCCTCTCTAGGTACTGGAAGGCTGCAATAAGGGCTAGATCTTGCCCTAAACTCTGCGTGGTTACACACGTACAGACTCTTGTTCTCCTGACAACTGAGAGGGATACAGTCCTTTGAAAGCAACCATTCTAACTCTCCTGACCGAAAAAGAGGTATTATAGTTAGGGAAAAATGAAGAGCTGCCCTCAGGGGCCAAGGCAGCCCACAGGAACCATTTCACTAAGTCCTTCTCCATCAAAAACTCTAACCTTACATTCATAAATGCCCTATTATCTCTAATCTGAGGTCAGTCCATGCCAGCTGGACAATGGTTACCAAGCAGTTCCTCACCTTGCCCCTTAATATAATTGATAGTAATTAATAGAGTCACTCTCATTATGACTGTTACAGGGAACCGGATAGAAATGCAACATCAGCAGTTAGGTAATGGCAATTTAATTGAAAAGGGCCCATTTGCAGAGGCACAGAGTTGGGAAAGGTCAATGGGCAACAGCGTGCTCTGCTCACTGCACAGAGGGAAGGACAAAGGCTGTCCTCACCCTCTCTGTTCCTTCCATCATAGTGCCATTTGACTGTACCTTTAAAAGATTTGATCCACTTCCTTGGAGGCCCCAAGAGTTTAGGAGGCAGTTCTGCTCCTGGATAAAAGTGTACTTAAGCTCATCATGTGCCACACCACTGTGTATGAAATGTGGAAACTGCTCTGTGAGATCCTCCTGGCCTGGAGTGCACTGCAGTGATTTTCTCAACTGTTTTGCATCTCTGCAGTTATGTTTGCTGCCTCAAATCTATTGTGCACCTTTCTGAAGAGTCTGATGCTCATTTAATTTATTTCTGGTTTTCAGGGGAAAGTGCACTAACTGGGAACGTAGACTTACTCTGTAGCTCTTCTGTCAGGAACGTGACCTCAAGCTATGTATCCTAAGGGAGACTACTGGAGTAGCAGTTGAGCTAAAGGACTGTACATATCCTTGGGATTTTTGACAGACTCAACACTAAGCCCTGAAATTGGTAGTGAATTTTCCACACTGTGCTAGGAACACCTTTGGAAAAAATTATATTGGTTTCAAAAAGAATTAAATGTGAAAAGCACAATTAAAAAAATAGTGTGTTATTCTAGCAACCAAAGCTGGTGGCTTTTTTTTTTTCATTCCTGGTTGTTAAAAAAAAAAATCTACACTGATGCAATAAAAAATGACACAAGAGAATAAATGTATCAAGTTGTTATGGCAACTGAAATATGTAGGTTGGAATTTATGTATTCAGAACTTCTATGTAAATAAAATAAACATTATCCTTGCTAATTAAAATAGCATGCAAAGATTACTTAATTTAAAATCATTAGTTATGTTTTCCCTTACAATTAATGACTTAGTTCCCTTTTTTTTTTTTTTTTTTTTTTTTTTTTTTTTTTTTTTTTTTTTTTTTTTTTTTTTTCTGTTTCCAAGTATTTGCATTTGCTTCCAGCTGTGGTCTACTTGTATTTTCATGGCAAGATTGTGATTTCACTAATATGGGCTAAAGTGTGGAGGGAGTCTGCTGAAGCTAATGAATAGAATGTGTGCAGGTGGGCACAACTGGAATCAAACCATGTGCTTTAGCACGTCACTCTTGCTGCAGGTGACCTTTCTGCTTGCAGGGCCTCTTGGCAGGTGTCATTACCCAGGGCTTGAAGGGATCTCCCAGCAACCACAGCTCCCTGTCTTTCTTCTCAGTTTGATACAGTGCACATGGAGCTCCTTCCAGACCTTGTTTCTGCATACAGCCTGCCCTCTTCAGCTGTAGACTTTGCTTCCAAGATATTTTATGATAGTGAATTCTAAATGAGCATTCATTAATTATGTTCAGCCTTTTAATTTTTCTAGTTCTTTTCCTCCAGCCTTCATAAGAGTTCAGTAATAGCTTCTCCTTTATTTGAAAGAAATAGATCTTTAATATCCCAAATTACTCTTCATGTTTTATCTTCTTTATGCCCGGCAAAGTGCAGGCTGATAGCTGAAAGGTAAAAGAATGAGGAGAATGATCTGACTCAGATCCCAGTGAGCTGAGGAAAATGCATTTATTTGTTTAATGTTTTAATCTCATTCATTCTCATGTTCAGAGGTGTCTAAATTTGCCCTATGAAGTTTAAATAATTACTACCAGGAATATTTTGGAAAATACCCTATTAGCAACACATAAGTTAATTGTCTCCATTTCTTGCAGGCAGATATCTGCCTGGCATGGAGCTACAGCTAGGGTGTGTCTTTGCCTGAAAACTGCAACCAATCTGTCCAGTCTCATTCTTTGAGCGCCATTTTCATGCATCTGAACTGTAAAATACTTATCTCTTCATCCTTGCAGCAGAGTTCATCTTTGTGATTTGTTTTCTTTTTTTTTTTTTTACTCATTTTTCCTCTTTGCCACATCAGATCCTGCCAACCACTGCTATTCAGTGTGCCAGGTCTCAGCAGGGGAGACTGTACTTGAGCAGCAGCCCTCTCAAGGCTTGTGTTTGCAGGGGCTCTGGTGGCTGCACAGTGCCCTACTCCCTTCCCTTCCTGCTGTACAAATCATCACATATGGCAGAGTCCACCGTTGTGTGACCTCTGCTGCCCAGGAAAGGAGACGCATGAGTGCCTTGATTTGTCTTCCAGCTCAAAAGTAAAGCTCTGCATGAGCTCTTCTCTTTTCTGCCCCCTTCCTTCTCTCTCCTGAGACCCCTCCTGGAGTGCTGCATCCAAATCACAATGTAGGAAAGATGTGCAGTGTTGGAGTGAGTCCAGAGGATGGGTACAAAGATGACCATAGGGCTGGAGCATCTCTCCTATGGAGTCAGGCTGAGAGAACTGGAATTTTCAACCTGGAGAGGAGAAGGCTCCTGGGAAACCTTAGAGCACCTTCCAGTACCTAAAAGGAGCTTATAAGAATGCTCCTTATAAGAATGCACTTTTTTTGTGGAGCATGTTGTGATAGGACAAGGGGTAATGGTTTCAAACTAAAGGAAGGTAGATTTAGATTTATATATAAGAAATAAGGAGTTTTTGCAATGAGGGTGGTGAAAGACTGTCTGAAAGGTTGTTCAGAGAAGTGGTGGATGATCCACTTCTGCAAACATTCAAGGTCAGGCTGGATAGGACTCTGAGCAAGCTGAACTAGGGGAAGGTGTCTCTGTCTATGGTGGGGGCATTGGAACAGATGACCTTTAAAGTTCCCTTCCAACCAAACCATTCTATGATTCTGTGACAAGTGACACTGGAGACAGAGCCTGGATCAGCAAAATAAATCCTGTGTGTTTCTTCTGGTCCGTCACCAGGCTTGAGTTTGTGGGGCCAACTGACTCCAGCCAGCTTCATCTGAACTCTAAGTCTGGGAGGAGAAAAGCAGATGCATGAGCTAGTGTCTCCTCCCTGCCTGAATTCCCTGCCTGGAAAGTCAGTTGTCTTGCTGTAGGTCAGAGTCACAGTGCAGCTAGATAATTGTATGATAGGAGCAGTGAGGTCTGAGTGTGGATTTTGTGTTAGTCCAGCAAAAGGGACTACTCCAGTAACTGATGGTTAAGATGAGAGCTTTTAGATGAATGGTCGAATTCATATCGGGGATGAGCAAATGCAAAGTTCACCAGTGACATTCTGACATCCAGAAACACACTGAGAGCAAGATTTGCTCTCAGGAGGGTGGAGCAGCATTAAATCAGATCCTGACCTTTCTGAGACACAAGTCCACAGCCAGATAATTGTTCCTGAGCTGTAACAATCTTTAAGGCTGTCATAAAATTTTCTGAAAGGTTGAATCCATATTAGTTAAAGTGAAACCATAAAAATCCTGGGGCAGACTAAATATTATTGTGATATTTATGCTCAGTTTCAAATACAATCATTTAAAAAAAATTAGAACACTTGTAATATGATTTGTGTAGTAGAATCCATGCTCAAACGTGTATTTTTCTTCATTCACATTTACTGGTCATATTGGGAAGACTGGTGCAGAAGGGACTGAAGGACATTCTTACAGGGCTTAGCCATGAGACCTCCTAATGCTCTACAACATCACCCCGACTTAAGACAGCTGCTAAGTCTGAGCTAATGTAATGTGATGTGGAGCAAACCTTGATCTCATCAAAAAATGAACAAGAAACCCTAACATGGAAATGGAAATAAAATCCTTTCTGACATCTGAATCATTTGACATGGAACTATGCCTTAGAAATACTGAATTAGAAAAGAAAGCTCTGCTATATTATTTCTGGATTGAAATTTAGGCCCAGCTGAGGCAAATTAAACTGCTTCACTTCTGTTGGATTATATTTCTGAATTTATTTTATAGCATGGCCTGCTCTGGAATTGTCTGACTTTTCAGTGATATTGATGAAAGTCAAATCCTAGCAAAATATTTGTTGAATGACATTTCTTCCTGTAATGAGGAATGTAAGAGGCATAGAAATAGGAATAGCAAAGCACATCTTATGGTCTCTAGGATTATTTCTCTGCATGGCATCTCAGGAGAAACTCATCAAGCCCTCAGTGATGCTTTGTGGGACACAATCTGTCCAAGNTGGTGGTGGTTTGTTGTTGTTGTTGTTGTTGTTGTTTGGGGTGTTTGTTTGTTTGTTTGTTTGTTTGTTTGTTTGTTTGTTTGTTTTGTGGTCCAGTGATGCTGACATCATGTTTAGGAGGGCTGTCAACTCTGTGTAGGTATGGCAGAAAGGTGCAGATCTTGGAGGACACATCACAGGCACAGAAGGCATTCATGCTGTTGCTGGCACCTTGTAAAGGATGAATTTGACTTGAGTCCAGTTCTGGTTCTCACACAGCTTGAGCAGAGTGTGAGCAGGTTGGCTGTACCTGGCACAGAGGTGTGTTCTGTGCTTTGCTGGAAGCAGCGTCCTGCTGAGCATCTCAGTTCAGCTCAGGTAGCTTCCTACTCCAGCATAGCTGCTGAATGAATTAATTTATGTCAGTGTCCTGTAAAATGGATAATTCCAGCATATATTATGTTGAAATGTAGCTTTTTAGATGTTCTAATGATTTTCGAATATGCTTGCTCTAGAAAAGTTAATTAAATAAAAGCAATATCTCTCAGCACTCTGGGAGCATTTGGTTACCAGAATGATAGATTTCCTGACAGATATCAGCATTCAAGAGTTAACAAATTTCTGGGGATTTTTATTCCTTTCCTTTCCTCATGCAAATCACTTGGGACAAGCAGGTGTCTATTGACAGGCTCTCACGAGACTGGAGCAGCGCTACCAGCTGGTGATCCAAAGTACCCAAAGACATCTCAGGGTAGCCTCTGTTTTGAATTTCTCTGGCTAAAAACATAGGGGAGAGTATTCCCCAAGCCAGTGGCTGTAGGGGAAGGTGCATTAGCTTTCTGAGCCCCAAGGCAGTTGCACACTTATTTGGGCTCATGGGCTGTAGCTCCTCACACTTCCACCCACCTTTCTGGCCCCTTAGTAAAGCTCATCACCCTTTTCTAGCCACATGTGCCCTAGAAAATATTCCATGTGTGTAAATAAATTCAAAGTCCTGGAAACAATATCATAGGCCAGGAAGAATGGAATAAACTTTGCATGTATGTTTCCTGGGGTTTTTTAAAATATTTTTTTATATTCTCAGTGTTGGGCTTCACCCCAAGAAATAAACATATGGTGACTATTGGGGATGGTTATAAATTCCTCCTATTGATACATCCGCTATAAAATCTGGAAATTCTATAAATTCTTACACTAGACTGGGGAATTCATCCACCATTACATGGCTTGGCTGCTGTAGGAGGACCTCCCATAGAAACTCATGGGAACCCCATAGGCCATAATTGCTGGTGAGGGTAGATGCTCTTTCTGTCTGGTTGCTGGCTCAGACATGAACTAGAACCTACTGTCTTCTGACTAGCTTTCATAACTCATATCTATGTACTTTGGAAAAAAAAAAACAACAACAACAAAAAAACCACACAAAAAACCAAACAGCCAGAGCTTTGTTGTCAGTTGATTGTGTTAATTGTGCATGTCCTAAAAATCTACCTGCAAGATGTGTTATAAGCACAGAAGAACTTCACTGAGCACCATTAAAATTAGACAAAATTAGCAAGGCAGGTAATGTGGTTACTATTTTATGAACAAATATTTAAATAATGCTGTGAGTTTGCACAGTGAAAGAGATGTGCTGAAGAGATTATGGTCTAAATAGTATCTGTTAATTATAATCTAAATAGATTAGTGTTAATTATGCACAAAATTAGAAGGTTGCTTTAGGTGTGATCTGCGAGGCTCATGGTTACTAACCATGTGAGTAAAGTTACCAAGTGAAGTTTTGATCTGCTCTTGCAACATTTGTTTGTGAAATCTCTTCTGTTTCTCTGATCAATTTGAAGAGAATAAGATCATACTTTCTTCTGTGAAGAGGAAGATGGAGTTGTTCCAGCTACCAGCCCTCTAGATGCAGAGGTGTGATAAAAGGCCTATAGTTTTGGCAGTAATTGTAGTTCAAGCTTGAAGTCATCATTTCCAGAACCTCCTGCAAGGATGTGTGAGCATGGTGCATTTGTAGTGTGTCATGGTGGGGCTGCCAGTTCTGCATCTCCTGGCTGTGGTTCAGGAATAATGAGGTGTTGCTGAAACCCTTCCTTTGCATGGGCAGGCAGCTTTTGGCTATAAAGTATACAACTAATTTTAAGCAGGATAGACTTTTTGTTGGCCTCCAAAGGGAGAGTTGTATGTAATCAAGAATAAGAAAAGACTCAAATCCAAGACTGTTAGTTTTTAATAAATCTGTCACAATGCACAGCAAGTATTCTTTCTGTCTCTTGGGTTATACAGTCCCATTTATTTCATAACACAGAATTCAACATCTCTTGGTGTTCAGATGGATTTCTAATATGTGCTGTGTTTAGGCTGGGAAACCATATATTATTTTGCTAATGTGTATTGAACCTTAATACACTGGAACAAAGAGATGTTCCAGATTTATTACAATTACTCTTGCTTAAGCTGTTTGAACTCCCCCTAATGTCCTTGATTTTCTGCTCTTTACAATGAATTTGTGACCCATTTCCCTAAGGAAAACAATGGAAACATTTCATAGCATCTTATGACATTGCTTTATGTTCTTTCAAAATATTGGAGCCAACTCATGGCGAAAAATTTGAGGAAAAACATGTAAAATGTAAACCAAGTAAGTTTCTTGTCCCGTTTTGCAGCTGCACTCATTTGATAAATGTTACCATAGAAGTTTCTGCTGAGGCTTGTCAAACCCCTTTAGAGAAGCTGCAGGGGCTGAGCTCCTTTAGGATCAGGATCCTTTAGGTCTTGATGGTTAGAGCAAATAAATAATGTATTGATTTGAAGAGTTTATATTGTTGCCTGTAAATAATAACAATGAAAAACATTTATGTCAGGTATTCAAAGAAAGCAAAGATGAAACAAAAATTTTATGCATGCTTTTTAGCTCCTTGCAAAACCAATTTTCTCTTCCTGAAAGAAACATTGAGGGAGTTGCTTGGATTTTCTGTAGGCTGGGTTCAGTTTCCTGCTGTCCTTGAAAATTTTGGCCTTGTTGTCTTTCTATCCTTTACTCCCTTCCGGATTACAAATGGGAGATGTTCAACACCCTTTGGTGACTAGAAACCAGCCAAGGGAATGAGTGGTTCTCCACTGAGAATGAGTGGTGAGGGAAGCTGTAACCTCAGAGAGGACTTGTGGAGTCCTGTGTACTTAGCCTCAAGTAATGCTGAGCTGTTGGGCCTGATCCAACCTTTAAACACGGTCTTTACTGGAGCACAAGACTCATCCATTGGTTCCAGTGAAGCTGAAAGCACGTGTCTAAGTAGTTGGATGAACTGGGGCCAGCACTCAGTCTTTTGCTGGACAGAGCCCTAAATAAACAACCTAGGATCAGAGGAGAGAACATTTGCACATGCAAGTATGATTTGGCTCTTTCTGTGGCACTGGCTTGTTGTTTTCTAAGTTGTGCTGGCAAAAGCTACTCTGCTTAAAATGCTAACAATTTCTTGCCTGTTGTGTTAAAATTGACTGCACTCCTGTTGCACAGGCTAAAACGGGATGGGTCTAAATCACTCAGGGCTCTTGCAATGCTTGGCACCCACAGACACAAGACACTGAACTCTGTTTGAATCCTCCCTGCTTTCCTGTTTGTGCTTTTGCAGAGCACTCAGAAATTTTTCGAGATCCAAGTTAGAGGCAGTCATCACATTTCATTCAAAAGCTGACTCTTCAAGCATATTATTGCAGGGCAGAGCATTGTAAACAGAGATGTCATTTATAATATTTACTGTCTTAATGTAAAATCTACAGTAATATATTAGATTTCCAGCAGGAAAATTGAAAAAACAAATACAGCCATTTACTATGTCTTCTGCCAAAGATATTATTTGAAGAAATACTGTGTGTTTTATGAGGGCTTTGTGTAAGCAATGTAAGATTGAAATCTGTGTAAATGAAGGAAAAGTAACAAAAAAATGCATTTGAATTTAAAAGATTTCCACATATGGTTACTAGTCAAGCATGAAACCTTTTAAAAAATGTTTCAGTTAGGAGAATGTCATGAATTAGAAATAAGAAAACAAACCAGATAATTTGTTTGTTGCTGTTAGGAGATATATGTTCCTGCAGCTGTTCCAGATGAGAGCCCCATCACGGTCATCAGGTCCTTCTGCCAAGGCACTGATTTCCTTCCTTATCTTTATGTTCTGTTGCCAGGAGCTGCAGAGCACCTTGAATGCCTTCTGAAGTCACACAGAGATTATGATAAGCATCATCTTGCAGATTTAGCCTATTAAGACTTTCACAGACTTCCATGAGAGTACCTGTAGGATAAAACACAAAAAGTTTTGCATAAAAAACGTCGAGGTGAAAATCTTCTGTATAAGCCACCTGATACTTATCTGAATTCAGGCTACCCTTTTGTGTGTGGATGCTAATCTTTATGTTTAAATGTAATTGAATTAAAGCACACGTCTCAGCTACTTTATTTGTGTTTTTTTTCCACCCTGCTCTTTAGCCTGCAGCTTCCAGTGGATCAGAAGGATCTGGCCAATGTGGTGAACACAACAAGGAGAACCCAACTCTTGAAACCTGTGTGGTAGACATGAAGACAAAGGTATTGTCCGCTCTTTTTTTTGTGATGGAGAATGAAATCCTTGTTTAGTGAAGTTTTGCTGGATGTGAAGTGTGTAGAACATACAGAATTTGACCTTCTGGATTATTTTTTTAAATTTCTGCTTAATGGCTTCATGTCCATCATCACATTTGAATGAGGCTTACGGCTGCAATTTGTAGTGGTATATTGCTAGCCCTGGGTATTTTATGCTGACCTAGGCAGGATTTAATTTTTATTTTTATGTATAAGTCTTGTTCCTGTTGGTGATAGTTCTACAGATTTGCTGATCTCAAGGTGGTTTCATTTCAGTCTATTTTTGAAGTCCAAGTTGTTGTGCAGTTTGTAGGTTTTATTCCAGGTGTTTTCATGTCTTAGTGTACTGTGTTGTAGTTTCTTGTTGGTCTGGAGTCAGTATGGAGGAATTTGAACGTCAGAGAAGTGATGATTTTTGTATGGGCAGCCTAATGATACCTATCATAAAACTCTGCTGAATAGCATTACTTCATGGCTGTGGTAAGGGGCTGTGTTACATTTCCTTGTCTTGCTCCATGCAACAGTAAAGTAATAAGTGTTTCATTATAGTATTTCCATTATTTTCTTAGGCTCACAACTTGGCTGGAACAATTCCCTTGGGTTTAGATGTTATTATATAGACATTTAGCCTTGGTGTCATTGTGCATTTTTCCTTTTCGAAGTGAAAGAAACTTCTTAACTTTTCTTTTAAAATAAACACGCTGGAAACATGATGAAAAGAGACATTAACTGGGCTGTTGTGCTTGTGTGGTACCTTGTAGACTTCAGCAAAAGTTGTTTCCAGCAGTAGAAACTTGTGGATTATTCCTCTTGTCTAAAGCTTTTCCATGGGCTTTATTTCCATTCCGAGATCAATTTCTCTATTAATTTATTTTTAAAATGCTAAAGATCCAATTTTCTAACATGATTTTATGAGTTTCTTGTGTTGTTGTGTTCACAATTTTTCAATCAGAAAAACTTCTGTACCATATAGTAGCGTGGTGGTACCTGATAGTTGAAATACAAGAGCATAAATACTCATTGAAATTTGTCTTTATATTTATGGAAGATTTTACTTCTCCAAAACAAGGAATTATCAAAAAACGTATAAAACCTCCCTAAATACATTGTGTCCACGAGGATGTTGTGAAAATCGTGGGATGTAGTTGATCTCATCTCCATTTCACAAAATGATTTCTGTTACAAATGCTCAGCTGAACAATGCACTGTCCTCCTACTTAGTCACTGTAAACCCCCGACTGAACATTTCTCCATCAGCAATTCTACGTATTACATACTGTTCATGTACAAAGTGTACCTGAGAGGGAACTCCTAAAATTGGCAACTCCATTGCCAAACTCTAAGACATTCAGAGCTGTGAGTGGTGTTTTGTCCAGTTCTCAGTACCATGGGATAGTAGATAGCAGATGTTTTGTTTCAGTTTCCAGGAACTTGTGGTTTAGTGTGTCAGTTCACTTGAAAGTGTAATTTTGTCTGATTTCTTTTTCAAGTGAGTGTGCTTGAGTGTTAGTGGCTGCTGTGACAGTGACACATAGCTATTTAAGAGTGGCTACATGTTTGAACATATGTGCCAGAGCTTTTCATGCTGATGATCAATTGGTTGTTAGATTTACTTCCCCAGGCAGAATGCTCAAGAATGAAAATGAACTCTTCATTCACCATCGACTTTGAGAATTGAGAACCCCTTCTGGATGTACCGCCCTTGAGTACCATGTGATTCTGTGGCAGGGCATCCCAGCCTGCATAAAGCCAGCAGGGCATTTGTAACTGAACCACTTCTGTTTCATTTGGAGTAAGGGATTTGTGTGAAACAGGAAAACCATTATGGGTTTCTATAGGAAATAAGAGGTAGAAAAAATATTGGCATAAGTTTTTAACTAACAAAGGTTGCAGGGCATTCGGGAAGCTAGCTTGTCTAAGGACCTTCAGAGCTGTAGGATGGGTCAAGCACCTCTGCCCCACACTCTGTGATGATGAAAGTGCATGTCCTACAATCCTGCAAGTCATATTGTGTTCTCAGCTTGCCATATTGCCTTCTCATAGGACCCCAAACTGTTGAGCATGTGGCAATGAGCGTGCTGGAGAGGTTGCACTGTCTCAGAAGAAGCTTCTTTGATTTTTCTTCTGGGGCGGTTGCTTGGCTAAAGTGGTGCAAGCTACTGTGTGCAGCATAAAGGGGTGGTAAGGTGGGAATGTACTTGGGGTGAGAAGAGAGGGAATCCCCTCCACAACTGTGAAGCAGAAACCTCTTTTATGTGGCTGTTGAGCCTCAGGCCACTGTGGCCAGCTGGCTGCACAGACCCAGGTGGTGAAGGAGTGGAATTGCCTGTCCACCTTTCCCTTCTCCCTGTGCCCATTTTACCATCTACCTTCAGGGCTTTGAGAGGCAAGGTCTGCTTCCCTGCGAAAAAAGAGAATTGTCTATTTCTTCTCATTGGAAAAGCTACCAGCTGGAGAAATTGGTCAGGACTCCAACATTGATTGTGCTAAATAGCAGTGAAATTTGCCATGCACGGGTGAAGGAAATGATTTGTGTTACAGCTTCTGTCTGAGACTCTCCTGGGCCTCAGGCCAGTTGCAGAGCTGCTGCTTTTAGGCCTGCTGCAGTTAGGAGGGGAAGAATTGCTAATTTGGTGATCTTTAAATTAACACCAGGACTCCTGGGCTTCTGATTCAGCCTGGGAACTACATTAAAATTCTGAGTGACTAAGGTATACAGAACGTGCTTTCTGAAATCTGTATTAACTTCTCTTTCTGGATGAAGAAGGATTTATTCTGACATTTCATCTGTAATACAGCTTTTAACTACATATCCAGGATCTACAAGATTAGTACATTCTCTCTCTATTTTTTTTTTTAGTGTACTGCAAAGCAACCTTCATAAAGAAACTGTCTCATAAGACTTTCCCTTGTAGCATATACTTACTCAGATCACTTGAATCCTGGTGTTAACCTACTAAATAACCAGTTGGGATCCACAGGAACTGAGTTCAAGTGGTGTAAGTGGGCTCTGACTGTAAAGACATAATTTGCCAACTACAGCAATTGCCCTCTTGGAAGATGTAATCAGGAAAGTATTTATTTGTAGCTTGTTTGGATGCAATATAGAAGCTGAAAAGAAGAATGAGAATATAACCTGGGAATGTAATACCATCAACAAGTACTCCATAGTACACAATTTAAGATGCATTAGAAGTAAATAAATCTTTCTCTATATCTGTAAGAGCATGTGTGTGTTCATGTGTTCTCTGTGTAGGTGCATGGAGCTCCAAACAGTCACTGGCTAAATTTTTCAAGATGCTGACATTACTAATGCAATGTTAACAGTGTGGTTAGATGACTCCTTTCTTAGTGTCTACTCCAAAACTTGGAGACACAGTGCCCTTGTTTTCCTTATTCTCTACTCTTTGAAAAAAAGAAAATTAACCGGTTAAGCTTTAAAATTTTTTAGCAACCTATTTTTCTTTACAGTTTTTGCTTTATAATATTTGGGTTTCAAAAGATTTTAAGAAGTGTTTAAGGAGATGCATAATGAAAGTTAAAAAAAAAAATCAGAATCTTTTCTAATTATTTTAGCTTTTACAGAAGGTTGCTTTTACAAATATTGAATTCAGCGGGATGTTGCAGGCTCTGGTTCTAAATATAGTGGCCTAATTAAACCCTCTGCTTTGGTTATCCAAGTGGAAGTACCTGGATACAATGAAGACTTAATGCCAGAAAGGAGCATTAAATTGTCCAGTGTAAACTGCATTAAAAGACCATCCCATTTCACCCATTCACCTTATATTGTTGTTTTTATATGACTTAAAAACAGATACCTTGGTAAAATTAGAGGAGAAGGAAGCAGTCAACTGGGCAGATGGTTTTCACACAGTGATCACCAGAGCCACTGGTGTCTCTGTGGGAAACACATCAGTGGGAAATAGTTGTTATTCTTCTTATATTATGGCTTCCCAAGAGTCAGGGCTCACACAAAGGTTATTTTTTACCATCTAAGTTGACTATGAGCAACTGTAGACCATGTCTTTTCACCCCAGATGGCTGCTCCTCAATTTTTTTTTAGTTTTTGGGTCAAGCCTTTCTATAGTGGATTTCAGTCAGGATCATATGTACATTTAATAAGAAGAAGAACAGAGGAAAAAAATAGAACCAAGCAGTGATATGACCTCCAGAAATTAGAGCAGAAGGAGATGTTGCTAATGAAGGGTGAAGCTATACTAAGGATTTGAAAATCTTATTCTTGGGGAGAAAAAATTAATGGAAAAAGTATCTAGTTGGAGAAACAAAAGTAAGCAGCTCAGCCTCTTTTGGGGGTCTGGGATGGGTTGTTAATGGGGAGGAAGGATTGTGTCTTTGAAGAAACATTGGAGACCCATTGACAGTCATCTGTTGCCAGTCATTGTGTACTAGAAGCTATGGCTGGGGGCCCTGGCAACCAAAATCAGCCTGTGGAAGTTTGAAGCTGGGATCTGCATCCCCAAAAGCATGTCTTCCCTCTCTCTGGGGGTACAGAAGATTATAGGGGTAAAAAGTAGGTGGCACTACTTTAGGGAGCAAGCTGCTCAATTGTGTGTTAAGCTTGAGGAGCTCACGTGCAAATTCTGCCCTGTTAAATGCTCATTGTCATATTTAATGGAAGGAGGTGACAGTCAAAAATTGGAGGAGTGCAGGAGGAAGCTTTTTGGTACACTGAGGGAGCTGGGTGAGTCACCCTCATGTAGGCATCCCCAAAGGGTTGAAACCCTCTGTTTTTCAAATAAACTTTAAATAGGATCATGAATTCACTGGGATCGTCTCACGAGAGCTGAGTTGCAAGTAGAAGCATTTACAGATAATGCACTTAGAAACCGATTTCAAAGTACATCTCCATATATACCAGTTGCAAGTCTGAGATGGAATTTTACAGCCAAGTCATTAGGTAATTACATGTATGAAATATTTCACACCTTACTAGATCAGCTTCCATCTATCAATTAGAAGACAACAAGCTGTTGAGTGCTTTACACCCAAGTGTTAAAATATCTGCTGATTTTAGAGTTAACTGAAGTCACTTTTACCCAGTAATGCTTAGAGCACAAGGGTGGCTTATGTCACACCATATTGATGGGTTAATTTCCTCTTAAGGAGATATTTAATTGGGTCTTACTTCAAGGATGTTTGGAAGTTCCCTGTTTCATGTAATCTATAGTTTAATAAACTTGTCTGACTGTTTGGCTACTGGACTAAACCTCAGTAGGGAGAAAACCTACAGGTTCTAGCACAGCCTGTAAATGCAAATCAAGTTTGTTTTGGGCACATGTGTTTGCTCAGAGTGAGTTAAAGCCTTAGACACAGTTCTAAGTGCTCTAGAGACTTTCTCTTTAAGATGTTGTATCCACCAGGACTTTAATAGTTGGGGGAGGGTTGATTGCTCTCTGACCACATATTTGATTCACTATGGATTTTGTAACTTTGGTAGCAGTGACCTCATTTTGGCAAAATAATATGTGTCATTTACCAAGCGTCTCACTGCTCCAACAATCATGGGAATATTAGGGTTATAACCTGAGTAATTTATGGAAGAGAGATGACTCTTAAATAATCTTTTATTTTCCTGGAAAGGCTTATTTTATTAAAAACATATTTTAGTTCTGAGTGAGAATGAGAGATTCTCAGCAAAGTACCCAGGGGAGATTGTGCTGTCCAGTGTGTTGAAAAGGTGAATTGTAATGTATGGGTGTCTAGACATTTCCTCTTGTTGCTGTCAACAGTCCAGTTGGCTGTATTTTTTTTTTTTTTCCCAGTGAATAGGAGCATTGATTTTCCTCTCTCTTTGGCCAGAGCTTTCATTTTACATATCTTTCCCCTTCTGAGTCTCATTCTCTCTCCCTCCCTCTTTCTTCTGTCTCTCTTCCTCTATCTGGAAGAGAGGGAAGCCCGTAAGAGCTGACAGCAAGCTTTCTAACTCAGAATGATTCATGTTAAACACCTGAAAGGCAAGCTCTGCACCAGCATCACTGCAAGAAAGGTAGGGCTGTGGGGGCTTAAACAGTCTGTACGACTCCAAGCAAAACATAGAAAACATGAGATAAATAGAGTAAGTCTGTGAATCTGTCAATGATGCAAGAAAAGTTTGGGAAAGAATTTAAGGAGTGTTTAAGCTCTGTTGTTAAAAGTGCTTTCTTTTAATTGAAAGTTTGATGTATTTTTATAGGTGGGTGAAAAAACCCGTTCCCCTACAAAGCTTTGAATTATGTATATAATGTAGGGGTTTTTTCCACGGGTGGTAAACTATAATTATATCACTGTTGTGCTTGACAGATCCACGTGCATGTGTAAATATGTAAATCCCGGTCCTTTCCCCTGACTGATTATTTTCTGCTGTAGCTAAAGTTCGCCTTATCCAGCTGTTATTTATATTCACTTCCCAAATCCGAATCTGACCCAGTAATTCTGAGCAATTGGAGCTGTGACGCACGAGTTCCCGCACACACCTTCATGTTTCAATCATGCACTTCCAGCAATGTGTGTTTGTAGGAATCATGCTCCTAATAAAACCCCTTACAACCCAAAGCAGTTGTTTTGGCAGAGAAGTGACAGCGCTGTGATAGATGGGCCCGATAGTTGTGCGTTTTGTGCTTGCTCTGAGTTAGTAGGGAAGAGGAGGGAGAGAGCGAATGAAAGGGGGGAGGAAAAAAAAGACAGGGAAGGAGAGAGCGGGAGGGAGAGATTGAGAGAGAGAGAGAGAGAGAGCGAGAGAGGCTGAGAGAGAGAGACTTGGCAAGGGAAATCTTATGGGTATACTGAAACAGCAGATCAGAATTGTGAAACCAGAGCTAGGGCTGAAATGTGATGCTTTTGCTCTTTTGTGCTTGTTGTGGTTCTCATCTTCCCATTTAGAGGGCTGCATACCATTCAACAGCACATTTTGATCTCAGATTGAACAATGCAGCAATCAAGCCTGATAAGCCACCTGGAAGTTTTGCTTGAGACGATTTCTAGTGGGTTTACTGATCCCTGTGAGCATCATGACTGCCTTTAGCATTGTGGAGGAGGACTCGAGTTTCTTATGAGGGCCCCACTTGGAAAAGCCGGCTGTGCAGATTCAAGCCTCCGGTTCTGTTCATGCTATTCAAAAGCCTTTCCTCACCCTTGCTGATTTATTTTTATGATTTACATACACTCCTGTGGAGATTTACAGAATGGATTGTCTGTGCATTGTCACGACCAAGGTAGGACTGGAAACATTGCTGTTCTGTGTACATATTTCTCTGCTATTTTTCTGTTCCTGTAATTAAATAGATTGAGCATGTACTGTGTCAGGTTGCAAGATAAAGTGATGAATAAGCTTTGCTTCCACGAGCATTTTGTTCTCTTTATCTGTAGATTTTGCAGTTTGTTTCTATATGACTTCCTAAATGATATGTTTTTTACTTATTTTTTGCTAGCAAAAGGAAAAGGATTTCATATTTTATCTTAGCCTATGCTCGTGTCTATTAATAACTCCAGCAACTAGAGCACTTTCAGAATACATGGTATACTGCACATATTTTCTCAGCTTATCAGTTTATTCTGTAAACGAAAGAATAATAAAGAAAGGGGGCATTATATGGGTCCTAGGATTTTAAGGAGGCCAATCAGATGTAGTTTAGATAGTCATGGTGTTTCTGATTGGAGAGATGCAAGTTTCTTGTGGCTTATTGTGGCTTTTTTTTGGGAAAAAAACATAGATTACTTTGCCTCTCCAGGCCTGAAAAATAAAAATGCCTAGGTCCCAATTCAGCACTTTTATACTGATTTTAGATCTAGCTGGACTCTTTGGAAACAGCCCTTCTAAATAATTTCTTTCGAACACGAATATGGACAATTTCCTTCCACAACAGCGGCGTCAGGCTAAGGATCTCAGGGTTAGGGACACTTCCCAACCTAAAGATCTGGTGTAGGGATAAGCTGAATGATTCCTTGAGACATCCTCAAACTTATCAAACTAACTTAACATTAAATGGCAGGGCGATGAGGAGGGAGCTCCCTTTCTGTTGCTGCAGGGCAGGCAGCTCAGCGCGTGTTTGCAGCCGCCTTTGCACGTGGTGCTGCTGGGGTTTATAAGGAGCAGCTAGCAGGGGACCTCCAGCTTTGGGGTTCAGCACAGTGCTCCCTGTTCTGCCTTACTTTTGATGAATTTCATCATTTCTACAGGACTTGCAAAATGCCTGGGGTGGGCAGAACCCCTGAAGGCTGCACAAAGGATAAGGCAAAGCAGGGGTTAGCACTGCTGTCATCACTGCTGTCATTTTTTGCGTCACAGCTATGTAGAATGGGGACACCCGTCTGTAACATGGAGAAGGGCAGGAAGATACACTCTGGACACCCATGGGCAGCAAAGAAGGGTGGTGGGTGGCCAGTGCAGAGAGCAGGGAGCGCAGTGGAGCCATGGAAACAGATGCCAGCTGTCATTCCCATCTTGCTGGTGGAGAAACCCATATGGGAAGAGAACAAGAGGTGAATGAGGCCACAGAAGGAGGATAAATTGGAGGAGGCTGTGGCCTCATTCACTTCCTGTTCTTTCCAGGTCCTCCTGGCTCCCACAAGCTGTGCTGAATCTGAGACTATATCCTCAATCAGCCTTGGAGCAGAGCAGGGCACCTGTGGGTGCCTGTTGATGCCGTGCCATTGAAAAGTGCTCAGCAATGGAGGTGCAGCACTGCTGAACAAAGCTGGGATGTAGGATCATGCTAAACATCCAGTTTTTACTCTCCCAAGTGTTGCTTTCCAGTTCAAAGGGTTGGAAATAAGAGCTGTGGTTAGCCCTACTTATGGGTGTCCTGTTGTGCAGAAGGCACCTGCAATTGCTTCCATCCTTGACCTGGAGAATTTGGGGTGCAGGTGTGTAGGAATTGGATTTGGGACAGGAGAATAAGTCAAGTTTTAAGATGGTATAACTGGAAAAGAACATGTCCAAGTACCTTTTTGTTCATGTGTCAAGAGACATCACTTATTTATTTTAAAAATTAGTGCTGAAAGTTTTCCACTGAATATTTTCCCAGGGCCTTCTGGGAAATAACAAACATGGATTCACTGCCAGCTCACTACTGCTGCTGCCTTGAGCAGGGCTCCCAACTCCATCTACACACATTTTTCCTTTCAGCTTTTCTGTCTCTTGAATCCAACACTGAGTGTCTGAAATGATCTGAAAGTCAAGCATGGGAGTGAGCCTCAAATATTCAACTCCAGATACTCAGTCTTTGCTGCCAGCGTTGGTGTTGGAATGAGATACAATGTGAATTGTACATGGCTTTCTATTTGCAGGCATGTGGGAACAACATAATATCATATATAGTTGAGCTGAATAGTGGCAAAAATCTAGTTTCAGAACACTTTCATATTGCAGCAGCTTGAAACCAAAGTTACTGTGATTTTACTTTGTGCCATATTTAAGTAGCTGGACTAGTGTTGTATTGGTCCATAATCTGATCTTACTAGCTTTATTTTCATTGGAGTAACTCTCCTTCCTATAAAGAACCAAATTTTTAAAATCTTTTTATGCCAATTTTCAACACTATAGTAAGAGCAGAACTTTTTCAGAAAAAATGTTATTTTAAAAAAAATCATTTTGGTAAGCATGAATTCTACAGAGCAAGTGTGGTCATTTCTGACCTCAGATCTGTTAATTACCCATATATGAATAGCCATTTGTCTGATTTATACAGATAATTGCCATTCTTTGTCTTGAAAAAGTGGACCTTGATGTCAGAGGGAGTAAATACATCAGGTTTATTCTTCAGATCTTAAGTAATAAAAAGGGAGTAAAAAATAAATACTTTTTAAACTGCAAAAAATGAACACTGTTCAAAGAGTTGACGTTTTTAACACTTGATCATTAAATATAGTCTGTAAGTTTTGGTATTTTCACATTATAAAAAATGACATAAATGTTGTGGTGGAGTGAATGTGCCCTTGTAGATTATGTTCAATGGATCTACACATCCTGCTTTGAACTCTGCGTGATAAAAGATGGCATCTAATAAAATTAATTTCTGATATACCTTGCCAAATCTTAAATCCTACAGATGCTTTCTCAGCCAAAATGTAAAGTGTGTTTAAAATAGATTTAAGATATTAATTTGTACAAATTCTTCCTCTTATTTTTATTTCCTTCATTCTTCCATGCATTTCTGAACACAGGACTATAGAAATGCTGAATCAGTCAAGGACAGCTTCTTATGGTTGTCCTGCTTTATTTTAATTGGTCATGTTCCCAGCATAGCATCTTTCCTTTATGTCATGTAAAGCACATTTATTGGTGGCATTATTTTATCATTAGAAAGAATCTGGTATAAATTAAAGCTTAGGTTGAGCCTCGATCCCAGTGGGAGCACCAGGAGTTTTTGAAAGGGAAGAACATTCCCACTGTGCCTCCCAACAGTCAAAGGCAACATGCTGTCCTCTCCTCTAGGTACCATCTCTCCTTCCATCCTTCTGCCTTTTACAGGCTTAGGAATACAACAGGAGCTGCCACTGGTGAAAAAGAACATAAATAGCTCTATGTTCCTCACTGTAACAGGGGCTGCTCCCCCAGAACCCCCAGTTCTTGGTATTAGGTACCATAGAAAAGATTGTTAGCTTTCCCTGGGAAAAAGCCCCAAAAGCTTTCTGGCACTAGTTGCTAGGAAGGAGAGCTCAGAAAGTGGCAACTCTGCAGGCTTAAAACCCAGAAGGCCAGTGGCAGAGTGAGCTAAAGACTTTCTGTCAGGAGAGAGATTTTAAAACTTCCTGGGAAATCTAGACTAGTGGTTTAGTATCCTTAACATCAGTAATGCCCCTAAGAAATATCAGTGTTGGTTGCTACTTGTTTTGTTTGGAAGTTGTATTTTGAGGTTTGCTTGAGGTCTCATATTTTATCACCTGAATGCTTCTGTATTGTGAGAAGATGTACACAAAGAAGAAACACCACTTAAATAATCTAAATTTATTAAAGAATCTTAACCCACTTACCATTTGTGCCTGACTCCTATGCCCTCAGCACTGAGCACTGCCAGCAGTAGGATTCCTGTGTCCCAGAACTGTGTCTTTCAGTTTGTAAAACAGAGAATTTGCCTTCAGAACCAGGGAGAACACTCAGCTTGAACTTGGGTTTTTAGCTACAAAAATAAATTCTTGTCATCAAAATATTGAAAATTCTGTGACATTTACTTCTTTTTCGAGATTCTTGTTTTTAGCTTCCAGTTAAGTAGAGTTTTACACCAGATTACTCACTACACAGGTCTTACATTTAATTTGATTGTCACTGACCCCCATGGAGCAATTAATTAAACTGTGATTGTTCACATGACTGGAAAACTGGATTTTTTTTTGTTGTTAATGAAAGGCTCAGTTCATTCCACTAGTAAAGAAGTTTAGCATTTTGCTTTTATTTTTGTAGCTTTTTTGCAAATTCTATATTAGTCTATTAGTTTGAAAAAATTAGCAATCTCCTTTCATGGCTGCCCATCCAGAACCTTTTCTAAGAATGCAATTTACACCTCTAAAACAATGAAATAAAGAAAGAAGGAAACCCCTCTATTTTGTATTGGTGCTGGGAAGAGAAGCAGTAAGCTTGTTTATGTTGTTAACCCATCCTAAAGTTGCATGTGTACAGTTTTGAATGACAAGGTTGCCAGAAGCCAGCAACATCTGTCTATCCTATTTTCTTCTGCTCATCCAGCCATATATCTGGAACAGGGGACACCACTGTGTTCACTTTAGGCAAAATTTGAACAGATGTGTGACCAGAACTCACAGTATGCATGAGGATCATGGAAAATAAGAAGTTACAGTGGTCAGTGACAGGACAAACCATGGGTGTGCTATGACTTTTCTGTAGGTCTTTCCCATTCCACACACTGATCACCCCATTTTGTAGCATGAAGTTAAGAGTAAAGCAGAGGAGAGTTATAAAATTTGTCTGGCTAGTTCACTCTGAAACTACATTAAGTATATCATTATAAATCCCTGTTGATAGTGTGCTGTATGAGGGAAATGTGGGAGCAGATCTTGTGTCCCAGTAGGACTTTCCGAGTGAGAAGGAAAACACCATTCAGCATTTCCCCTACAAAACTGGCTCCCCTAACCAACTCAGTTGATCTGGAGGGTGTTTCTAGATCATGGCTGAAGAATGGAAAAATGTGGAGATGGCACCACTGGGGTGACCTCGCTGTCCCAGCCTCTCTGATTTATAGTGGCAGCAGGAGCAGTTCCAAGATGCTCTGAGAAGGGCAGAATGGTCCATGAGATCAGGTCATCTGCTGGAGGTGAGGAGCAGGTCCACACACTGTGTGCCAGCTGCTGATCCCACTTTGCAGATGAATCCACTAGAAGGTTCATTTGAATTATTGATTATTTGGGCCTGATACTAATGCAAATAGCTAATAGGATATTTATTTATGCTGAGGTGACTTTGTCATATGCCGTTTGTCCCATCCCTTCTCCCCTCTTTGATTATGTTAATCTGAAGAAAACTCAGTATAGGTTGGGATTTAAAAAGGCATATACTTAGAAAATGAGGTTCAGTTTGTTTTGTGGGAGTTCCTGCAAGATAAACTGTTTGTGTCTGAGGGGCTGTAGATCAGTCCCAAAATTAGGAAATTATAAAGCTCGATACTGAGGTTAACCAGTGCCTCAGGTGTTACAGACTAGTATAATCTTACCAAAACTAACTGAGCTGTGGAGACCTATATTGCATGAGGATTTGATTTAAATTTAGCTGAATATGAAACCAACAAAAAACCCCCACATTTTTGTGCCTGCATATTGTTAATAGATCTCGGCAACATTTGTTGTTTTTTCTTTCCAAGACTCCAGGCTTTGAATCAGTGCAGTTTGGAGTCACAAGCTGGGTAGCTAAGTTTTTTTTGTGTTGAATTTCCTGGCTATAACAAACTGAAAACAAAGGAAATGTAATGATTTTCCTCCCAGAGATTCACATTTAGCAAAAATCAAAATCTTTTTCTAAAGCCATTATTAGGTGCTGATGAGCACTTCAAACTGTGGTGTTTTCCTGCCAGACCCTAAAACTGTAATAGTGCTGAATCCATAAAATTTACATGTAATTTAGTAAAGTCTATTCTGAAGTGGTACTTGAGGACAGCTTTGATGACTATGGGTTGGCTGCTGGCTAAACTGCACAGGCTTAGAAGAGTGGGAAGATCCTTTTCATTGATTGCCATTTATCTTAGCTGGAGAACATACTCAGGGCTGTTTGACAGATGGGGAGTGTATCTGAGTATTTATTTCAAATCTTTATTTACCAATGTTAATTTTTGGAACAATTATTGTGAGCCCCTAGCATTTGGATTTGAGACATTATGAATGTAAACTGATGAGATGCATGTTGTCTTTTCTAGAAAAATAAGATCACTTGGGGGGAGAATTTCAAGAAAATTACACAGAACAAACCAATGTGCACTGCATATGTAATGTCTGCTAATTATATCTTGTCAAAAGCTCAACTTTTTTCTCCTTTATTCTTTAGAAATGTGATAATAGTCCCTTTTCCCTTGCAGTTAATTATAAATTTCAGGAAGAATTAAGTCTGCTAAATTTCTTCTTTCCTTCTTCCCCCTCCCTTGGTCTCTATGGCAGCAGCAGGAATGGAAGGGAATTACTTTGATCTCCATTTCTGGGTGACACTTCGTTTCTTCCGAGCACTGACCTTGTTTAGTGCAACTGAAATTTCCAATAGATTTCATTAGATTATAATTTGGTGGTTTTAGAGAGATGTCTTTATTGAGACTGGTTATGAGCCATGAAAGGAGAAGGGTGATTTTTTTTTTCCATAAATCTATGAAGAGCTCTATAAACCGAGAGCAGAAAATGTTCAATTAACAGCTCAGGCAGATATGGCTGGGGCTCAATACTGCTCAGCAGTGGAGAGCTGCAGAGGTGAGGCAAGGTGGAAGACACTGAGCAAGAAAAAGGAAACAAGAGAGCTTGATACTGCCTCAATAATAGTACTGCTTAATGCTGGCAGAGTTACACATCCTTAGCAGGTCCTTTTTCTGATATTTGGAGGACCTGGGTGAAGGTGGGAAGATAATTTCCCAATGCCAAGGTGAGTTGCATTTTTATGCATTTCACATAGCTGGAAAAGCAGAAAAGATCTGTCTTGTGGCTCTTATTCTCAACATAAACATGTATTTCTTTTCTGTGTTAATCTGTTTGATACTGCTGTGCAAATTTCTTTCTGTGTCCATTCACCTGATGCAAGACTTCTGGAAAATGAGAAGATATGTGCAGTCAAGGAGAACGGAATGGTTATTTACGAGTGAATCATCAGGCCAGGGGTATGGCCTGGTATGTTATTATATTTTCTTCAGTCTGAGACCTCTAGTTGAGATCTACAATTTTCATTTCTCCAGAGCATCAGAGATTTGCAAGGATTTGTAGGAGTAGCTGAGAATGTTCCACTGGGATTGGCTTCAGTCAATGCTTTTGTTGCTAGAGACCTCACTCAAGGACTTGTATTTAATTTCTTGTATTTGTATTCCTGTCCATTTCGGTGGATACAAATAGAATATAAGCTGTGACTTCTTTTGACTTTGATCAGCAGTATCTTCTCTGAGAAAGACTATCGAGTCAGATCTTAGAGAGTGCTGCAGTTCAATGAGCCTTGAACCTTTATATTCCTGAATATTCTCTCTGGATTTTGTTCCATCTTCCTGCAGAGCTAAGACCTGCCTCTGAATGTGTCTCCAGACAGAATCATGTTAATATTTAGCCATCCAAATTTGGTATTGATACTGATATTTTATGTAGATAAAAATCTCTCCCTGCCTATGAGAAAGTGGAAATAAGATGTATCTACTTGCTCCTGAAGTCGCTCAACACAAAAGAGGAATTCTTCCTTGAAATCTTACCCAGAGCTTGCTGAGGTGCAGTTGCATCTCTGTCACCTGAAACCTCTCATGTGCAGTGCTACAAAGCTCTCGCCTTCCAGTTCAATATTCAACATGCAGTTATTTCCCTCTGCAATATTGCTGTGGGCACTGATGTGCTACCACTCTGCACTGTGTTAATGCATTTCCAAATGCATTATACTGATGTTTCTAAATAGTGCTGGTGGCAGTAGTTATTTTAACACCTGACTGAGAAAAGCATGTAAGAAAGAAGCTTGGTTAAGGCTTGCTTGCTAGGAATGCAGGTGTTGTGCATGGAGACACAAGATTTTGTTTCCTGAGATTGGTGCCTCTCTGTCTGCTGATTACACATGGGATCTGCATTTCTGGAGGTTTGATAAACCTATAGGTTTGGGAATTGCATGTGTCAGGGCCTCCAGAGAAGAAGCTTCACTGTCTCTAGCTGAATGTGGGGGTAGCATCTCTATCTGACTTTGCTCATTGCTTCATTGCTTCCTGACTTATCATTGCTATGCAATTTATCAAGTGTTTGAAGCATCAACCCAGAAAAAGAGCTGTGAATGATGCTGAATTCAGCAATGAGAATGAAATTATTCTTTTGTGTCCCAAGGTCTCTTTGTACAAAAGTTACACAAGCTGAAGATCTTATTGTGTATTTTGAAGGCTTTGATTTCATTAAGCTGTTGTAAGGTCTCTGCCTGGATGGCTTTGACTGTCACTGTGTTGAAGTTGTCTCAAGGGTGAAGTTTAGTTCAGGAGGCTGAGTATCCTCAAAGAAAGGGAGAAAAGCAAGAGTCTGGAAATCGCTCATTCATAAGCTATAGAGGTACAGCCCCTCTCTTTCCATTTAGGATGGAGAAAACTTTTATTGGAACATATTCTCCCAAACAGCAGGGCAAGGTATATTTGCATAACACTATTAGCAAACCTGAAAAACAAACCAGAGGTGCTTTTGTCCTCCCTTGAAGGCTGTTTGAAGAAAGATGATTTTAAACTATGGATCTTCTTTGCTTTTGAGATTTTTACCTTTTCAGTGTAGTGGTGGGCCAAGGTCTGTAGTATTTTTGCTTACCAAACTCCTAAGCTGAGGAAAATGTTAGCAGTAATAATCAAATTGAATTAATACCTTCTACAGCCTGTAAATATTTGCCAATGTATTTATTCCTATGCTTGCTTGTATTGCCTATGCCTGCAGAATACTTTATGTAGTGCTAACTTTTTGGCTATTTTTTTTAATTGGCTTCTCTAAATGTGAGAGTTGCTGGAGCTTTTGGCTATTAAAAAACCTTGAGCATTTAGGAAGAAAAATGTTACCAGCAGCTGATATACAACCTTATATCTAAGACTTGTTTCAACTGGGTTGAGGGTCTAAGATATAAAAGGGCGTGAAAAGCTTTGGTTTTTACACAAGACAAAAAGAAGTGATCATTCAAATAAGAAATAAGCTGTAATTTTCATAAAGAATCCAACTACAAATCCCCAAAAAGCTGTAGAAGAAAAGTGTTCAGTCCTTGCCCTTGAACTACATGCATTTCTCAGACAATACCAGTGCAATGTCATGTTACTAGCACAGTAATTCAAATATCCAGCTGTGAAAGGCCAAACACTGCAGGTCACCCTACATCCCAGAGGAACAACCAGCCCAGCTCTTGCCCTGAAAAATTGGGAACTCTGTAGAACTGCTGCCTCTGAGCTATTCCCAGTTACTGCTGTCTCTTTGACC
This sequence comes from Pycnonotus jocosus, assembly GCA_013400435.1. NCBI lineage: Eukaryota > Metazoa > Chordata > Aves > Passeriformes > Pycnonotidae > Pycnonotus > Pycnonotus jocosus. The sequence continues at coordinate 1,171,159 of VWYP01004868.1, read as the reverse complement.
TTTGAATATGCACAAGTACCAGGGGATTTGAGGCCTTGGGACAATTTAGGTATGAATCTTAACGACAAGAGTACTTGAAGAAAATAAGCCCTTCCTGCTAGGAGATTGGGAGCTTTTATTTTGCAAAAGTATCCTCTTAAAAATGTGAGGAGTCTTTTTGATGAGTCCCTTGACAGAGTTATACATAGTTTCCTCTGTAAGACCAGGCTTTGCAATCAGAAAAATGTTTTCAGTCCAAAGCGCATTAATAATTTCCTTGCCTTTAACTTCCCTTGGAATAAAGAATTAAAGTGTGCAATTATTAAAGTAAAAAATAATTACTAGTGTTTCATACTGTCTTTTCAATCAGAATTCATTTATGGTTTTATTATTGTGATAGGATTACAGCATTTGCTGTTGCATTCATCTGTTCCTTACAGGAGATAACACACCTGCAAGATTCTGGTGCCATGATAGCAGTGACTTTTTCAAATCCTTTTAAACAGAACTTTCAAAACTTTCATTTTAAAATTACAATGATTCTTGCTTGCTAGCTGTTTTTCTGAGTATTTCTTAAAATTGTCTAATTGAATATGTAAAAGATAACAAGTTTTAAGTTTTGGACAATATAAAGCTTAATCTGATATCCACGTTTTTTTCTTTTCTGGGTTTTTTTTTTTTTTTTACTTGCAAAGTTGTACTGCACCGCTTTACAAATGTTAACTTTTTGGAGATAAGGAATGAAGCAGCAATAGTAGTTCTTAAATTAGACTCAAAACTGAAAATCATGTGAAATCTAATCATTAGTGTTTGCAGAGGTTTCTCTCCTTTACTCTCAGCATGGGGAAAAGAAAGGTGTAATGCAGTTGCTTGTGATATATCTGGCTTAAATGAAAATAAAAAGAAGAAAGCTTTTTTTTTTTTTCCATACTTCTTCCAGCTTCAGGAAAATACCTAGTTACAAGAGTCCTCCAATTCAGGGAGCTAAATAATAGTTTGACTCTTATGTGAAATGCTGAGAGTAATGGTGGCAGGCACCAGAATTTATTCTGAACTTATCTTCAGGGACTCTGACCCAATCTGCTGTGCAATTCATTCTGATGGGCTCCAAACCTTGGCTGAAATGTGACTGAATCACAGCAAATGCAAGGGAAATTACAGGAAGATCAGCCTGAAGGCCTGATGGTTGCATCTTGCACTGCCATGTGGAACATTAGACTTTAAATTAACCCCTCCCTTTTTTTGTTCTGCAAAGTTTCAGGGAACTGCAGGAGTCTTGGGTACTTGCTCATGTTCTTCAGGGACCAATCTGGGGAGCAAGCAGAGTTTTTTGCTCAGAAAAGAAACATGCCCTAAAATTTTGGGGCATGCTTACTCTTCCTAGAAAATAGCCCTGATGGGTGTTTCAGGCTGCATCTATCACTGGTTCAAAGAGGACATTGTGGAAAAAATGCAGCCTGTCATGAAATGGGGGGAAAAAGGCAATCTCTACCTGCTGACTAGTGCTCCGCTGTTCTCTGAATGCTCCAGTGTGGAGGGAGGGCAGATGGCTCATGCTTGGGGTTGAGAGTGGATGTATTTCCATCCACATAACCAAGAACTTCAATGCAAAATTAACAGACAACTCATGAGGCCTTTTTGGTCCTGCAAACTGCAGATTATCCTTCCTACATGACAGTGGAAAATGACTTTGTGAGGTGTGATGACTACGAGCAAACTCCTAGCTGCTCCCTATGGAATCGAGTCCGTTGTGCCTAGCGATTGCAGCACGTACTGTGTTGTGTATAATGCCCTTTTCACTTATTTGCAGCAGAGCCATGGCAGATGCCCATCTCACAAATGCTCAGTCGAAACACCTGCCTGGATACCCATTCAGCACCCTACCGTAAGTTTGAGCCTTTTAATACAAAGATTTGAGGGCCTGAATGGTAAGTCTCTGTGCTTGGAGCAGCCCTGAGTGGGTAAAGTTTCCATAATTAATGCATTTGAGAAAGAACAGTAATGAGTGCTAAGTCTAGACCAAGCTCCGTGGGAAGCCTGAGCTGTTGATGTGTTGGTTAGTGGCTTAGCAGTGCTTCTCCAGAAGGTCAGACTCTTCAGGAATTTAGTGCATTCAACAGGCGTGGTATAGGGTGAGGGTGGAGTCCAGCTTAGGGAGTGTGGAATTACTGTTGACTTTGTAACTGGGCCCCAGCTGAGTGTGGTGGCTGGGAGCTGTCCAGATCCAGGTTGTGATGCAAGGAAGGGGAGATGCACCTTTCCGTTTCCACATTCTCGTGGAAAAAAGACTGATGATTCCAACAGCTTTACAGACTATTAAGTGGGGAAATTTGCCCGGTATAGGTAACAACAGCTTTTGGGGTGATGGATAATGAGTGAAACTTGCTCTGCTGAGTTTATAGGAAATTTCTGCTGTAGATGCTTTCTTCCTTCTGTGAATTAGATAACTTCAGTGAGATTTGCTTTTAACTATCGAAGACACAGTAATATTTGAGAAGGAAAAAACCCAACTGTGGTCAAATTGACACTGCATTGATTTATGTCTTGTCTGAGCATCACTGTAGATAGAGCCAAATCTTTGGGTGCTGGAAGTTAGAGGGCTGACTAATAGAGCTATGATGATTTATTGCACCTAAGGAGTTGGCAGGATTTCATTGGCATTTTCATTGGCTCTGGACCACAGCATGATGTTGGTCCACAGCTATCAACTTGTCACCTTTTATGAGTAGATGAATGAGAAACAAATTCAAGTTGTCACTCTCCCTCAGTTGCTCACTAATCTTGCAAGTGGTTGTAAGCTCTGCGATTTTGGTTGTCTTTATATTATGTTAAATTTTTTTTGTATTGTTGTTTATCTGTATGATGAGACCCACATAAAAATATTGATTGAACTGCTGAGCTCCCCCGTTTTTTACCAGGTGAGGAGCTAGGCTAGTAACTTATTAGTAACTCATTCTAATTATTAGTTTCCATCCTCAAAGATTTTGGATTGACTTTGTGGTGTGGTTTATGGTTTTTTGTGTTTATATTGAGAGGGTTGCAGCATGAGCACAAGTGTGGTAATGTGATGCTTTGAGAACTGGAACTGTGCTGGAGTTGCACTCAATGCAACACCTTAACCTGACTTTTTACACAGTGACTTTAAATGCCTTAGGCATTTTTTAGGATACTTATTTCATATATCATAAAAATAAAAACATTCATCTTGAGTAGTCTTTGCTTGTCTCTGGTTAGATATCTGTGCATGCATAGCTAATGTATCGTCACAAAAATGGTAAACTGAGGCTTGAACTTCATTGTCCTGCTAAGTATGAGGAATTGTCTAAGATCAGAATAACTGGAAGTGTTATTATTTTTAAACTGCTAGAGTGGAAACTGGTTATGGGACCAATACTAGTTAATGTCTTAATCAACAACATAGACAGTGGGATTGAGTGTACCTCCAGTAAATTTGCAGATAACACCAAGCTGAATGGTGCAGTTGTTATGCTGGAGGGAGGAGATGCCATCCAAAGGGATGGTCACAGGCTGGAGACATGTGCTAATGTGAACCTCATTAAGTTTAACAAGGCCAAGTGCAAGGTGCTGCTCCTGGGTCAAGATCATCGCCAGTGTCAGCACATTGTGTGAGATGTGAGATAAATGAATTGAGAGCAGCCCTGAGGAGGAGGCATTGGGGGCACTGGCGGATCAAAAACTGGACATGAACTGGCAATGTGCACCCTCAGCTCAGAAAGCCAAATGTATCCTGGGCTGCATCCCAAGCAGGGCAAGGGAAGGGATTCTGCCCCACAGCTCTGCTCTGGTGAAACCCCACCTGGAGTGCTGTGTCCAGCTCTGGGATCCCAGCATAAGAAGGATGTGAGCCTGTTGGAGCAGGTCTACAGGGGGCCAAGGAAATGGTCAGAAGGCTGGAGCACTTCTTCAGTGAAGACAGGCTGAGAGAGCTGGGTCTGGTTACCCTGGAGAAGAGAGGGCTCCAGGCCCTTATTGTGGCCTTTCCCCATTTAAAGGGGGCTTCCCCATTTAAGCAAGATGGGGCCAAACTTTTTAATGGGATCTTTAATGACAGGATGAGGGGTCGGGTTTTTAAGCTGAAGAGGGTAGAGTTAGATTAAACATAAAAAAGGAATTCTTTACTATGAGGTTGGTCAGGCGCTGAAACAGGTTGCCCAGAGAAGCTGTGAGTGCTTCATGCCTGGAAGTGCTCAAGATTAGGCTGGATGAGACTTTGGGCAACCTGCTCTAGTGAAAGGTGTTCCTGCCTGTGGGTGGGACTAGATGGTCTTTTAAGGTCTTTTCTAACCCAGGCAATTCTGAGTCTATGAGAAAAAAACCCCACCAACTTTCTATTAGAATATATTTCAGCCATTCACTAGGTTGCTACTTTTTTTTGATTCTAGAGTACAACATGTGGTCCTTGAGGTAATTGCCTACTTGAAGGTTGTTATTATCTATATTTTTACTTGATTATAGAAGCTGAATGGAGTGAAGGCAAATAAGTTGCAATTCCCAAGTACCTTTTGCTTCTTTTTTATCAAACAAATGCAGCCAAACAGATTTTTCTGTCTGTCTTATCTGTATCAGATATTTATAGGCACATTTTACTATACTTGAGTAGACTTATTTTCCTGGGAGACTAATGCAGACAGTTGGAGAAAATTAAATCAGACAGAAATTAACTTCTAAGTGGTCGATATTTTCCCTATCTTTTTTCAAGTGTTTTTTAACTGACTTGCCTTTATCACAGAAAAATATCTGTGAAACATCAGCATTTTGATAGAAAGCTGATTAATGAAATGAAAACTTCTAATGACACATCAAAGCATATTGCCTTCTATAGAAGTCTTGTAGGGGGGAAAGAAACCCAGACATCTGGCCAGTTGTGACAACTCTATGAGAATGTGACAGCATGTGTTTGGATGTTTCTCAGTGGTAGAGGGAACAATGTCGAATAACAAAGGAAAAACAAACTGCTTGAAAATATATCCTCTTTCATCAATTGCGCAGTCTGTGTCACTGAGGATGGCTTTGTGTCTGGGCTCTCCTTTTTCAGCATTTTTTATAAAAAACCCTGTGTCCTCTCTTGGGAGTGCCTTTTGCATCTAATGCAAGAACCAGGAGATCTGGCAGCATTGCTGTTATGTAACAGTCTGATTTTTGCCATCCCTAATTTACCATCCTGTTTGAATTTGTTGATGATTCTTGCAGTTAAGATTCTCAATTCTGTTTGGCAACTCACCATCTGCAAAAGAGGCCATAAGTGAGTACTGCCCTTCTGTGCCTTCATGATGTCCTTAATTAGATTCATTTTAAGTCTCAGAGTTTTAATCAAGGGAATTACCTAAGGGTGGCTTTGTCTGCACTTGCACTTTTAGTCATGTCTTCCAGAGGATTGTAGTGTTTGATTATAAAATACTCCAAAAGGAGTTCACTGTAGGGCTCTCTGTCATGCTAAACCTCCCTATGGCTGTGGCTGCTCGCTAGCTAAATCCATTATGTAAAGATAAGTGTCAGAAGCTGCACCTGTGTTGCAAAAACATTTGGGGTTGTCTTTCCTTCTAGCCCACTTGACAGCTTTTCTTGAGCTTGGCATTCAGCACAAGCATTCACCTTAGATCACCCTGCAGCATTCAGAGGATCCCTCTGCTTTTCCCTGCTGCATTCTCAGGAGAGTTCTTTGGTCCACTGTTCTAGCCCATGGAAAATATCCCTTTTGGGCATCATCTGCCATGGAGAAGCAGCAAGAAGGAGCAGTAAAAGGGGTGTGGGCACAAAAGGTCAAGGATATGGCACATGCCTTAAGCAGCTTCAGCTGTCACCTCAATGTGAAGAGGGGGACAGTGACTTTAAGGGAAGGTGAACCTAAGGAAGGTCCTTGCAGGGTAAATGCAGCAGCTGTACGGCTGCCATACCTCACGGGCTGCAGATTTACATAGGTGGTACATTCTGCAGAAATCTAGTGAAGATTTTGGGTGCCAGGCTGCTCTACAGCTGAACTCTCAGTCTTTCTGGCCCTTGATTTGCCTATACCCATAGCACAAGGAGAGCACTCCTCTTTTAACCTGCATATGTTCTTGGTCTACTTACATGGGATAGATCTGTGTGTAGAGGATACAGCCACTCCTGTTTTTTCTTTTCCCATATTTTTTGGGATCACTGGAGGAACAGGAATGCAATAATGCCCTGCATTTAGCCTGCTTGATTGGAGAGTTAACCCGTAAACCTTCCTGGTTTAAACAAATAAAGGCTTTTGTATTGAGATTCACTTCACCGGAGTTGTTTTAAAGAAATTTGTACTTTTGGAGGACGACTTGGAAGACATAAGTTAGTTTTGGAGATTGTGCTCTTTGTAAAGAATGTTCTGACGTGATACAGAGCCAAGCAGAAACATATTGAAACATGCATATTCTGATTTGGTCTAGGGCTATGGGCCTGGAAGAGTTGTTTCTGAAATCAGTCTTGCTTTTGTTAAACACAAAACAAGTCTCTGGCAAGAGTCAGCTCTCTCCTGGGACTAGTGTTGTGCCTCCTAATAGTGTCCCATCCTCTCCTGTGTGGAGGTGCTCTATAAAATAAACGGATTGCTCTGCACTCCAAGAAATGCATTTTGCAGGGTCTCTCTAAGCTTTAAGTCTTTTTCTGTTAAACCCCTGTTGGCTAATAAATTTCACTCAGAACCCAGGTGATGGTGAACTTTTTTTGTGGCTTAAGTGAAATATTTGAGAACAGAGCTATTAATACAGTGCTTCTTCTGTCTTTCACCTCAGTGCTGATGGCAATGGAAAATTCTGAGTGCTAAACCCCAGCTTTTTAAAGGCGATATTAAAGTGATGCCATGCATATTTCTGCAAGGTCTCTATATTCCTGCAGGTCTTCTTCATTCCTAAGTATCCTGTACCCCTCCTTGCCCAGTGCTCAATGCAGTTTATTGTCCACTTCTTTAAAAGGTGTGGTTAAAAAAGTCTGCCTATACCCTGCAATGCTGAATCTGTCACCAACTGCTAGCTGTGAAGCTGCTTTTTAAAACAGCCACTTAAATCCCTCTCCCCCTTGAATAGCTCTCTGATGCTTCCTTCTTGTTTTCAGCACCCCTCCCTAGCCTTCCCCAGGGGAAAACATGCTGTTCCTATTGTTGTTGGCAGTAGCTGGAAGTGCTGTAGAGCCTCTCCTGTAATCTCATTTACGGATTCAGTGGGGAAAATTCCAGCTAGACTAAGGTACTGTTGGATTAGCAGCAAACCACAGCACATCCCAGCAAGGCAGCAAATGCTTCATGCTTGGGTAGATAGAGGCATAGGCTACGGAGTATCTGCAAACAGAAGGGATTAGGTTTAGGAGCAAATTTTGAAAGAGACAAGGCAAAAGAAGCCATTTACTCCACTGTTTTATCAAATAGTAGGGAAGGAGGAAGGGGATAGAAGATTTCTTAAAATGGCAATAGCCCTTTGATAAAGAAATATATACCAAATTTATAACATATGTGGTCCTTCATCCAATTGCAGTTCCCAGTGAAACTAGGGAAGGGTTTCAAAATTGGAAAACAAGCTCAGAAACCCCAAAGATAAGTTGATAATACATTTAAAAACTTCTATGATAGACATTAAGCTGCTCAAAACCATTATCTGCAGACTGACCCACATAGCTCCTTGACATCATCATCAGGAAACATTTTGCATGAGTTATTTACGAGTAATCTCATTAAGCACACATTATGTATCGGATATTTGCTGTCTTTATTGCTTTCTTTGTTTTATTGAAAGCACCAGGATGTTTCTGCAGCAGTCCCAGTCACAGAAGTGTAGCAGTGCACAAGTCTTAGAGCAAAATATTTCTAACTTGGTTATAGAAATCTTGTTTAAGCTGAAACCTAGTATTGATCTGTATGAGAGCAATTACTTAGAGGTACTTTTATGGAAAAATAAATACAGATTTAACTAAAAATCATTGCAGCTCATGAGGTTTATGAGCAAAAAATTTAAACAACACTTAATTCTCTTCTGGACACTATTTTAAAATTCTGTTTTAAGTGCTCATTTAGCCAGGCAACATTTTGACAGTGTTACTGAAGTTTAAAACCAATGTGCACATCCAATTTCTACAGTATTTATTATTTATTGTTCCCAGAGGGAAAGAACTGTTGAAGTACAGTTTTTGTGATAGGCTATACTTAGCTTGGGGGTTATATACGAGGGATATTGCTACTCAAAAGCCACACTCTCCTGACATGGGAAATTCCATGCTAAGGTCAAACACGAGTGAGTCAAACATTCTGGGCTTATGGCGATATACACAAAACCAAAGTTAGCTCTGCTGTTTATTTACAACCTGCAATAACCAAGAAATATGACTATTATGACTGCTTAGATGTGTTTCTAGTCCCCAGTAAAGTCAGCAAATTAGTTTTCATTATTTTTCTCTTAGATGTGCTGCAGTGTAAAATAAAGCAGTGATCCAGTATTTTTTTATTTTAGGAAACTGAAGAGTTGCCCATATAACTTAAAAAAAAATGTATGTGTATGTAGCCAACAGGTAAGGGGGAGCTCAGCTGGAAGAGTAGAACTCTTACTTAGAGGTCAGTAACTCCTGTCATGCTATCTAACTATGTGTTAGCAAGAAGCCTCGCTTTGCCTGTGCTGCAGTAAAGATCTATAGAAGAAACTTGTGGGGGAAGCAGTTGTGGCAGAAAAAAGATAGAAACTGCACCTTGCTCAGCAGTATTTGATAGTGATGCTGACAGTGAAATTCATCTGTCCAGATTTATGTCACTGGAGAGCTATAAACCCTTTTGAGGGACAGTTCACCTTTTCACTGGTATGGATGGATTGGGTTATGGAAAGCTGTGTTTCTCTTGTCTAATGATACAGGAGCCCTGGGCAGACAGCTCTGACAGTGTCTGAACTGAAGGTGTATCCCATGGTTTTCCCAGGGTTGCCAAAGTCTGTGGCAAAGTGTTGACGAACAACAGACACACAGGTACAAGACTTTCCTTCTGGGTACTCCAAACACATATTTCATTACAGTTATCCTTTTGGAACCATAGAATCATTAAGCTTGGAAAAAATGTCTAACGTTATGGAGTTCAACCACTAACCCAGCACCACTTACCACTAAATCAAGTCACCAAGTACTGCCACATCCATGTGCCTTTTGAACAGCTTCAGGGGTGGTGATCCCACCACTTCCCTGGGCAGCTTGTTCCAATGACTGACCATCTTTTCAGTTAATAAATTTTTCCTACTATCCAGACTAAACCTCCCAAGGCGCATCTTGTGTCCATTCCCTCTCATTCTGTCATATGTTACTCGGGGGAAGAGATTGACCTCCACCTGTCTACAACCTCCTTTGGGGCAGTTGTATAGAACAAGAAAGTTCCAGCTCAGCCTCTTTTTCTCCAAGATAAACACCCTTGACTTCCTCAGCTGTTCCTCATAACTTGTGCTCCAGACCCTTCCCCAGCTCCTTTGCCTTTCTCTGGACACGCTCCAGCCCCTCAATGTCTTTCTTGCACTGAGGGGCCCAGAACTGAACACAGGATTTGAGGTGTGGCCTCAGCAGTGCCCAGTACAGGGGGACAATCCCTGCCCTGCTCCTGCTGGCCACACCAGGGCTGATCCAGACCAGGATGCCATTGGCCTTCTTGGCTGCCTGGGCACACCCTGGGTCATGTTCAGCTGCTGTTGACCAGCACTCCCGGGTCTTTCTCTGCCGGGCAGTTTTCTGGCTCTTCTGCCCCCAGCCTCTAGCCCTGCCTGGGGTTGTTGTGACCCAAGGGCAGGACTCAGCACCTGGCCTTGTTGAACCTCATACAATTGGCCTCAGCCCATCAATCCAGCCTGTCTGGATCCCTCTGCAGAGCCTTACTACCATCAGTAGATAGGTAGAGCTACTGCTGACTTCCAGGCAAAATGCAAATGAAAACAGGATTGGATCTGGGCACAGCCCAAGCTGTGTAGAGGTATTACAACATCTCACAGAATCTGGTATTATACATAATGCCTTTTTCCTTAATACCTTGAAAAAAAAATCTGTTTAACCATAATAGACCATATGTTTTAGTGTCATTTTCATTGGTACTTTTAGATTACAAGTCCTATTTTTCATTCAGTACATATATACTGTATAATGTCATTTGCAGTTAAAGGGCTCTGGGACCATAGAAGTCTCTCTTTGTCACATAAATGGCTATAAACAGCCATCCTAGCAAATGTGTTCTGCGGAGATTTATTCCTGGAAAGTTCTGAATGTCTCCTGTGAAGTACTTGGAGGTCCTGCCTTTGACCCTATTGGTATCACTCATATGCCACTCTAAATAAGCATGGGAATCCTGCCCTGGGACTGGGACAGCTTATATATCAGGGAGGTGTTGCACAGGCATTTCACAAGAAATGAATATAAAAAGCTTCTTTGAATGCTGATAGAAATTACTCTTCCCTGCAGAATACACATTTCTCTGCTGTTTGCAACTTTTTTTTTTTTTCAGTTGTGAACAAATGCAAATCAGGATTTGTTTGCTTTGTTTGTTTGTTCTGGGCTCTCTAAGGAAGCAGGGAATATAAATTTCCTGTAAAACATATAATTGATAAGCTGTTACATGTCACAGGAAGACTGTGAATTATAGGTGCTTTCAGGGTTTTGAAAACTGGAGCTTCAATTATCCGTGCAAACAGACCTGAATTCCATCATCCCTTCCTGGGATTTGAGCCTTGCCAAAAACCAAAGGTGTTCAGTCCTGTTTGTGGGTGATTCTTGGAGCTTCTGTATCCATCTCTCTGGGTCTGTGACCCTGCATGCATTTTTCTTGGTGGACATCTGCCTTTTGTGCATCAAGACTCACCATCTTATGTAAAGTCACAGGGATGAATATTTGCTGGAAGTGTTTAGTGTTAACTACAGATTCAGATGCATCCTGTCAGTCATTCTAACAGTACCTATTCAAAGTAATCCACAGTAGGGCCATCTCCTCCCTTGGATGCTTCACTGGGTTTCCTCAGCATCTGAGCATCTCAGCATGTTAATTTGTTTTCACAAGATCCTTGTGAAGAAGTTGGGAAAAGCTGTCATCCCCATTTTAAAAACAAGGGTGAGAAGCAGAGAGGTGGAGAATATGACTGCATTGTGTTGGGATACACCAAGCATAACAGCTCTGGAACAAGTGCTGCACTGAGGGTAATTAACCCAATCAACCCATAATAGAGCTAATAGTCCATGCATGGTATCACATCTTTGTACTTTACTGTGCCATGCAATTGGTCAGCTCTTGAAACAACCTTGGGACTTCATAACAAAGCGGTGAATGACAGAACACAATATTACTCTTCTGTGGAAAGGGACATTTAAAAAATATTCACTATCACAGGTATAACTTCAAAGAGGGTTTCGCTACATCAGTTTGGTCACCTGGGGCACTCCTTTGCTGGGTTATTTTGTGAGCTGGGCTCTGCCTGAGGAGCAAGGGGACAGTGACAGTGTGCAGGAGCTGTCAGATCTGCAATCTGCTCCAATGTCACTGTCTTGGCTCAGAACTGAGTTTCAGGGCAGCTTCATTTAGAGACTACACATTCTCTATTCCTCTGAATTGTTTATAATGTATGGTGGAAACATCTAAAATAGAATGCTGTAGAAGTAAAGAAAAAGCAAATCCACAGGAAAGTTGAAGCTTTTCCTCCCACAAGTATATACTACGTATATGTATTTTTATACATAGATTTCAGTATCTCCTTTTTCGTGCCTCTGGTGTCAGCTCCTGAGTTTACCCCAGTTGTACTTATCTCTGCTGCATAAATAACTCTCTGTCCCTGTCTCCAGTTTATCTAAACCTGCAAGTGTTCACTCCTGTTCTTTTTTGCTGTGCCACTTGCCTCTCAGTCTGACTGCTGTTACTCCCTTCTCTGCCACCAGTCTCAGGTTTCCTGAGAGAAGCCTGGGTCTTGAAATATTTTGGGAATGGAAGGATGGGTGAGGGAGTGCTCTTCCATATTTTGGTGCTCTCTTTTCACCCACAGAATAGCTCTCACATTTTCTTCTTCCCTGCTGTGTCCTTATTTCTGAGGTACTTTTGGATATTCCTATATGGATAAACATTTACTATTTTTAAACTGCTTATCCTTGCAGAATGGGTAATCAGAAAAAGCCAGTCATAAGTGAAGAACAGTGATTTCTAACACTGGATAGCCCCCTAAAAATATTTAAATGTCATGACATTAGCAGAGTGGCAATACTGGGTTGAAGGATGGGGGATGAACCTCAGGAGAGGGAACCCAGTCATCTGCTGTTAGAGGGAACACAATCATGTAGAATCTCACTTGAGAATTTGGAAATTATTCACTGTCAGACACTTCTAACTTCTGCTGTCATCCTGTGCTGGTCTCTGCTACTGGATGAATGTGTAAGACAAAGCTCATACCACACTGTTTAAAGCTTGGTCTCAGTGAAAAAGCCAGGTGAATAACTCACCTGAGCATTTGCAGTCTGCCTGGCTTTGCCTGCTACTGTAAAACAGAACTGAGTATGCTGATCTGTTGCATCTCTGCACAGTGGAGTCTTTGATTGTAAGCTCAGCCCAGGTCTGCCTACTAAAAATCAAATTTAGTCATTTTTGGCAATAGCAGACTCAGTCACTTTAATGGTTCATAAAACTTAAAACTGGCCACAGGAGAGAGAGCAAAAGCCCTAAAAGACCTCTGCAGATGGTAGAAGTCCATGGTTGATGCTTAGAGATAAGGTGTGGTGAGAGTACAGAGTAATATTTCCCTTGGAATCTCTTTCCTGCTTCCAGCAATCAGGAATTTAATGGCTTCTTAAGTTTGAGGATACAGATGAGCATTACTTCTGGTAGACCAAAACTCCTTAAAATAAGAGTTGGATGAGTGGAACAAAATTCTGCTATCAGATAAGTAAATCTAGATTCACACCAGTGGAACAGGGCAGGGTTTGGTTTCTCCCTCTCTCCCTTGATAGTAAAAGTGATTAAATCTTGGAAGTTTGGATCCTCTCCTGTACTATCTTTTAATAAAGAACTGGTTTGATAGTAAAATCTTGGCATTTACTTTATCAGTTCTTAAGTATAGTAAAGAGAGTTTTACTTATCAGGTATATGCTTATCAGTTTTCTAGTGTAGTATATATTCTACTTTAATATTATCTGCTCAGCTATGCATTTTCTCCCCATCGCTATATGTACATGAAGGGTGCCTTTAGAGATTTAAGGGGGTGATTTGAATAATGATTTTTTTTCAGCTATCCTTCATTAAATTCAAATCACCACTAACTTTCTCCAACATCACTTCTATGGAAACTCTGCATCTGCTAAAATAAAAAAAATGTCTTTGAGCAGACCTTTCCATTTTTCTCATGTATTTTCTATTGCTTTTTTGAGTATTATTTGTTCCATTGTGGCCGGTATGAAATTTGGAAGCTCTTGTAGAGTTATTCACCATATTTCATTTCCATTTGATGGTAGTTCTTTGTATAAGACCTTCTGTTTCAGCAAAATCAGTGACAAAATTGATTTTGAAATGAAAGTAGAAAGGTCTCCTCAGTTTATCACCTCTGACAATGAAAAAAATTGAATTTTTAGCATTCATAGTAGTAGCTTACCATATTGCATGTTTATTAGGTTCTTAGATGTGCTTAACTGCTGTTAAGCAGTAAAATCCAAGAAAATTGTGATTATTGAACGGTCTATTTACTAAACCAATCTTGATGTCTTTATTCATACACATCTGATTATGTTACCACTTCCAAATGATATTTTGGATGTGGGGGTTCAGTACTATTTTTTGGTTTCACTTTGTTTAGTAGTGATAATCTACAGGATCAGGACAGCTTTGTTGGGAGAGGGAGCTGTTTTGTGTTCTGGTTCACAGGTAATTAACAGAATAGTCAGTTAATTTCTAAGTCCTCTTTGCTGTTACATAAGATGCAGAGCATCATTGTTGGTCTGAGGCAGAGCAGGATTGGGATAAAGCATCCAGGAATTATTCCAAAGGAACTTCTGAGTTCTGGCTTCCTTTCAAGAGACCCTAAGGAAAGAATGACCCTGTCTGTCCCTTGGCCTACACCAAGCTAGATAGACAAATACTTGCTAATTTCTTTTCTTTTCTATTCGTGTGTACAGTATAGCATAACTGTGATATGATTTAAAATTCCACATGTAATTTTCCAGGGTCAGCATTAAGTGCTTTTAATCTTGAAATTGAGAATGAAATAAAAGTTAGTGAAAAACACACATTTTATCGTATTAAAAAGGACTTGACATTTAATTTTTTGTTTGGGTAGGGGGAGAAAGGGAGACAAGACACGAGATGGGGAAAAAGCTCATTGTTTTGGAAGTTCCATTTTTGGGTGCAAACCCAAAACTTTGGCTTAATAGCATAATTTATAATTGAATTTTAGAAAAGAACAACTTCAGAAATCTATGCATTATAGATGGAGGTTGAAACTATCAATGTTCAAAGTGATTTGAACTTTTTTGCTTTAAAATAACTTGACTTAAAAGCATAGAAAAGTAAATGCTAGGGTTTTTTAACAGTCTTTTATTCAGTTCTTACCACTGCAGTCTTTATATCTTTGTTCTTGACTGACTTTTTCTGTTTATTCTTCACTGACTAAAGATACTGTCACACCTGCAGAAGCCTCAAGTTTAATTTGCTTTCTGAACAGGAGCCAGAGGACCCCAACTGCCATGAAATTCAAAAGGCTGGGGAATAACAAACAGCGCCTTATTCCCACCACTATTCCCTCCCCAGGATGAGGTCCCATGAAACACCCTCTCAAACTGCCAATCTATCAGACATGGATGCATCATGGGACTGTGGAGTCCTGGATTCATATAAGCAGTTCAGTGACTGAAATGCATCTTGGATAAAATTTAAGTTTTCAAGTCCGAGTGGGCAGTTCATGAAGCCCATGTCCATTCCCATCCCTCCCTTCTCCCCTGCCTATATGTCTCCAAGATTTTGGGCACCAGACTTTCCAGAAGTATATTTCCCATCCTTTTTGCTGGAGCTTCCTTCATCTCTCCAGGTACAACTGGTCACATTTTGCAGGGAGGATGGAGACTTCCTCTTTCTCAACTTTATTCGTTGCCGCTGGTGATTGCACTCTCCAGAGTGAAGCTTGTGCTGAGCTCTGAATTTCCCTTCAAAATAATGCAGTTATACTGAGAGCATCCCAGCCTTCATCCATCTTTTGAGGGAAAAGAATGAAGCAATCTTCCCTGCCAAAAGGGCAGTTTAGGCATGGAAGCAGGGTTGAGGGCTTTCAGCGATGTATCGTTGTTTCTTTTAGAAGCATAGATCAGGCAGGCACTTGCAGTAGGATACAGGGAATTTAAAAAATAACCATATATCTCCTTTCTTACTTGCATTTCCTCTTGCTTGTAGCCAACATGCAGCTTTTTCTGAATTTTCATTTTATTTGTAATTTTCATCAACTGCGTTGCAGCAACCAGCACCTAAGGGCCATATCAGGCAGCTCTTAGGATCACCATGCTTTCTAGACCTGCAACCATTTCCATTGTGATCTTCTCAAGGTGTGGCAGAAATATTGGTGACAATATGACAATGTTAGTGTCACCATCTAACAGGCATCAAGCTGCCCTGATTGTAGAATGTAATACAATGTACGAAGTGTAATAAAAGGTTAAGCAGAGGTGAAGCTCATGGACTTAAGCTGCTATCTTTTTCTGAGTGTATTTGCTAGGATTTCTCCTAAGATACATTACATACAAAAAACAGGTGCAAACTACACCTTCAGTGATGAACTGGATGAGCAGCAAGAAATAGATGGGACGGAGCCCAATAATGCCTTGTGCAAAGCTGCAGGACCTTTGTCTAAGCCTTTGCAGATGAACATTCCTCTGCTAATTTGTGGAAGAAAAAGTCAAGAACTACAGTAGTTAAACTACATTGCTCAGTCAAATCAGGGCAGAAAGTTAGGAAAGGTAGGCAATTTAAAATAATTTGGGAGGCTCAGCAAAGTCTTAACGTGAAATTTAACTGAGCTCAGTTACTTTCTACTCTCCAAGTATAGTAATATGCATTGGCAAAAAATAGTCTATTTTATCCTGACTGATCCTCCTCATTTGACAGGTTGGCTGTGAGAAAAGATTTAAGTGTCACTGTGAGTAGCTCATGAATTAGATTTCAATTCCTTATAAAATAATTGAGTAAATATCTGGAGATGAAATCAGTAAAGTCTAGAGAGTAATAGAAGTTTGGGTAAACAAACAGCATGATTTTTATAGAGAACAAATCATACAAGACACACTTAATTGCTTGTTTTGATAGAATTGCTAAATTATTAGCTGCTGCTTGTATTTTTTAGAGACAGACTTTCAAAAACATCAAGAGCAGTTAGGTACCCAACTCCTGCTGGTTTTAAGGATTTGCTACATTATATCTGGAAGTTTTAAAGAAAAGTTCATGCTAATTGGCTTGGAGTTTAGTCTTGCTACATGACTTTTTAGACCCCCGGGAGTGCCTGTGCCCAGATGGATATATATGAGTTGTGTAATGATGCTGGCACTGCTTCCAGCACCAGTATTATATGCAGACTTGCTTTAGATTTTCATTAATGACTGAGAAGTTCAGCTCAGAGCAGCATAGCAAAGAAAGATAAAGGCCAAAAATTCAGGAAGGAAGCCATGAGCATTAATATGATAATATGGTCCAGTAGAACAAAACTCCCATCTGAAATACCTCATCAATCCCCCTGAAAACCTAAACTAGAATTTTTCATGAGAACAAGAGATCTCAAATAGTTCTGGTGGGAAATTCCACATATCACCTGAAGAAGAGAGATTAGACAACTCTTGACGAACATTAATGCTCTGAAAGTATTCCATTATGCTGAGTAGTTTTCTGAATTCTTTCAAATCATCTAGGTTCTCTGTGGACTGTAGCAAGTTTGGAGGTCACTAATGCAGGTAGATCAAAGGCAGACAGTAGTAGTATTCACATCTATCATTCACATGCCCCCCTAAAACAGATCTTTTGTACTGGGAAATTGAAGAAAAGCCAGTAATTAGGACCAATAAATGCAAATCAGTTACATCACCTCACCTGTCAGAACTCCTTGGAACTAAATATGGGTACTTTTTCTGCCAAGGTCTCCAAAGGTGCCAGATATTGTATCTGTTCTACTGGAATAAAGTTGAATCGTAGTATGTATTTTTATTAGGAACCTAGAAGGAAGGGAGATAGTGCAGCTAAAGGAAATGGCAAGGAAGCAAATTTGGCTGAAGCTAGCAATATCTGATTGAAAACAGATGTCCTCAGACAGCCAGTGGTCAAGACCAGGAAAGAAATGAAAGGAGAATAGAAAGGGAGGGATACTCTATGGGGAAGCAGGAAATGTCTTGAAGAGGGATGTAAGGATGCACTGGGACCAATCAATCAGGTATGCTTACAGTGGCAACATAGGGAATGAGGTGGAGAAAATAGGAAGCCCTTGAATGATGAGGGAAGGAGGCAAACCTCTGTTGAATGATTAGCTAGTGAAAAAGCTTCTATGGAAGTGCATCAAGAACTGCGTTTTACTGCTTGACAACCACCCAGGAGTTAAAGGAAAAAGAAAAAAATTGTAAAAACCAAATTTGGCAGCTCTCTAGGAGCTAATCAAAAAAGACAACACAACCCTTCTCACCACTACCACCCCCATCAAATATTTAGGCTGTGTCTTCTATAGGATCCTACTTTTGGTAGAATTAAAATGGATTAAATTAAGAACCTAATGTAGTCAGTGTGAATTGAGATCAGGTGGAACATGAGTAATATCACAAAGAAAATAATGGAGCATGAAACACCTTTAAGACTGGATTTCAGACATTGAGTTTGATGTCTTATTCTCCATACATTTAGTCAAGGGAAAATTAAAGAACCTGGGGAAGGGGAGAATAAAATTTTATTTTAAATGAGTAAAAACAAACAAATCTTCTCTATCAATATCATACTCTTAATGACCAGAATTTTGAAAATTATGTTTATCATCAGATGTTTATAGATGATTTTTATCTCAATGATGCCAATCATTGAGATAAAAAGTGTAAATCTAAGTCAAAGTCACCTGGAAAAATATATATTAGCTTGAAAAATGGTCTAAAAGGATAAATTATAAGTAAATATTTTCACCCCATATTTATATAACAAAAAACCCCCAACCAAACAAACAAAAAAAACCCAAAAAGAGGATGTAAACCAGACTTTCTTATAAATTCAAAAATAAATGTATATGAAACTATTTTTGAATAATCATTGTTCACTTAAAGCCCATTGTTGTTGGGATTGTGTTAATTGATGTTTAATTTCACTGAGATCAGAATGGAATGCCATTTAGTGGCTCTAGTGTGACTGAGACAGCCCTGCTTGAGTGCTCAGGGGAGATAAGATGTAGCTGTCTTCAAAAGTGGATCTTGAGTTGAGGAAGGGTACTCAAACACATAGAAATGACTAAAGACCCATGGGATTAAGCGGGTGAATCCCACCTTTCATTGGCAGGAATTAGTGCAGAATTCGCCAGCAGCACAAGGTTGTTGTGTGGCTTTACACTGTTGTCTTTCATTATGTTACTGTGGATAACTCAGTGTCCCCATCAAACACTGTCTGCTCCCTCTTATCCTCATTTTCAGGTGATTTATAAATATTTCAAATTATGTAGATGCTGATAGAGATTCTGAACAGATTTCACTTCAATTTTTCTTCTACAGCAAAACAGTGCCTTTCAATACTAATCTTTAGTTTCAATTCTTGTCAAGCTTTTAAATCAATGGATGATCTATCCTTTTACCTCCTGAGAGCATATTTTATTTAAAAGACTTCCAGAAAGGATGGTTTTCAGATTTTTTGGAGATCCAAGCAGAATAACCAAGCTCATCTGTGTGATTGTTGTCTCATTTGAATGGAGAGACTTGAAAAGTCTGTGAGCACTATCTGTGGTATGTTCAATCCAGCTTGATTTTTCCTGTTTTGCTGCATCTTTGTACTCCATCTGGTATTTTATTCATTTGTATAGTTTCTACAGTTTTTTTCCAGAACAGAACACAGATTATATACTCTCTAATTCCTTAGATCTGTCCAAAACCCTTAAAAATGTTGATGCCATGGCATCAATTTTCCCATTTGCAGTCCCTTACCACTAAGGATCGGTTAAGTGATGGGTGGATCCTTGATGAGTAATATTTTACTGCATCATATTTGTTCCTTCAGAACTTCTGGCATGTGTGACTTGCTACTATGCATTTTATATTTACAAAGAGCATTTCAATTTAGGATAATTCTTCTTAATTTGTAAAGAAATAGGCAATAGGTACTGAAGAGTTTTGGAAAAACCATTAATCCTTATCATAGGCAATCATTTTTCAACACTTAGATTTGCTGAAGTTTTTTAGTAATAATGAAAGGTCAAATAGTTTTCAATTTTCTTACTGATTAAAGGGCAATATGTAAAAACAAAACCCAGGGAAAAAAAAAAAAAAAAAACAAACAA
>VWYP01004868.1:912555-1151681 GCA_013400435.1 Pycnonotus jocosus | reverse complement strand
AAGGATCAAATAAAAAAAAAAACACCAAAGAAAAAAAAAAAAAAAAAAAAAAAAAAAAAAAAAAAACAAACAAAAAAACCAAAAGCCAAGAGCAACAGAAAAAGCAGGGACAGAAGTAAAGACAGAATAATAGTTGGAGCATATATAAAAACAGAAGTAGTGAACAGCCACCACATGGAATTAAAGGCTGTGGAAGATGAAAGAAGAGAGCACAAAGTTATGACAGAAAATAGATTTGTAGTATACATGCTTATGTTGTTTGCTGTGAATGTGCATGTTCAGTCTACCAGGGTTAATTGCACATATCCATATCCCAGGGATGATGAGAGCACAATTAAATGGCAGTGTTGCTTTTTAGTGAGTGCTCTGCTCTGCTAGAAAACTTTGATTTTCTATTCCTTTCTATGATTGTACCTTTTATTGAAAAACACTTTGAAGCATGAGAGCTACAGATACAATTTTCACATCCAGACATTCACTGAGTTACTCTTACACTCTTGGGTTCCTGAAAACCCCTTTAGCCTCTCTGCTCTGATGTATACAAATTATGTCCACCCTGTAAGACAGCATCATTTTCTTTTGTCTATTTCATGTGCTGAGGGCTTGATGCAAAATGCACGTGTGTTATGCCAAAATATGTTGAAGTTAGAACATAATTCTTGAAATCACAGAATCACAGGATTGTTAGGGTTGGAAGGGACCTCTGGAGATCGTCCTCTGCCAAGGCAGGTTCACCTAGAGCAGGTGACACGGGAATGGATCTGGAGGAGGGGGGAATGTCTCCACAGGAGGAGACTTCACAACCTCCCTGGGCACCTTTTCCAGTGCTCTGCCACCCCCAGTGTGAAGAAGTTCTTCTTCTTGTTGAGATGCGACTTCTTGTGTTTTAGTTTATGGTTATCAGCCTCTTTGAAACAGTTACTTCTACAAAGAGGGTTAAAATCAGTGCATAAAGCCTGTTTCTGCCTGTAGGTACAGAGAAAGGGCCTTGGCAGAGCAGGTTTTATGGTAACACATGGTTTTCTGGCTGCCAGCCCAGTGCTCTTACACAAATTGGTGTTTTGTTGGGAGGAGAGGCTCATTTTCCTCAGATGTTTTGTCAGTCATTAATTTGAAACCCTCCCTGTTTGGAAGTGCTGCAGTGTTTAGTGAGGCGTAAACACGTGAAGCTGTGATACCACTTACTGATCCTTATTGTTCCTGTAGGCAAATATGGCCCTGGCCCTCTGGAAAGGCACCTCTCCAAGTTCAGCTCTGACATTCCTGCCTCTTATAGACCAGCTTCTAGCTGAAAAAGGAGTTTGTTTCGATTGATGTAGGTGGTCCCATGCCTTAAGCTGAGGAGGTATGAACTCCACTGGTGCTTGGCTGACCAATGAAAAGATCCTCAGAGTATCCTCAGAGATGAGGGTACTCTGAAGGTCTCCAAACCGTTTCAAAGATGCTTTGCTTCACTGCAGGAGGAATTCACTGGATTCCTAAGGCAAAAAACCTGCAGAAGCATGAAAGGAGAAAAGATAGCAAGATGATAAAATCATAGATTCCTTAAGGTTGGAAAAGGCCTCAAAAATCATTAAGTCTTTGACCAAATACCACCATGCCTGAAAACATATCATGAAGTGCCACGTCTGCTTGTTTTCTGAACACTTCCAGGGATCAAAAAATTATAATAGGGAGGAAGAAAGCATAAAAATCACAAGTGTATGAAGTGTAATCCTGCTCCTGTTACTTGATGCTGACTGCATCTACAGTTTAAGAAGTATTAGTTTAATGACCATGTAAAGATTATATTTTACCTTGGATTTTATTGTGCTAGCCTCCCACTGACATTTCCACATCAGGATGTATTGCTTTATGACTTGATCTGGAAAAGGTCATTAAAAATAGCTGTGGTCCTTTCACACAGAGGTTTTCCATGCTTTGATGAAAAGGATGTGCCAGCTAACAGGCCCATTAATGCTGAACATGCCCATTACAGGACATTCTGATGGGTCTCTTGCATATGGGCAACTGAGATGCTGAAGTGTAAAATGGATTTTAACTCTGGAGTTACTGGTATTTTAAATATAGTTTTAACTCAAAATTGAATGTCAACAGGAAATGTTGCTGTTTACAGATGTGAAATACTGGTGCATTAGTAAAGTTTTGGAGCTTTTTTTAATACCTGAAGACCCATTATACAGAAGTAAATCTCTCTATGTGGACTACTTTATGATCAAAAAAATCATAGAAAATTTGGATAGAGTGAAGCAGAGAGCAAATACTGATTTATCATAGTAAGACTGGAGAAAGTGTGCTTTTATTAACAAGGAAACTTTTTCTGGTCCATTTCTTTGCAGATAACACCTTCTTGATGGCAAATAAAAGCAAGAAATGGAAGCATCAATGGAAAGTCATTGAGAGTAGTCCCACAATAAATTCCATTACCATTCAAAAGCTCATTAGATAAAATTGCAAAACTAAGTTGTGACCTTCAACATATATTCTTATGTATGAATAATTCTTGGCTCTTTATCCTTTCTGGAATGTGCATGGTTGCATGATTCCTCAATATTGTTACTGATATTGAAAACTTAGGTTCAGATTTCAGGTTTATCTAATGGTGGGTCTTCTAGAACTTCTTTTGGAATCCATTCCTTGTTCGGATATACATCACGGGTGCCTGACAGTTCTCCCCTGTTACTCAGGCAACATTTCTCCTTGCCTGATTCCCAAACCCCCACTTACATCCTTCTCACTGCCATGCATTCTATACCAGCTTTCAGCAGTTGATAATCATATCTGTTAAGCCTTATTTAAATGCTATTTAGAGATGAATCTGCATGTGTATGTGAATGTGGGATTCTCTCTCTCTCTCTCCCTTTTTTTAATTGTCTTGTTGACTTTTTTTGGGGGTATGTTCTTGTGTGTTCCTGGTAGGCAATGTACTTAAATAGGAGGGGTTTTTTTATAACAAAATGGCTTATATTTATTAGTTTCCTTATGATTTTTCCATGAAGGAGAATGCTTTAGAAATAAATATATTTCTGTTAATTTACTTATTCTTTCCTCTGGAATCTCTTCAGAGATTAATTACATTGGCCATTTCTTTATGTTTTGTTTTTTAATTCTCCTAAAATTGGTGATGTCTTTTTGGAATGCTGAAGATTTGAATCTAATCTGCTGCCTGTGAAGAAGTCAGCAACTTTCTGGTGACAGTCCAAAAAGTGTGTACTGTGAGAGCTCAATGCAAATTTTGTATTCTATTTTATATCAGTGTCTCACATTGACATCTATATGTAAACACTGTTGTGATAGAATCTGAATGATTTCTCAAAAGATGAGATCATTACTTATACTATATTGAAAAAAAAGAATTATTGCAGCACATTTGAGCCTTGGTGGTCAGATTCCATCTGCTTTATAGAGAAGGACATGGCACTCTTGTGGTGGCCAGCATCTCTAAAGTACTAAATGGGTAATCCCTTGTGTAGGTTACACGTGAAAATGTACCTGAAATTCTCTTTAAGTCTTTTACTCAGTTACCTAAGAAATGTCAAGCCCTGGAATGAATACCAGAGAGTATGCTGGCATGGACACATAACCAACACCAATCAATAGATCTTGAAGGAGTGACAAGAAGTCTAAGAGATTATGTAAACACAGCAAAACTTATCTGACAGACAGAAAGGGTCTTTTCATTGTTAACAGAATCATTTGATTCACATTTCTTGGCGTGTCAGTAATACCCTTTACACATTCCATGTACAGTACTCAGGAATTGTTGTAAATACTTACTGTAAAAAATGTGGTACATGCATATAGGACAAGGTGAATTTAAGTGAAACCCATACATGTTGGTAGAGGCAGGATTAGACCTATTGGCTCCTGGGTCTCATTTCCCTGCTTAAATACTGGAAACCACTCTTCCTTAAGGATATCAGACTGCTGAAACCTTATGGACTCCTTTCTATGCTTCCCTAACCTCTCTGTGGGTGAAGTAGTTTCAGGAGTTCTGCTCATTCTCTTGAAAGTAAATTAATTGAAGTTTTCATACTTTAGATTAGCCACTTAATGTACCATGATCCTTGAAGAGCAAACCAACTACACATTCTGTCCTGCTCTTCCAGAGCGTATTAGAGAGCCACTGTGGGTTTCAAAACCACTCCAGGGATCACAGAACACTAACTTCAGCCAGTGGAAACCAAGGTGGGGTGTTCAAAGGAATTAAAAGATGAGAGCTCACTTATCACTAGACAGGAAATAGAAAATGAAAGCCAAAATCTCTTTGTGACTGGAAGTGAAATAGGGCTTTCTTCACTCTCTTTTCCTGTTCTCTCAAAGACTATCAAAACAGTTTTATGGAATAGTAAATGAGGTGGGGTTGACCCTATTAATTTGTATTTCTTGAATGGTCATTACTGCTCTGTATAAGAGTTTTACCTCTTATTGGTCTGGGTAGTGCTTTCTAGTCTGGTTTAGTCAACCAGAGAAGATGACTGAACATTCTCGCAGCCGTATGAGGAGGAAGAATTGTTTGACAAAAGACACAGAGCTGTTCTCAATAGGAGGCAGGCAGTGCGTGTGTCCTATTTTTCCCATAGGAGGATACCATTAGTTTCAGTAAGTTGCTTAGAAGCATAGGTTCTCATTCAGAGGTCAGGCTGGAAACTCAGGACCTTCATGTCTCAGCTCTTTGTTAGTACCCATGCATTTCTCTGCACTTGTGATTTATTATAAAACAAAGGTGTTGAAAAAGTTCTTAGGTATAGGTTTTTATGCCTGTTCCATCCTGATTAGCCCAGAAGTCTTGCATTGCCCTGCAGCCATGTAGAGCATGAGTTGCTATCCAAACACACGTGATCTTGAGTTTCCCCCACAACAGCGCTCCTCACCAGCTCCCAGAGTCTTCAGTGGGTTTTTCGTAAAACCTGCTGGGTACGCTTCTACAGAGTTTAAAAAGGGAAACTGAAGGGGCAATTGAGGTGAATGTACAGAAAGGAATTATTTAGGCTCTGGTTCCAGGAAGAGATTTGAATTTCAGTCTGAGTTGGACTTTGAGGAGAAGTCTAAATCTCAGAGAGTGTGAGAGCTTGAATACAGAATTTATAGGATGGATTGCCTGTTCTGGTTTTCTCTTGCTCAGCATACTGGCTGCTGTGATTCCCAAGCTCAGCTGCTTCACTCGTCCTGATCCCTGCTGGTGGATTAAGTGTCTGGTTCTGGGAAATCTGTAGTCTGACACCATGGATATGGCAATGGTGTGTGTCACCACTCCCTTTCTAGTCCACACAGGTACCCGTGTGGACCTTCTCCTATTATTTGGGCAGATGTACCAGAAGAGTGCCAAAAGAAAACCCAACACAACCGATATAGTTCTGTATATCAGTAGATCCATACATTATTTATCCATGCTTGAATTTTAATGAAGAGGAATGCCATTTGCTCATTAGTTTAGAAGCCAAAAATACGCACCACTTGCATGTTGACTCTGGGCTGTCTTCTGTTCCAGATATTACATTTTTCTTCCATTTCCCAGACAGAAGACATTAAATGTCAGTGTTTGACAGGCATTATTTTTGTTCCTGTAGCAGTAAATAATGCAGATCAGCAATTACTGTAAGGGTTGACTGGGATCCAGGTAGAAGGTTCTTATTCATAGCCCCACACTATGATATAGTGAAATGGGTTGCAACACAGTGCAATGTGATATTAGAAGTTTCTAGTCTCACTGTCCAGCCAGGGAGCCACAGAAGGGCTCAGGTTTGAAGACAATATTGTAGACTGACAGATTCTTACCCCCTACTATATTGTCTGGTGAGTAGGGAACAATCAAGTAGCTTCTTCCCTGAGAACAACATGATGAATATCTGTGTAAAGAGCATTGCAGATGGTCATAGATAATCTTGTTCTGGATTAAATAAATGGCGTTATTTTCTCTGTCTTCATTTAGATCAAGATGTTGCATTCTGGCTTAATTTCTTATTAGGGTCATTCAGAGTACAGGTGTTTTAGGCCAGTTCACTCTGCACCAGGAAAATGGCAATGATTTTCCATGGGACAGTGCAATCTGATTTATTTAGCACAGGAAAAGAAATAGTACATGTAGAAAAGTATTCTAAGGTGGGGCTGCAATACTTTTGCACAATAAGCTGTCTTTTCCTAATCAGACTTGCATGACTTTTGACAAGCTGAATGTTTCATTTTTGTAAATGGAAAAGAATCTGTTGTGGGTAAAATAGGCTTGCTAAAGGTAGGAAAGTCTTCTTCCTTCTATCTTCAGACTCACTGTGTTGCAAGAGGAAGAAAAGACATCTGCANTATATATATATATAAAAGTAGAAAAGGAAATATTAGGCAAAGCAATGGTGAAGGGACCTAGCAAGAACATAAACCCAGTCAAATCACTGTAACCTACAAAGGTTAATTTTTACTTCTGAAATGAAAATTTAAGGCAGGTTTGTATTTAGTACATTCAGTTAATTGAGGGAATATACTTTGTTCTTGAAATTCTATTAGAGCTGTGCAGTTTTAAAGCCACTTGGTATTTCATTGAAGCACTCCCTTAAAACACAATTAAAAAGATGATTATTGTAAATGATGTCATATAAAACTGTAACAGGTTGGTTCAGGACAAAGAGTGAAGGGATGAGTCATTCCTGCTCTAGGCTATGATGGAAGTATGAAAAAATTAAATATGGAGATTGGGAGAAAAGGACAAGACATCATAAAAAGCATAATGAAATAGGTGAAGAAAGGGAATGGAAAGAGCAGAAAAAAGACTGGAAATTAGAAGAGAAATGCTAGAAACAGGCTAGAGGGGCAGGGAACAAGGCATTGCTATAAATAGCTGATATCTCTTGGGAAGAAGTATCTGTCATCTTGTTATATCTCTACAAATTGACACTTCTATCGCAGTTGCTGTCACTGATGTTCTGCAAATGCTCCACTGCAAAAAATGTTGAAGACATACGGATAAAAGTGTCGTTTTCTAAGAGCAAGTAGGGATACCAAGGTTCTACACCTAACTGCTTATGAATCCCAAGCCTTAGCAGTGCCCTGTTTATTATAGCACAATATTTATTACTTCTGAGTTAATTTTGAAGCCTTGAATTATGGAAGTATTGCCCAGAATGAATCTTAACCTTAAGCACTCTCAGGGTGTTCTCATTATAAGAAAGTGGATTTGGTTGGTTTTTACTCCAATAATTCCCATGCTGAATTCCTCAAATAAAGTTTCAGTGTTACCAGTGTGCTGGAGAGGAAGGTATTGTTCTTCCTGAGAGGAAGGCTGCGAGTGAGTACATGTCCTGCATGGAAAAATTGCTTGCATGGAAGCATGGATTTGGTAGTGTTGTAATATCTGAGTATTTGACTGTGCAGCCTTGCTATATTCTTCCCTCACTTTTCAGTGAAATGTATATAGCTTTATTAATAACTCTTCTTCTGCGAATTCAGGTGGCAATGGGTTCTTTTTATGTCACATTAGTAGATGAAATATGAAAAACTATGGCAGTTCCAAAAGGAGTTTTGCTACCCAGTGCAGCCTTACCTAAATAAAGTTAGTATCTACTGCCAGAACTGGGGAGAAATTGTATGTGCAGTGAGGTCAGAACACTCATCAAAAAATTTCCATTTGTTACACGATTGCACGTTAAAATGGTCTGGAAATTGTCTCCATGTTAGGTTTATTAAAGTACTTCTGAATACTGAATATTTTTGTATCTGGCCATTTGATCATGGAGGTTCATATTTCCATTAAGGTAAGCAAATGAGACAATGCATTTCAGAGTGGGTATTTTGTGATTCACACCATCAACTCATTTTCTCAGACTGTTCTCAAGTCAAATATAGCCTTAAATTCTATTGCTCAGATTTTCAAGTAAGAGTTTTGTTGGTGTTGAGGTTTTGTTCTGGAACTGTATCTCTTTCATGTATACACATAAAAATATGCTAACCATCCCTTCCTCAGTTATTTGCATGATTTCATGTAGTTCTGTTTCAAGATGAAGTAGACGTATAAGCAATTGTTCTAAAATGCTGCTGCAGGCTTTCAGAAACATAGGATTCTTATTAATTGTTGCAAACATGCTTAAGGCAATTAAAATCAATGGAGTGATATTGTATAGATGGTTCATATACATAACTTGTATCAGTTGCCATTATGTATTCTTAACTAGACATCTTTGAAGATGTAAAACAAGAATTTTCAGAATATCAAGTATGAGGAGTGTTTTGAGGGACAAAATGGAAGAAAATGAACACTGTCATTTATTATCTCTGAGCTTAAAATTTCTATAAAAATGTAGAAAATAAATACTATTGCAGGGTTATGCTGATCATTCTTTTGGTTTCTTGAAGTGAGCCTAAGTTTTATTGATAAATTATCCTTTTGAATATCTTGAACTCTGTCTACATTGTATTTCTGTAGTGTAGCACATTAGAGGGAGAACAGTTTGGACCATTTACTTTAAGAAAGGATTGCCAGAGGGAATGAATCCAAATGGCACTAAAATAGTAAAGCTTATAGGAAACTTAGTGTTACAGAAGACAAGTTATTTTGTATTCCAGGCTATGTACTGATCCTAAGTGCTATCAAGAAGCTGGAAATGAGAAGATATAAAAATGCAGCAAAAATACAGACTTAGTACTTAAATTAATTGGAAAAGCATGGACATTGTGCTGTAACTTAATCTTTCCTTAACCTTCTGTATGACTTTTAACTCAAGAAGTAGTCTGAGTGCTGAAGTAGGTTGAAAACATGTTAGGAGCTTTAATTTGAACTGGTACAGAAATAGAATGTGCTGTGCAGCTACCCAGATATTTGCCACTCCTCACATGCCAGCACTACCTGGCCACTGAGAAGGAAGTTGATGGCCAGTCTCAGCATCTAAAGCCACTTTTTTGAGCATGTCAGCTCCTTCCAAACCAACACTGGCCAGTGCTCAGCATGATATTTCCAGTTTCTCCCACACAGCAGTAAACATCATTCTGGACTTAGGTACTGAAGAACTAGCACTTTAAAGAGAGGATTGGATTTAGGATCCAACCTTGACCTCCAGCAGCAGTTCCTTGCTCTAGGACTTCTCGTTTTAGCTCATGAAGCATGGGCTAATGTATTCCTGAATTACTCAGTCTGATCTCTATTTTAAGCCCCAGAGCTGAAAATCAAGCAAACCAAAAGGCTTTAGAGGAGACATAAAAATTGTTTATCT
Organism: Pycnonotus jocosus; assembly: GCA_013400435.1. NCBI lineage: Eukaryota > Metazoa > Chordata > Aves > Passeriformes > Pycnonotidae > Pycnonotus > Pycnonotus jocosus. Next base: position 1,142,487 of record VWYP01004868.1, on the reverse strand, counting down.
GTTAATATTTTTAGGAGCTGTATGGCAGGAAGCACCTCGGTCCAGTAATACTGTTCTTTGTGATGGCCCTCTCCTGCTTCCACATCAAAGTGCTCTAGTGGTTTATTTGATTACTTCTTTTGCTATGGGCAGTTTTAATGGTAAAATTAAGTCATAATAAGGATGAAGATAAGTATCTAGGAGCAGAAATGCTTTAAGTAGTTTTCCTGTAGCAATGTCTCAGATCACTGTGGGTCTTTCAAAATCTGTCCAAACCTGGTGCTTCCGAGAGTGGTTCATGTACCCTTGTATGGCCCTGCTTAGCCATTTGTACTTGAATTAGTTCTGTTCTCTTGCCACAATTAAGTCTGCCTCAGCTTGCTCATGTAGAAACTGCAAGAGCTGTGCAAAAGTAGTATTGGGTACCTGGCAGCAATTTTTACTTTCAAACCTCTCAGTACTAACTTTAAATACATTTTATTGAATAAAGTCACTGCAACAACAATCAGAGGCACTTTAAGGCAAATATATTCAGGCAAATGCTGTTTCATAATAGCCTGTTGTGCGTCACTGAGGATTTTCGCCCAAACATTTCTCCTAAATGGACTGTAGGCATTATAGGATAGCACTCTGAACCAACCATTAATTCTAAAGATACTTCATTGTTACCTGGGCTAGTTATGCATCCTCAGCCTTAATATATCTTTTTTTTTCCTGAGTCCAGAATCTTTTTATTGTTTTTCAGGCATATTGACCTTCAATCATGCAGTAAGCATGCCAAATTTTTCTTCTTGAGCTAACACAATGTGTCAGTCATGCAGATCACTCTTCCTCATTCTTATTTGTAGATCAGTTTGTTCTCTGAGATGAGATTTGATGTCTTACTGTTATTTTAAATGTTCTCACCTCTGTCCTAAAGTCTTCACCTGCAGTCACCCTTCCTGACTTTCAAACTAGAGAGTAACTCTCCAGTTTGACATTTTAAAATATCATCAGCCAAATCACCTCTAGAGAAAAGGAAGCTAAGTACTTAGAAGGATATACTGACATGATTGTTCTATGATAAATGAACCAGCCATTCTCCATGCATTTTACATGGAATTATAGTGTATTCCAGAAAGGCAGTAGTTAACCACATATGAAAAGCATTTAAAAATGTGTTGGTAGTTGTAGTCAATACATTCTTTTTTTCATGTCATTTAGTTATTATTGACAGGGTGAAAGTTGTGTTCACCTGCAAAAATTAGGAAAGGATGATGAAAATTTGATATATGTTCAACTGTTGTAAAATATGACAAATTTTTGGTTTTAATGACATTGAAAATTCCCACTATTCTGGTATTGCTTAATCATTGTAATTTTAAGGAGGCTGTTGAGACCAAAGATTTTATACGGGTGGTTTGGCTTCTACCATAGTCTATCAACATGTAACAATATTTTAAAGTCTTCTAGAAACCTAGAACAGATGCACTAAAAACATCATGTTATTAAATCACCAAATCTGAGTGCTATTAAGTTTTCATAGCTTAAGTTTTTATAAAAGAGCAACGCACCATTTTGGCTCTGCACAGCAAATCCAGAGAATCAAATCCACTCTGGTCTATATTCAGGCAGGGATGGGTGGCAGTGTGGGATGTAACCCTTGTATTTAATAGAGTGCTTGAGGACATTGGCTATGCAGGTCACTGCAGTCAGTGGAGGCATGTAATTGCCTCTGAGAGCTTCTCCTTTAGAAACTTATCTCGAATGTCATCCCTGCCTCCCAGCTTCTGCTTACCAAGTGTGCAAGGAGCCACATTTCATGGCCTTGAAAACAGGTCTCTTGGTCTTAGGAACCCCAACAGCATCCAAGTAGGCAATCTGAATATGGCCATCAAAGATCCCATTCCAGCCAGTCCAGCCCCTCTTGCTCTTACACAGAAGTAGGAGAGGGTTACAGTCCTTCACATGGGAAAATGTAACCCTCCCATCCCAAATGAGGGGTATTTTGTGGCACTGTGCTGGGAGGAGAGCTGAGCCATCCCTCTGGCTGAGGTATCTTCTGCTCAGTAGTCACTGGGAGCTGCTGAGACACTGCATGGGAATCAGATTTATTTAGAACCTGATTTCTAGGTTTGCTTTGTGTGCAATAACACTACAGCTACATAACAAGGGCCTTAAAAGTGGGTATTTATCCACAGGGCAAACAGTGCTGCAAGGAAGGGTTGAGAGAGTAAATGCTGCATTTCCAACCAGTGCCAGGAGTGTGAGAACAGTTTTATGATCCTTGTCACTGAGCAAGTAAGGATTGTGTACCCATTCCTCTATTTCCTTCTAATTTTGGAGCTACTTTGCCTGTGCAAGTTAAATCTACAATTTAAATTAAAATTGTCTGCTCATGTATCCTGAAGGATCTCAGATTATTTTGGATTCTTCCTAAAATAATCCAACTCAGAATATTTTACAAAATATTGAAGTTTATGCAAAGCAAATTAGACTGCTAGACAATAGATATCTTAAGTACTCGTTACTTTGATTGCCAGCTCCAGCAGTTATTCATGGGGCTTCACTGGGCTAAAGTTAGATACCTTTCACCGAGTCTGCATCTCCTCAGGCCTTCACCTTCCCCAAAAACCCATTAAATATTGGAACACTGATGGCAACAGAGAAGAAAGAGCTGAAAAGAGGGGACATAAGGATTTGTTCAATAACTGTGTAAGTGGCCTCAGCCAGCTGGTCTGAAAGGACATTTTCACCTGTCCCTGTCTTGAATGGGAGTTCAAGTGGCCAATTCACTTTGTACAAACTGGATGGTGTGAGGGGAAGTCAGAAGAAAGCACAGCTTTAAAAGTTTGTTCTCTGGTTCATTGTTAAAAGACTATTTTTGAATAAATAAATAGTGAAATTTTTGTGTGAAATATAACTGAAAGTATTTTGTACATTCTACCTGCTTACTGTATTATCCCGTGTTACATAGCAGAACATGAAATTTTTCTTCATACTTCATTGATTTGCATAATGCAGGAAAGAAAATAGAATAAAAAACATGGCCAAACCTGTCAGACTCTAAATTTTGATAATTTTCAGATTGTCTGGAAGGGAAAATACTTTCTTCTTAATTCAGATGAAAAAATGTGATCTGATCCCCCTAAAGATATTATTTTTGTTGTTGTTGAAATGATGTGTCACACAGTACAGAGGCAAGCTGAAATGTGCAGTGTGGTTCCCAGATCCTTTTCTGACTGATTTTCTCTGTGCTTTTGCATGGCTTGATTTTGCATTGGTCTCTCTTTTTTTTTTTTTTTCCTCAAGCAAACACACTTTACTTGCTAACAGGATACCAGCTGCTGTTCTAATTTAGCACTGAGCCTGTGTCCCAGTTTCACATTTGTGATATGCTAATATAAATTTTGCAATGCACATACAGTGCAAAGAAATCTTGTTCCTTTTTATTGGGTAACTTGTTAGAGTCCTGCAGCCTCATACTGCCATGAACATGATATTTTTCAGTGTTGTTGAGTGATTTCTACTGCATTTGAAAGCTAATTGACAGTGCTAAATCTCTTGTTGTGTATATTTCACTTACAAATAGCTATTTTGTTTTATTCTGAAGTGCTTGCTAGAGATGGGGAAAGCAACCTGTCATATTGATCTCTAATGTATATGATTATATGAATATACTTCACTTTCCTTAATTAGCATCTTGGAGAGCTGTTAGATTTCATGTGTAGCTACAAAATGAATAATCACTTCTAGCTTGCAGACATATCAAAATCATTAAAGTCAATAGAAAGAATCAACAGTATCGATGATTTATCCTTTGCCAATCCTGTCAAATCTTTCTTTTGTGATGCAAGTATATGTAGGCAGGTGGGAAAATACGCAACATACTTTCACTTAATGCCCTTTTGATATGCCTCCTACATCTATTCCCAACTTTACAAGCTGTGGCAAAGGAATGAAAAAGCCTAAGAGCTCTGAAGTCTGAGTGTAAATCTGGCAGTAGATTCTGGTTCCCTCCCTTTTTCAAAATAAATGCTATTAATTACTGTTGAAAAGGAATTTTATTTATAGATATAAAACACTGATTGCTAATGGTGGGAGTCAGGCATGAATTCAGAAGGTAAGGAAGAAGTAGATGAGGAAGGGACAAGTTGGGTGCCCAGAGGTCCATGGTCTGCAGTAAGGAGGCTGCAAAATGTCAAAACTAATGGTTGCATGATGTAAATGGGAGTGAGACTGGGGAAAAAGGAGGACTGTGAAGTTCTACAGTGTGCACATTAGTGTGACATTTGAGAATGGGCTTTACCTTGGGAACAAATGAGCAGAGGTGTGGTGGGTTTGGCCCAATGTCCTCCTACTCCATCTTTCTTCCCACGCCTGCAAAAAATGGTGCCAAGTGATGCTTGTTCGTCTCTGACTGCTGTGCGTATGGAACAAGCTGGTGTGGTTTGCCTGCAACATCCCAACCTGCTTTAGTGGGTGGCTTAATACCAAACTCAGGCATAAGGGATGTGGGAGGGCCTTTTGAAGAGCAGTTGTGAACTGTGAACAGTCATTGAATAGGGGAGAAAACTCGGCTTAGCTTCTGCTCTATTTTTTAAATTTGGGTTGTAAAACCATTGTAAGGAAGGAAACTGTGATGGCAAAACTGATAAAAAGTGGGAGTTGAGGAGAGGAGTCCAGGAAAAGCTTCTTAAAGGCCAAATCTGTCAATTATATTATTAACATGTCTTATGTATCCTTTATGAAAAATTGTCAGTTGTTTGGAACTAACAGATGTCATGAGAGGGATGTACAGCTGATGCTTCAATGATCCACCATTTGCAAGTATTGCAGCAGTCATGAAAATGTCATAACTTCTGTCATAACAAAAGAAGCCACTAAGAACAGAAGGAAAGTGTTAATTATGGGCTAGGATTGTGATTGAAAATTCAAAGAAATCTCTGATTTCAGCTACTTACACTTCGTACCTCGATGCCCAGGGTGCAAAGAAGAGGATGATGCTAAGGGTAACAAATGCATGCCTAGATTAAATACTGATCCTGAAATCAAATGGGATAAATGATTAAAGGCAAAGGCAGATTACAAAGGTTTCAAGTGTATGTACAAAGAAAGCCCCAGGACCAGCTGAGGTAGGGGTAAAGCTGAATAGACAGCAGAGCATCTGAGGAGGAACAAAAGTTGAAGACATCTGTACTTACCACACGTATTTAAGTATGCTCCCGGATTTTATCTCACTTTGTTTTGATTTTTTTTAATAGAATGAACACTTATCTTTGAATTAGTGGTCTAAAATCTTTTACTGTAAGTAGTGTAGGGAAGCAGACACTTTTTGTACCTAAACATCATATTAAATATGCTCTAGAAATCCTTGTTTCTTTTTACCAGCTGTGAATGGAGCTGATAGTGATTTACTCTCCCCCTTAGTTGAGACAAATCCAAACCCTTGTTCATAGTACTATAACCAGGAAGTTAATTGTTTTTTTAAAAGAAATGCTGCATTATTTTGTGCTGTTTTAATGTTTGAAGCAGTCATTAAGCAGAATTAAATCTGGCAGGCAGAGGGCACCCTGTCTTCTTGATGGCAACACTCAAATAAATGTAGTCTGCATACAAACCCTTGGGGTGCCTAAAACACAAAAGTCACATTATTTGTTCTAAAGATCAAATTCTCATAATTACATTGGACCCTGTGACTGATACATTAATTGTCTCATCAAACTATGTTTGAAGTGGTAACCCCAGGGAAATAGGGAAGACTTCTGACACCTGCGTCCTGTGAACATCAAGGACTGTTATTGTCAACAGCAAGAGAAAGAAAAGATACCCCCTGTGCCAAACACTGTTACCTGTCCCTTTACCAAAAGGCAGCCTGCAAGGAGCAGGACCCATCCTGTCTTAGGAGTACAGGGTCAATTTATAATATGTGGGCTTTTTATTAAGAACAGTTCTGTTTAAATGCTACAGACAGTTTAGGTCTGGCACCTACTGATTCACAGTTTGGTTTCTAATCTGTGCCTCTTTGGCCTTTTCTGAAAACTTATTAATAAATGTGAGAATGAATCCTGCATTATTGCATGTACAAAGATATCACTTGGTGGGTTCAGCCACAGCTGTAAGTGGTCAAACTGGGTAGTTTGAATTTTTGTAAGCTTTTGTAAAGATCACTTCAGTGGTTATCATCTCTCTCTCAAAGCAAGTTTGCTTTGTCAGATTGTTGTTACTGAACAAATTAAAGAAAACAAGCCATGACAAAATTCTCTGAAGTCTGTGATCTGGTTGATGCACAGGACACACAGAACTCTGCTTAGCTTCTCTGCAGCAAAGAGAAGTTCACAGTTATACTACAATATCTTAGACAGACAGTGGATTAGAATACGATGCATACAAAAAGAACTTAAGAAGAGCCCACCTGGTGAAAAGACATTCAGTTAAATGTTAAATGTCAGTTAAAATGACAAGAAAACAACTGCAAGAAAATAGGAGTTTCTTACATGGAGTAATTGAGTCGTTCACAGGGAAATGTAATCACAGCCAACACTTAACAAGAAGCTTAGAGATTGAAGAGGAAAACTGCCTTGTTTTCTAAGATTAAGAAAATTAGTGACTTTTACTGAATGGCTTGAATAAAAGGAGTATTTTCACAAAACTTTTATTTTTAATGAAAACTTCAGCATATCCTTCAGTGAGAAGCACATGAGCTTCTTATAAACTGCAATTTAGCCAGGCCCATTCCCTTTGGAGTAGCACGGTGGAATTTCTGCACTTCAGACAGATGAGAAATAAATGGGTTTGGGAAAGGCACACTGGAGATCATACAGTGCTTTATCTGTAGCTGCTGAAAACTTGCAGGGAAATGAAAATGGTCTGGCTGAAGTCTCACTCTGCAGACACAGAAATCTTGGTAAATAGGATGAAGTAGATCCAGCTGAAATAGGGTGCAGGGTTTCTAGTTGTTCTTCCTGCCAAGGGAGAAAGAGGCACTGGATCAGCGATTTGGCGCTTGTTCATATGCTTGGTTGAATCAAAATGCTTTGGGGATTTGCTTACAGTTTTAAACTTGGGGTAGAACAAGTTGTTGATGGCTTTGAGGGCACACATTCGTGTGTTTGTGTGTATTTGGTTTTAAGCTTCTTTTGGGTAGTTGGCTGCATTTGGAAAACAAAAGTATGTTACATTCTACGGTTCTTTCAAAGTCTTGACCAGGCAAGACTCTGCAGCCATGCCTTCCAGGGACATACCAGAGGTTATCTCTGTTTTGCATCTCTGGAAATGTAGGCCAAGACATTTCAACAGAAGGATAAATATGTGCCTTTGCTTGTGCATTCCCACTTCTTAAGACAAGTAACCTGTCTAGCATTTGACCCAACTCTCTGTGCTTCCTGTCTGAATTTTACACCATCCACTTGATTTGACCTTGGGCACATCATCTTGTTACTGTGGCAGAAAATGTGACTTGTAATTTTTCACTATTGAGAACAAGTGCAGGGGCTAGACTTGATATCACAGCAGCCCCTGTTATCTTTAGATAAACATGTGGTGGAAGTTTCTGTAGCCAGATTAACGGTACTTAGTTTTTCCAGATTTTCAGCTGAAATCAGGATCTGAGCAGAGCTGTGCCAAACTTTCTTTGGGAGAACCGCTGTAGAGACCTGGACTGCAGCTGAGCATAAAAGATGCATACAACTAATTTTTTTAAGGACCACATATTCATTTAGAGCCTAAATAGTTTGCATCTGGAAAGCATTGGTGAGTTGAGTCAAGACCAAGTGGTTTTAGAACTTTAAATTCAAGCTCATTTTTCCCAGGGAATCTGCTGATCTTTGAGACATTTATACCACTTGCTTTCTTAGGAACTTTATGCTCCCACCCACAATCATAGTATTTAATCCCAGATTTATCTTGAAGTTACAGCCTGTGTGTGTTGTATGTTAAGGGGAGCAAAATAAACTACACTTTATCAAAGACATCTGTCAAGTTTGACGGAAATACCCAGCTTATTTACAGATCCTCAGATTATTGATTATTGCAAACAAGAAGCATTTTAAAAAGTAAATGTGGGTGCACATTCTTCCACCATGGCAACAAAAGAGAGTTGTGGCTGTCTGGCATCCTTTTTTTGGCAGAAAACTGAGAACAAGATGGCTTGGTGATTGTACTGTGACCAAATCCCTTGTACTGACCACTTTCAAACCTATATTTACACATGTTCCTGTAAAGGGAAGGGCTGTCTAACCCAATTGTGCTGAAGGGAAAACACAAGAGCAAGGAATTTATTTTTGTTTTGAAATATTTTCCACCATATATCATACTTTCTTTCTTTTGTCAATATCAACTCAGTATACTTCCCCCCTCCCCCCCCAGGAAATGTTTCTTTTTGCATTGGAAAACAAAGTTTTTATCTATAAAAGCTGGAAGACAGGACAGAAAAGTTCGTTATTTACAGAACATTTTCATTCATAATAAAATAGGTAGCTCAGTTGTTTAACCTTGACATCCTGTAATCTCTGTTTTTACTTTAGCAGCTGAGTGCCTTCAAATTGTCATGTGTTTTGTGCTGCACTGTTGCATTCATCGCAATAATGGCCAGGACTGAATGGCTCCAGCATGTTACTGAGAACAGGAAGATGTGAATGTAACCAGGGCTGCTACAGGACAGGGAAGGATATATCCTAACACATTTTTTCTCCCCCCTCAGTAATCCCTGATGACTGATTAAGATGGGACTTTCAGGGCTTTAACTGTTTCATTCACTGTGAATAGTCCAGAACACTTTTTTTGGAGCTGGAAACATGTACCTTTTTAATGGTATATGTTTCTAGGTTTTGGAAAACAAGGATGAAATTACAAATGAACCATGAAACCATTTCCTGGATCATTCATTTGCCTTTTCCATAATTTTACTTAGCCTCTTATTTTAAATAGCTTTTGTTCAAAATATTAAAGATGCTTGCTTAGTTATTCAATGTGTTTGTGCTCTGAGTGCCTCTAATGATTTCTTGGCCTGAGACAGTCCTCAGGAAGCTATTCATAGCAATGCACACATTAAGGGCAGTCCTCATCTTCAGTTAATTTGAACGTGAAAACAGATTCCAGATATTTTACCTCGAGTTAGTTTATTTTAGTAGATATTTAATGGTCTTCATATGTATTTTATTATTATGTTTCTCTTCATCAATTCACCCACTTTCTCATCAAGTCCAACCCTCTTCATCTTAACACACACACGTGCACACGCCAACGCATGCTCACAAATGCAATGTATTGCTGACACAAAATTCCTTTCTGAAGCAGAGACTCAGAGTCAGGCTCTCTTTCTCACATGAGACCTTCCCACTGCAGAAAACCAGGTTCAATGAAACAGTAGCTCAATGTCTCTTTTATGCAGCCATTATTAGTGAGATTCCTGCCATAACAAGATTGAGACTTCAAGACTGTGTGTCCTTATCTGAATAATTTTCTGATGATAATCATGACTCTCCCTTGTTTCTCTGTTACCCCATGTGTGTCTTATAATCAGTCAACACAGATAGCAATTTATTATTCCCTTCTTCCCTCTGGCAGCCTCTGACATTCTAACACTAGATCCAGGAGCTGGCAGTGACTGCTCTGTCACTGCATTAGATCCCCAGATAGGTCAATGGCATTACCAACCTGCTGACCATGTGGCAGACAACAGTCAGTTAATCAGTAGGTGTGGGAAGAGTCACTAATTGAATGTAATTCCAATCAGTCTGGAAGTTGTCATTAAGAACATAATCTTAAACAGAGTAATTTGGTGTTTACCAAAATGTCTTCCGTTGCTCAGAAGCTTTCTGCATCCCCTTCCTCATGCCTAATTACCACATAAGTTTCTGTTTTTACAGAAATTGGAGAAATCATGTACTTTGGAAGAATTTTGCTAATAATATTGTGTCTCTGAGAGATACAGAAAAAAGATAACTGTGATTTCTGAGACTTCTCAAGGGGTAATAGTCTTGAATTGTTGTTTTAAATGAGCATTTTGTTATAAATTGCAGAATTAGGATGCAAACCAAACCTTTATTGTAAAACATAGGAAAGATAAATTCTGCTAGAATGATGACAAAATGCTTTTTCCTATTTTTGACTAAGAGCTTAATTATATTGTTCTCACTCCATGGGAAATGTCATAATTTGCTAAGTGAGATGTCTGATGTGCAGTTTTCCACCCCCTTTTATACACACAGTCCTTCCACAGCATCCTGATGCTACAAAGTCAAGGTCGAAAGGAGCCCTTCCACTTTCCAATTGATCTCTCCATGGTTCATGGCTCCGTGTGATGTCTCAGTCTAACTCTGAGCCACAGATAAAGGTTTGCTCTGATTTCCAGGTGATTTAAAAGATTTAAAGAAAATGGATATTAGGCACTTTGGTTGAATGGTCACTGTTAGAAAAAATGGAAGTATTTCCATTAAGAAAGCAATCTTTCTACAAGACACTGGATTTCTTGAAAAACTCTGTGGTGAGGCTTGTTAATTTTATGTAGAGGATAAACTAAACAGGAAACTACTATTATATATATATAAAATAAAATTCCAGGTATTTAGTTTGTTTCTGTCCAGAATTTTTTTTCCCTCTAAATGTGCCTTTTGGCATCATGCTTCATGCTGCACCCAAGGTGTACTGTTATGGCATGAGACTGAACATCCTGTTGTGCCGTATGCTCCAGCAGATGTTCTTGGGACTCATTTTTGAGCCATTTGAAATTAACTTCAGTAGACTCTTCAATTACATACGTCTCAAATTCTTCTGCAATTGAAAATGCAAGACTCCTATGATTTGAATATATGTATATTTTATACATGCATACCCATGATTACATATCAATATTTATACCCAATGTCTGTTTAATATTAATCCACAGTCATGTGATAACCAACAGGAGTGTAGTTAGTGGTTTAGCCAAGATCTGGAAAGCAGCAGATAGAAAATACCTGGTATGGCACACTCTAGGCTTCAGGGGAAATTTGTTATAAGTGATCTTAATTCATCTGAACTCATCATTCCCTTTCATGGGTGTTGCTAAAGTGAAATTCTTGGATGAATAGATATAAATTCCTACTTTTAAAGGATTTTATCTTCTAAAATATAAATCTGAAGGAAATTCTAGCCAAAATTAATTACCCAATACATGGATTCATATGTTATTTTGATACAGATTTGGTTGCTTTATTGACAGACGTTTTAGGCATATATTTATTTTTTAATGCTTGTTGTTATGTTTTTTTTTTTTTTTCTTGAAACAGAATGGAAATAATTCTTTATTTTATCTCTCTTTGGAGAGATTTAGAAACTATTGGTTTATTAATCAAAAATAAGAATTAATTATAAAAATCTGTTCAGTAAATATAAAGAGTTTCTATTTTAATAGAAAGATATTTATGACTGTGATTCTTTAAAGGGTCTTATTTGAAACTCATGGAAGGAGGTCAGAAGCTTTGATGGGCTTGGAGCAGACCTTAGAAAATAATGAACAAATCTGGTTGTGCTTAGTGCTGACCTTTCCTGTAAATATTTTACTGGTTTATTACAAAGGAAACCTTACTGAAATAAAATTAATCAAGGTATTTTCTGAGTCTTTGTCTCCAGTCACAATCTACTGTGAAACAGCAACTATTTCCATGATGATAAAAGTGCTCATTCAAATGGAGAATTCAGTTGGGCCAGCAAGTGCCAGAGACCTAAAACTGCAGAGAGGACTGGGGAGAGCAAGCAGTAGGATTAATCTGGATGGGATTTTGATTTTACTGGTGATGGTTTTCCTAGCATTTTTAGGTCCTCAGAAACTAAGTGTTAGGTTCCAGGAATAAAGCAATGACTTAATATTCCTTATGCCTTTCACGAAATTATACATTCCTTGTTTGTCTTCTGGTTTTGAAGCCTTTTGGGCTGCCACATTTGTGTTTTCCAAATATTTGTGTATAACAAGGAAAGCTGGAAAATTGGTTTTATTTATTTATTAAGAAAGTTAAAATTCATATATAATCCATGACTCAGAGGTCTAGGGTTCTGGGAAAAAAACACCTAATACCATGAGGAAATTGCAAGACTTGCCAATGTTGCTCAGGTGAATCATAAGGTTCAAGACTCAATAACTTTTGCTCTAAGTAAAATATGTGCCACTTCCACTTGAATGTACAGACAGCTGGCAAAAGTCTTCACATTATTTATTTAAGAAAAAGCAGCTACGGAGGCTGCATTTGCTTGTCTCAAGTACGTCTTTACACTGGACCAAAAAACCTTCCCAATTCTTCATCCTAGCAAATGTAGGAGGCCTGAGGCTGAAAAATAAGCTCCCAGAAGTAATTCTTCTCTGGAAAACTTCAGTTGTCTCAGTCAGGTCTTGCTTTGTCAGTGCCAGTGAAGCTCAGAGGGTAGTTTTGAAGGTTATTTTAGTGATTGCTTGCAAACACTGTAAACCCATTGCCATGTCTGGTGTGCTGTATATTTCACTTTTTTTGGGGGTGTGGAAGATAAAATTTACTGGTCTTGGTTTGTTTTTTTTTTTTTTTTTGATTAGTCACAGACATTGAGAATCTTACAAGTTACTAAAAGTGTTAAAATAGCTTTCATACATAGTAGTGATGTTTTCCAGTTTGTTGCTTAGTGTCTCAGGTCCTTTGCTGGCAATGAAGCAAAGTCTTGATGTCCTGCTGGGAAGCCGAGCTTCCCCCTCTGCCAGCTGTATTTTTGGTCTCCTATCTGTAGGTGTTTTGTTAATGAAAATAAAACCACTGCAGATTACAAACTACAAAATTAAGTTCTCAAATTGCTGACAACTTAAATGTTGTCACATGTTATTTTTATTACATCACTGAAAGTCAGGGTTGTCTGTACCCAAAAGACACATTATATTGTTTGTGTTTTGCTACCCATCTGGTAAGCAGCTAATTATTTGGACCCCTTCCAACAGGGTCCAACAAGCACCTGGCAGAGGATGTGCAGCTATTTCATTTTGCCATTGCAAAGGAGTGTTACAGACCTTTTCTGGTTATCCTTGTTTCATTATGGAATTACATCTGAATGGCAAGAGTGAACCAGGGCCAATATCTTGAATGACACAGTGGAGATTGGTTATCTATTAAATCTAATATCCCCAGGCTCCCTCCATCATCAGCAGGAAAATGCATGTTTCTGTAGGCAGCACTCCAATGGCTTGTTTCCCTGGGCTCACATTAATGTTTGTGAATATCTCCTTCTCTATCAGCAGAATTATCTGAAGCACTATCTGTAAACATGTAGAGCCCAAAGTCTTACTGAATTTCAAGGTGACTTTGTTTCCTGGGTTTCATGTTAAAAGATGATCAGGGTATTTACATTTTCAAGTCAATTGTACATCTATCTTGTTCCAAATTTTGTACTGAAAGAATAATTTTGCAGTCATTAGTCCTCAAATATTATTTCGAGTATAAATAAGTAACACAAAATTATATTCCCCTGGCAGCCAAAACCAGTCCATGTGATGATTATCTGATTTTTTTGAAATACTTTTCTGCATGTAGAAAGATGCAGACATTTGTTGAATGCCTTCTATTTCATCCATGTGACTCCACATGCTTAGGTCCATCATCTGCAACCATACTGACACAGAAGATGTACATTGTTTGGGTTGTATTTGGATGGTCCAGTTTATTTTACAAGTACCTATGAGCTGATGAATTTAACATCTGGAAACAGAGCATTGAAAATGGTGGACTATCCTAAGAGAGAACGGTTTCATTGATATTTGTGAGGCAAGAGGGGTTTTGTCCACACTGCTTTGGTATTCATGTGAATACTCAGGTGTGCCTGTGGAGGTTCTGTCAGCTATGGACAGTGGTATGCATAAGGTCAAGCTAAATAAAGCCACCCTTCTAGTCTAAGAAAAATCTACAAAAATCTGTCTGAAATGCTCCAGAAAGCTTGCAAGGCAATGGGGAAGAACACCCTGTGGCTCATGTGAGCAGCTACATGCTGTGAATAGCAAGTGCCCAAAGAGCAGTTAAATTGAGCAGTATGTGCACAACCCAGAAGGTGAAATTTCTCTCTGTAAACTGAATGCAAAATGATTAACAAATTATTGAGTAAATAGCTTGTTCTATCACCACCACATCTAATAAAACCTGTTTATTTTTTTCTGAAGGGTTGTGGCAGAGAAAGAGATGTTTTAATTTTATTGCCAGGCACTAAAGCATTTCTGCTGCAATTAATCCAGAAGGTATTCACAGGCTGATGGCCAGCTTGTGTTCATGCACTGGTGGAGAGGTCAGATGCTGCCACCAGAGAAGATGGACAGTTTCAGCTCTATTTTCCATTGACCAGGGCAATCATAGCATCTCTCCCCTCTACCTAGCCATTTATCTTACTGGGTTCTGAGCTGACAGAGAATACAGTATTTTACAAGAGAGGGAAAAGTGTATGCCATCAGCATGGCATACAGCACATCTGTACAGCAGCTGTGCCAGGCTAGCTGGTGACACATCCTAGCTGAAAACAACACACAGGGCAGGTCTCATGTGTGCCTGCCATATGCCACTAATATTGCAGCAGTTTTTCACATTTGGGTTCACCATTTCTGTTTGTATTAGTGGCACTTGCCAATTGCCTGCTCTCTCTGTCTCAGATGGCACTGGTTTGCTGAACCCTCAAAACTGAGAAGAGAATGAGGCCACGTGGCTTCACAAAGCAAATGTGTGAATTGAATGTGCCCGTGTGCATTAATTTTTTTCTTAAATTACATGAAGCTTGTCTTGCCTTTGTTACAAATGCTCTGTGCTGTGTATACATCTGCACTCTGTAGGCAGAGATCATCCAACAGACCAGTCTGCTAAAGTCCTGATGCCATTTACCCAAAATATCTGCCAACACAGAATGTTCCAGACCTTCAAAAGCACATTTTCATCGTAGACATTGCATGGCTTCTTTGCTATTCTGTCAGTCATAAGCCTTGGTCTAACCTTGGGTGACCAATTTCTTGCTCTCTGATCTGTTCTGTTTTTATCCAAAGATCAATTAGTGTCTTTCACTTCTATACTTAAAGCCAGGTTTATGTGAGTCCAGGTATTGGGTCTTGAAATCATTTGGAGCTGAAGTCAAAAGAATATCTAATCCTTTTGGATCAACCTAAGTTTCTTCCCATATGCTGCTGAGGGGGTGGAATTATAGTGAGTCATAAAGAAACTCAGGCTGATGGGAACTGAGAAGCAATTCATTAAACCATCTCTTGGTTTCTCCTGACTATTCCTCTACATTCCTCCTCCTCCCCATTGCAAAGCCAAGCAGGCAGCTTGCCCTGCTGGTGGAAAAAAGGCTCACACATTGAGACACAGTCTGAGCTCTGCTGCTGCCAGTGCCCCTGTGTGGGGCTGATGCCTGCTCCTGCTCTCCGTTTCCATGCAAAGTCAAAGGGGGTTCTTTTTAATCTTTTGTTAAATTAATTGTTCAGAGGTGATGAAGATACTGAAACCACTCAGAAATCTGAATTTTCAAGAAAAGGTCACAACTCAATTTAAAGATATTCATAGCTATCCTTAGGAAATTGCAGTCAATATCTAAACATGATCTGTTCCCAAGTGCTTCTTGGGGAAACACTGTGTGATTTTTTTTCTTTACAAAAAAATGGTATAAATCTGGTTATTGTTTCCTTATCTCCTTTACTGCAAGATTCTGTTTCTCTCCTTTCTCCTCTTATCCTCTTTTCACCTTCTTTGGGATAAAAGTGATTGTTCTGAGATATGGTTCAGAGCATTATCTAGTCCAATCTCCCCTTCACAGCAGCTGAGTATGAAAAGACAGCAGCACTTCAGTCCTTGGAAATGGCATCATTAGTACTGTCAGCAGTAGAAATCCTTTCAGATACATGTACTCCCTATTTCATCATGAATTCAGTTTCATTCTTTCTCCCACACCTCTTTCTGTACCTTTCTGAGGGAGTGCAACCCATGTTATCTTTGTCCAAAACCATGATTTCTTTTAAGCACACCAGCACACTGTCAGCAGCATTGGAAGAAAATGACCATAAAACTAAAGTTCTGTTCCTGATTTATGTTGCTGGTTTAGCTAGTAAAAGTCTAAAAGGTTTCTTCCTTATGGTGCAATAACCTATTTCAGAAAAGGAGACAAATGTTCTGAGATGAGCCCACTTTCATTTTTATACAAGATATTAGATACAACAACAATACTTACAAATTAAAACAAGTAAGTAACAAAGTCTCTTCTAGTCCCTTTACACACATACTTTTGTGAACATCATGCAGCTACTAATTTTGTTGTCAGTAGGGCAGCATTTTTAAAGTCCAAACCCCTCATTCTCTAGGCAGAATATTTTTAACATCAATTCTATGTTAAAAAAATAAAAGCAGTAAATTCAGTGACATGCTTTCAGTTTGATAATGCATCTTTCTAGCTTCTTCTTTCTTGTGTGAATCATTATCATATCTAAAACTGGAATATATAAGAAAGGAGAATAGAATATGGGGTAAATAACACAAAATTCTCCCTGCCTGTGTGAATGCAGGAATATCTGTGACACTTGGCTAGAGTTGTGAGGGCAGGTATATGCCTGAGGCATTTCTACTATAAAATACTAAAACTGAATATCAAATACATCTGTTGACAAATTGAGACTGACTTGATTATGATTAAAAGGCCTTCCTGAAGCAATAAATATTTATCCAAATATAGCTTGTTTCCAGAAGACGCAGATCTGGATTTCTCCTTGTTGACTTTGGTCACTAAACTGAAGTCAAGTTATGAGCACAGATCCCTCAGATACAAAAAAAGGGAGAGAGACACAACCTATGGAAATTCTTCCTCTTTCCATCAATTACCAGGACAGCAGAGCAGTCTCCAGTTAAGGTGCTAAATAAAGGTGTGTTGAGTCCCAGCACTCATACTAGGAGACATTACAGTATGCCTTATTTAGGGATAAATACCTAAAATAGGAGAAGCATGCTGGAAGAACAATATGCCAACTAGGACATATAAATTAAGTACTCAGAGCTGAAGTAATGACTTAGATCCTTATTAAGTGCCTGCTTTGCATGCTTCATGGCCCCTTTCAGTATCATAAGAAAAAATTAGATGTTCTACTAGGAAACATGCTAGTTAGATTCAGCCTTGAGACTCCAAATGCATTTTTCCATATGTGTCTGTACCTAAAAAATTATGTACATAGCAACTTGCTAATTTACATATTAATAAAAAAGAGTTATCTTCAGATTATGTACAGTCTACTGTGTCTAGCTGTGCCCTTTCTTGTTTAAGGGTTGTAAAGAGTGCACGTGAATGTATGTGTGAGAATGAGCTACAAGGGCTTCAGAATTACAGCAGCAGCAGAATTTGCACATCCTCACAGGCTGCTGCATAGGACAGAGTTCTATTTTTATGTAAGTAGCTTCTCACTTCTAAGGCACTGATGTTCATTCAAACCTCTGCCTTTTCCCATCTGCTGGATGCCTTTTCCATCTGTGGGTGGGATAAAAGCTTCCTGCATGAAGGATGCTACCCAGGATGGCATTCTTACATGTTTTGTGGCCTTTTTCTTGCCCCATGACTTCGTGTTGGTGACACCCTTTGATTCCACTTGGATAAAGGAAGATAGCAAGGCTAAGAGTCAATGGCCTACCTGTTCATAATTCTTCAGAATTCTGCATTGGACTTGTAAACATTTTTGAATATATTGTAAGAAATCTCAATTATTCTACCTCCAAAAGACTTTTAGATCCATTACTATTTTACCTGCTTGATATACAAGAATTTTCTCTCAGTGGTATAATTCCAGAATTAATATTCTGAATTTGTTTGTGCAGAGTGTATTTTAAAATGAGGAGGACTTCATACAAAACCCTCCAGGTCTATTTTCTCAGAGTTAGGTAAGCCTAGTTTTTAGTTTCAGCAGCACTGCTGAAGCAGTGTGGAAATGTTACTGATTGCAGTGACCATGAGTCAGTGTTTGGGAACTGCTTGTTAGGCAGTAAGTTTGTTTGGATAGATGGTTCCTGACTGGTAAAACTGACCCACTCTGTGTTATGAAAGAGTTACCATTCCTGGACTTGGAAATTCAGTCTGGAAAACACTATAATCATGTGCCTCTAGGCTGCTGAGATTTGTTCTTGGCCTGCAGCAATTAAAATGCATCACAGTGGGTTTGAGTTCCAAATGAATGCGTGGATTCATGTATTCTGTCCACAAGCATTGAGGACATTTACTAATTATGGGACATGATGTACTGTAGGTGCCTGAACTCCTCTTGTTGACGGACACCTGCTCAGTGCTGACAATGCTTTCCACCTCTGAAGGGGAAACCTAAGGCTTGACTCAGGTGAACAGCCATGGCTGCTTGGTATGATCTGAGGTGTTCTAGCTTTCTTGTGACCTGCACAAAGCTGGAATATCTCTTGTAAGTCTTAGGAGAGACCTGTGTGGCCCCTGAAAATCAGTCAGGCGATGTTAGGGCATCTCAAATGGCAGTAGACATCTGCTTGCAGGGAGAAAGCAGTGGCTGGTCTTTTGAATTGCTCTTTGGTCTGTGACTGATAAGGACAGGGTCTTAAACACTGAACTCACAGCTCCATAGGATGGCACATCATGATATCAATCCATGGAAAACATGTTTCCAGGGATGGGACATCTACCACCTCCAGACAACTTATTTCGGTGTTTCACCAACCTCCTCATAAGAAATGTCTTCTTTATAACTTTTCTAAAGCTACTCTCTTTTAGTTTAAAATTATTACCTCTTTCCTCTTGCAATGGGCCCTGTTAAATTGTTTGTTACCATCTTTCCTTTAAGCCCCTTTTAAGGATTAAAATGCCACAATAAGGTCTCATTGGAGCCTTCCCTTCTCCAGGCTGAACACGAGCAGCTCTCTCAGCATGTCTTCATAGGAGAGGTGCTCCAACCCTCTCTCCACCTTCATGGCCTCCTCTGGACCCAATCCTAACAGGTCCATGTCTTTCCTGTGATGAGGACCCCAAAGCTGGATGCTCTAATCCAGGTGGGGTCTCATGAAAGGGGTTTAGAGAGGGAGATTCACTTCCCTTGACTTACTGGTCACACTTCTTTTGATGCAGCCCAGGGTATAATTGGCCTTCTCCCATTTCTCTCTTTGTTTGCTTTTCTTTTGTTCATTATCCAGCATTTGATAGGGAAACATACCACACAAAATCCAGGATTTTATTCACTTGGTCACAACCTCATGAGACATTTCATTTGCCCTTCTAAAAGAAGGCAATTTTCCTCTATCTCTGCTAGCCCAGTTGCCAAGCACAGCTCTCTTGTAATTTATTATCAATAAGGGAAGTAATTGAAGGACTTTTCCTTAATGACTAGGGTTTTCAGGAGGAGAAAAGTAGGGGTTGAGTCTTCTCAGGTTAGCAAAAGATGGGTACTTAGATCCTTTGAAAGATAAAAATAGAGATTTTCAATCTGTATCTTGCTTCAGGCATTACAAGTGCAGAGAAATGTCAAGACCATGTCAGAGAGGCCTATCAATATAGACAGTGGTTTCCAGAAGAAAAGACCATTCCTCACTGTCATTAACTGAAGACATTTTCCACCCTCAACTGGTTGCTTATCTCATTCATTCTGTCACTAGATTGCAGGGAAGGGATGTTAATGTGGGTGTTAGGGCATGTCTGTATGCTTATGTGTATGCTGCTGTACATTTGTAAGCTGCTGGTGAATCACTGTTTGGCTGTATTAGGACAGTGGCTTGCCCAGAAGCTTTATAAGTGGTTTCTGAAAAAGATTTGAAATGCTATTTAGCCCTCAGCCAGGAGTAAATTCCATATCATTTGTCTGATACTACAGCAGTTCCTATACCAGGAACTACTTCTGTATTGTCTCTCTTCCTGGTGTGCTCCAGGTGCCACCGCAGTGGGAATATTACTCAGTGAGTTTCACAGAGAGACTGTGAAATCCCACTTACAACCTAATTTAAGATTAATGAAAGAAAGTAATTCCTGGTGCCCAAATGGGAGGACAGAATCACCTGAAAGAAAGCAAAATCATAGTTCATGTAGCACTTTGGCATAACAGGCTATCAGAGCCAGCCAGAGGGAGGCAATGGAGAAAAGAAAGGTCTGTGACCTGGCTGGGCACAGAGAGCTCTGAGCTAGCACTGACCTGAGCAGACAGCCCAGATGGTGTGAAGGTGCAGGTCAATGCTGCACAGCGATAATCAGCTTGGCTCTGGAAGCTATTTCACATTTTTTTGTGTCAGGCATCCTACCTGAGCCACCTGTACAGGTCAAGGACTGAGCTAACTTCCTTGGAAACAGCTTAGGTATTTTCACATTGCATTTCACAGGTCATGGAGGCAGAAGATTGAAATTTTATGGGGTACAACTCCACTCCTAGTACCTGTAATAGGTGCAGTTCTGACCAAGAGCTGACTGCATTAAGTGATAAGTACCTCTCTGCCGAGGGAGGCTGTGGAGTCTCCCTCACCAGAGATACTCAAGAACCATCTGGGTTCAATCCCATGCCGTGAGCTCCAGGATGGCTCTGCTTAAGGAGGGAGGTTGAACCAGATGGGTCCACTGTCATCCCTTCCAATCTGACCCATCCTGTAATTTCAAAAGATAAGATGTTGGGGGGGGGCGGTTTGTTGTATTTTAAGTAAAAAAAAAAAAACACTTCAGAATTTGGGATTTCACTTTAATGATCTATTTCATTTCATGTAAACTTTACATTGTTCAGCTCTTGAATGTCTCTCTGACACCAAAAAAGTCATTTGACATTGTCCATTCTTCCTTCAGGGCCATAGGGCAGTTTGTGAGAAAAGGGGAATGAATGTTAGACTGCATAGTGGAGTTGTAATCACAGGAATCTTGTCAGCTGTAGTGTTATGACCTTTGATTAATCTTTGTAGCAGAAAGAAAATAAGTACTAATGAGTTTGTTTATTAGCATTTGTATAATTTTATAGTTGCGCTTAATTCTTGGAATGCTAATTGCTATCTGTGATTAATCCCCCTCACGCAGAAAAGTTTTCACTGGCGGCCTTGTCTTGAAGACTTTGTGTTGATTCACATGTAATTTAAGTTGACAAGGACTCCAGCAGTATAAAAGGGAACAAAGAGCTTAGTTTCAGTGTCTAATTGAGTTGTGGCTTCTGTATGGCTGATGCAGGACTGACTGGATGTACTTTGATGGTAATATTAAATCTCACCACTCCCTAAGTGAAGATTGAAGTAATTAGCAGGGCTTAGTGCCAGAAGGCAATGTAATTCACCATGATCGAACCTAATTCAAGATTTATGGAGTGAGAATTTCAGTTATTTCTGGATTCTCAGAATGCTGATTTTTCTGCTTTGAAGGCATTCTGACAACCTGTTTATCTTCATATATGTCTTCAATATATGCAGTTTCTAGTGGGATTCCTAAGCAAGACCTCTGAAAGCTTTTATGTTGCAATGTAAGGAGGAACTCCAAAATTCCAGATATCTGTTCATTGAAATGGATGCTGTGATTTTCAGTTTTCTTCCGTGACAGCAAGGAAAAGCAGACACAGCAACACCCATTCTTGGAAAGATTTTTTTAACGCCCTCATCATTCCCTATTATAGTGTATGTTGTGTAATTTTAAACAGAAATTTGAAAGTACTTCCCACAGCTGCCAGAGCTAGTAGGAATGACTGGGCAGAGCCCCTTGGCTAAACTGCAGGCCAAAAAGGTCTATGTGCACTGAGGTCTGTTCTGGAGCCCGTAGAGTGCTGACTCTGCTCTAGCAGGAGGGTGGCACTGCTCAGTTCAGCTTAGTGGCATCCAGAACTCCTGCTCCAGGGGAATTCTGACACTTGTGTGTCAACCAAAGGAAGATGTGAAATTTTGCAGTTTCCCACTAAAATATTTTTCTAAAGCATACAGTTCTGGAAACAAAAAGAAACTTTGATCCAGGCACTTTTTTTTTTTGTTATTTGTGATACAATTATATAGATTAATATTATAAGGAAGGGTTTGATTTTTTTTCAAAGGTCAAAAGCAATTGAAATTATGCCTTTACACTTTTAAAAATCATGATGCTTGTTCATGTTTTTGGTTGAAAGCATGAAAGAGGTCAAGACATTTGATAAAATATTTTTATTTAGATGAAGCACCAAAACCATCAGGATTTCGTCCTGAAAAGGATGAAGATGGAAAATTTTGCTTAAATGTCTCTGTGGTCAGAAAATGAAGATAAAGGCAGCATTTTACCCATTTATTTGTGAGACTACTTTCCTAGCAGCCGCAAATGATTTCCCTTCCACATACTCATACATGTCTCAAACATACAACTAAAAGTGACTATATGAAAATCAATGTGCATATCTTTCACGGGTATTAAAGGAATTTCCATCACCCGTGGATTTGGGATTGTTTATATGATAATCTTCCCACCAGTCAGATGTGCACGTGCATTGCTGGGCAATTTTCACATGTGAGACTGCAGCAGGTTTAGGCTTTGTGCTAGTCCATGGGAAATATTCCTTTGGCTCACCTTTGAGAACATCTCTTGATGTAGAGTCCAATATGCTTAGAGTCCAATATGTAAATTGTGAAAGATGCTTCAGGCCAGGACATCCTTTTGTGTAAAGTGCAAAAGCTTTTATTTATTTAGCATGAGATGGTGTTAATAGCGTTTAGCTTAGAATAAGAAGGGAGTGGGAAAGCCTGCAGGGAATCCATACAGTTGTGTGCTATTCTGCAGAGGAACATCCCTGTCTTCTCTCTTTAAAAAGTTGAAGAGTACATCCCATTATTTGGTTGGCCAGCTAGGATTTTTGGTGTGGAACAGCTCAGCAGGAGATCAGTGTGAGGGTCTGATTTGAATTAGCTCATACAGAGCTCACAGGATTATCCTCATGAGAACTTGTCAAGACTATAGCAATTTGGAAAAGTTTTCTTTGAAATGAAGTGTACCTGTTACAAAAGAAAAAAATGATGCAAGTCCAAGATGAAGAGAACCCATGCCATTAAGGTAGAAATTTCTTTTTAGTTGGTCCAAATCATGCAGAGCAAGCTGTAAACACTGGTCTGCAGCACTCAGACTGAGTATCCTATTCACCAGTTATTTTCGGGATCTTCCCTCTTTCTGTTTCTCTTTCTTTGAATAGAAGTTTCAGTTTTTCAAAATTCATACAACTAGAGAGCATGCCCTACCTTCTCTCCCACCTAAAGGCATTTGATCTTCTGTCCCACCCAGCTGACTGTAATCTTGGTCCTAATGGTTCTCTTTCTGAAAGGTGGTAAATAATTACAGGGAGATTGTACTCGATTATGGATGGAGCCAATGACCCACATTCAGCTGACCTGACTTTTTCCTTCAATCTTAGGAGCACTTATTCCACAATTATGAGTGTCTCAAAAGCTAGTGCAAAGGGAAAACTGCTTCCAAAGAATGGTTAAACCTATACAGAAGCAATTACCACCAAAGGAGCCTTTCTGTTACCATAGAGAAAACCTGCACCTTGACTTTGAATGAGAGTGTTAAGTTTCTGATATCAAAATCTAAATGAGTTTTCTATCAAACCAAACTTTCCCAAGAGTGGTAAAACCTTTTAAAGCAGCAGAAAAAGGTGTTACAGGACAAGTAAATAGCACATTAATTTAAGTTAAGGCTGGAGATCAAGTTAGCTGATTTAATCCTCCTTCTGAGTAGTTGGTATGTATATTAAGCATAGTAATCTATTAAATAGCCTTGTTACATGACTAGAGATGGGAATTTGGGGGTTGAGTTATAGATGCATATCAGGAAAAGTGTTGAAATTAACATAAGGAGTTAATAAGGGCTTGTAGAAGATTCACCAACTAACATTTCCAACATAGTTATTGTACAGAACACTGCAGCATTTAAATTTTAGCACTATGATTCAAGAGCCTTCTGTATGAGATGCAGCCCTCCTTCTCAGCTGTTGCCTTCCCTGAGGCTAGGGGGGAAGTAAAATTGAAGAAAAATATGGCTGTATATAGGATCCAATACTAACTTTTTTCCAAATATTTCTTAAAAATATTTTTAAATTATTTTGTCCTCATTCTGTCATTTCCAGCCTGTGGCTTGCACATGGAATTGAAATCGATTTAAATACTACTCTTACAAAATCTTATATTGAATAGTAGAAAGTTAAGTTATGAAGAAATATTTGATAATTTCTCATATTTAATGAATAAATTATGTATTTAAAATATTTTTTGTTAAATAGTTTTTACTTTTTTTTTGTAATGAAGTAAGCCTTTTTTAAAGAAGCCCAAACCTTAAATATTGTCTTGATTCTCTTTATTGTTAGTCAGGAAAAAAGACCACATGCATGTATGTCAGATGGTTTTAGCAGTGTTGGTCCATTGCTAGCCTCTAAGAACATTTCTGGCTAACAATATGAGAGAGTTCTTCAATTCTTCTGTGCTCTAAGATGAAAAGAACAAAAGATCCTTAGCTATATGTATCTCATTCCTGCAGGTTTATGTCCTTATGTAGAATTTCAGTATTTAGTTGGAAGGTACTTTTGTGCCTCTGTGAGCAAAAGAAGATGAACAAATCACACGCTGTGTCTCAGCTCTGCTTGCTGCATTTCCCTGGCTCCAGCATCCCCACGACCCCACGGATGAGAGGCGTCATCTCGCGTTTGTGTTGGGTGGATGTAATTAGTGCACTGAACTATGAAAGGCTGGGAGCTCATTTAAAATTAATTCTATCAAAATAGCATTTCGCTGGAGTGAGGAGACAGATTATTATATCTCGAAAAATCTTTGGCTGAAGTAAGAAAAAAAAAAAAGAAGTGTTTCCAGCTGCATTCTTTTACCTACAATCAAAATGCTGCACCCTTCATTGATGCAGACTGTTAAACAGAAAAACAAATTTTAAGGCTTTATTCTTCATGTGTTAGAGATATTGGGCTGCCTCCTGAACATGCTGAAATCAGTGCTAGAAGTCCCACTGTGAAGTATGCTTTGAAGAAGTAATACTCATTCTCATGGTAGATAAAAACATACCTATGTAATGGGCTATCCAAGAACTAATGGGATTTTAATGGGATTGATTTGATATACCAACTTCATTCTGTCCTCTCCATGGGACGTGTGATTTATTTTACAATACATATTTGTGGGGCCTGGTGTTCAAATTAAATCGGGACCCACAACTGGATCCTGTAAAAGCAGCATCAGCTTCTCTCCCATGGCTTTCCACCCAGCCATATATCATACAGCAAGAGTTGCTGGGTGCTGCAGACTCTTGAAAACCTGGTTTTAACTGTGGGAGAATTTGGAAAAAAAATCTGTTTGTAGAGGAGAAGTACAAGAGGCCGAGTAATCTACTTTCCACTGAAGTTCATGAGAGCTACTCCTCTGCAGAGCAAGAGACCCAGACCATGAGTGGCAGAGCTCTAAGTGCACACTCATTCCCTTCCTGGGAACATTATAGCAGCAGCCCATTTCTGTCAGCCCATTTCTGTCTGCCCCCCATTTCTGTCTGTGTGACAGCTGGGAGAACTACCTGAAATGTTTCAATATTCCTGGTGTACCATTGTTTTTACAGACAAGGGCAAAACAGGCTTTATTTTTCTACTTTATCTGCAGGCAAAAGCAGCAGGTGTATTTCAAAGGTGATCGATCTTTTTATCATGTTTTTCCTGGTGTCTGTTTCTTTGACAACTCCCATCTCCTAAATGGATATGTGCTATCCCCCACAGCCTTGCAGAGATGGGTGAGCACTTCCATTATTCATTTGCCTCATTTTTTATACTACTGTGGAAACGAGTAAGGGGGTTTTTTACTACTATGGAAATGAGTAAAGGGTTTGTGGTTTGTTTTTTGTTTTTTGTTTTTTGTTTTTTTTTTAAGCTGCCTAGTCCTTAAACAAAATGGAAGCTGGGAATAAAAGGAGAGATAAGAGAGGTTACTTCTTGCTCTGGAAGTGTATGCACCCTGGAGGCAGTGTGAACAGTCTGATCTTGGCAGATACTCACTCCCTTCGTTGTGAGAAACTGTTTCTCAACACTTCAATAAGGTCTGAAGGTATAAAGAAGTTTGCAGTATCAAACCTAGAGTACCTAGCAACTTGTATTTAGTTGCCATTTTTTTTGTATTTCTCAACCTTAATTTATAAGCCTGGAAACTTATTTTGTAAGAGAAAAAACACAACTTAAATATGGGGCTAGATGTTTATTCTTTCCTTCTGTGTCAACCACTTTTTCTTGCTTCTGTCAGATATTTTTGGGAGAGCTAAGCCTTTGTGCAAAGCTTTGTGCTCTTTCTACACCTGCTGCTGGCATTTTCTGACCTTAAGTTCTTGTGATTTTTCAGTGCAATAAGCAGTTCTCAGAAAGACAATTTTGAAGGTATCAAGTGGGCCCACTTGAAAGGAAGCCAGTGCAGCAGCCTGGGTGTAGTGTCAGACCTCGGTAGGGACCAAGATCCAAATGCGTAACAGGGAACAAACCAATCTTTTGGGTAGGTGCACTTGATATTGATCACATTTTGGAGCTGTCTTCACTTTGAAGTCATTCTTTGCTTGGAACTTCTGAAATTCAAGTATTGAAGTATTAAGTAAAAACTGGAGTAGTGTAGAACAAAGAGTCCGATGTGCTCCAGCCCTTTCTCCTGCACCAATTTTCTGACTAAAATTTGGGCTGTACTGTAGATTTTCTCTTCTTACTGAAGTCTCTTAAGGTATACTAGGACTTAGCACTTTTAAACACAAGTGCTTCTTCCTAAGATAACTCCTAGAATTGTGCATTTACTGCAAGGAGATTAGGACTATAATATAATAGTGTTAAAGTAATAAGAGGAGCATTTTGCCCAGAGGCTTTTGTTCACTCTGAGCTCTCCATCTGCAGATGTAATAAAGTCCCTTTGGAGCTATCTCTCTGAAAAGTCAGTCAGATCCATCCTTAAGAGTGATTTGTGATTCTCTACAACTTTCGTTACTGACAAGAAGGATTAAGAATTCTTCTCGTTGCATTTGTAGCTACCAGTTTAATAAACATTTTATTACATATCTATAAATTTTTCATATATATGATTTTAGTTTATACTGTAGTCATTTATTGTATTTTGTGTTTAAGAAATTCATTTACATTTTTGAAGTCTCAGGCTTTTCAGGCAAGTTATCTTTGTGTTTCTGCTGATTTGCCATCATGCCAGCAGAACAAGATATTTGCCTTCCAGTCTTCAAAACAATCACTATCACTTTATAGTGTTGCCTTCCTTTTCTCAATGTTTTAGAAAATTCTGGTAGTGACAATATAGTAACATGAGTGGGTTTCTTGCTTTGGTTTCTAAAAGAGATAAAATCTCTTTGAGAAACAAATTATAGTTATTCATGTTCTCCAAGTCTGTGATACTGTGGCATTCCTGGAGAGTGAGTATAACATTAATTACTTTAGATTTTGCCAATAACTCTAATTTTGACTAAATTACCTATGGCATTCTGCATGTCTCTGCCATGCATACAGTTTCATGTTCTGTACCAATATGAAACTTATTTTTCTTAGAACTACAGTAAGCCACAGTACTGGCCTGCCAGTGACAGGTAACTGATGGCCTCTCCTGCATTCTTTTAAACAAAGTCCTTTGAATAAAACCTCACAAAACCAGATTCAAACACATACCCTCTTAGTTTGCATTCCAGCTCTTCAAGTAGGTTCAGCATACTATTATTCAGAACATTTTATGGTAGTTCTTTACTTTTAACTTTATTACTAACATCAAGAAATAGTTTACCTTCTAAACTTTATGCAGTGTTACAATAATTTTTATGAGTAACTACATTTTCATGATGCCTAGAAATGACAGGTTTTAATGTTAAGATCAAAGACACTTCATCTGGTGGGGGGAAAGGCCAATTGCATTAGAAAATCTAGCTATTATCCAAGAGAAACAACACAGTTCTAATTTTAAATTCATTTTGATCTGTCTTCTATTGAGACTTATCCTATGTGCAGATCACTGACAATGCCAGATTTTAACAGGGAAGACAGTTACAGGGTGCACTGAATGCTCTGGGAGGAAGAAGGAGGGTGGGAATGAGGGGAGATTACAGGACCCACGTGTCCTGTCGTTCCACTGCTCAGATGAGCTGGGCTAGGTGTGCAGTTCTTTTTAGGGCCATGCCAGTGACGTTGCATGCAATTGCAGCAGATGCAGCCTGGCTTCCTTTGCTGCTGGGGTCTGCTCTTCCTGCACAGCTGTGCCCAGCACAGCAAGCTGCTCCTGAGCTGCCTCGGCGCGACTGCTCGGGGTTTGGAGATTGAGCCTTGCTGTTGACACCATGCAGAGAGGTGTATTTTTCCCAGCTTTGATAAAGCAGCTATCCTTGATCTGTTCACAGCCTCAGAGGGAATTCCCATTACACCCTGGGTCAAGAACTGGCAGCAGTACTGATAATAGTCATTATGGGCAGGATTAAAGGCCAGTGTGTGCCCCCCTCTGTCCCTCTCATCTACCATCACCCAAACCGGAGCTGAAATTCTAGGTTAGGGAGGGTATCACATTGCCTCCACTCAGAAAGAAAGATTACAGAGAATCACAATGTCAGCTGAAAATATACCCTATCACAGTCATCCCAGGCTGCCTGTGAAGATGCAGGGAAGGTATGGTGGGGGAAACACACAGCAGCAGCTGAGAGTGCTGGCTGTGTCTGCAAAGTAGGTTGTCTGTAAAGAGAGAGGCAGCACCCTCTGCTTGATCTGCTGCCAGAAACTACTGAAAACAGTCAGATGGCTCAGAAGCACCAGTAGAACTGTCCCATGCACTCAGATCAGCTAATCCTAGAAGGTGTCATTCCCAATCCCCTAGATCAGTTTGAGCCATGGTAGGAATGAATGGCTGCTTGGTGGTCATCGCACTAGAGGACTTACTCCCTCCCCCTTCATCGCTCTGACACCAGCCCTTGACTTGGCCCTGCTGTTGTGCAGCTGCACAGAGAATCAGCCTTGTGAGCTGACCTGGGAGGAAAATTTGCTTTTTTGGGTTTTATTTTTTCCTTTCCAGACAGATCCCTGCCCAGCCCCCCGGCTGCTCAGGTACATGAGTGCTTGTGAAAGCACAGCAGGATGGGTGGGTGCACCAGGAAGCTTAATTTGGTGTTGCTGAATGCAAGCCATTTTCTGAGTGAACTTGGCCCATTAGCTAGAAAATAAATGATACTGTGTCAGATCCTCTTGGGAAGAGAGAGAATACTTACTTTTTTTTAAAGCAAAAGTCTTCTCTGAATATGCCAAGCTGTCCCACTCTCATGCATTATTGAAAAAACCTCTAAGCTGCTTTTTAACACTAGTTTCTGTTTTATCCTTTCTCTGAGCTTCACATACATTTTTGAAATATCTCACAATCTGGTTGCCATTCACAGTTTGGTCTTCACTGTTGAGAAGTGATTTTCAATAATCACCCAGCATCAATGGATAACAGTGTGCTACAGCTAGAGCAGATCAAATCTTTCTCTTTTCCTTCTGATTTTTAAAATAATTGGCATTCCTAGAACAGCATTATAATCTGCAAAATATATAATTTCTTTAAATAAAAATCCTCCTAGGTAATGTCCAGATTCCTGAATGGTCTCACAAAAAAGTACAGTACAGTGGGAGGAAAGTTATATCAAAAAATAATCAGCTGAAAATTGGACCTGTTCATTTTATCACAGAAAACACTTTTCATAGCTCTGGGATATTTACATTAGCCAAACATTGTCTGAGATGTCTGTATTCAGGGTGCCTGGCAACATGTCCTGTGAAGACAGATTGAGAGTTGGGTTTGTTCAGCCTGGAGAAGAGAAGGCTCCAGGGACACCTTATAGCACCTTCCAGCACCTAAAGAGGCTACAAGAGGGCAGGAGATGAATTTTTGACAAGGCCATGTAGTGATGGGACAATGGGTAATGGTTTTGAACTGACAGAGAACAGATTTAGATTGGATATCAGGAAGAAATCCTTTACTATTGGGATGGTGAGACAGTGGCACAGATTTCCCAGAGAAGTTGTAGGTGACCCATTTCTGAAAGTGTTCTGGGCTAGGTTGGATGGGACCCTGAGCAACCTGGTTTAGAAGAAGGTGTCCCTACCCAAGGCAGGAGTGTGAAACTAGATGGTTGTTTAAGTGTCTTCCAACCGCAGTCATTCTGTGATCTGTGTTGTGCCTGTTTTCTCCAGCTGTATAAACTAAGGCAGACAAAAGATATCTCAGTTGCAATGCAACCAGCTCAGAAATTCGTATCAATCAGCCATGGTATTTGTTAACTGGATTCTTCATTAAGTACAAACTCAGGTCTGGCTCTGGGGATCAGTATCAGAAGGTCTGTGGAGATGGAGCTTCTCCACATTTAAGGGAGTAAGTGCAGAACTGCAGGTGAAGCTCAGTTGACACACTGGAGTCCTCCCATCCCCCAGGGCTGGGTCAGCTGTCAAGTCTCACAGATTAATTTTCTTTTAAACACTGCTTTTCTTCAACTGATTTGTAATGCCTTTAACTAGTGTGGGTGTGGTGGTTTGACCAGGATTCTTGACTAGTCAATGTAATTTATTGGCATAATTACATCTTTTAACATCAGCCATAAGAAGTGCCCCACATCCCATTTACATGCGCTGCACACACATACGCATCAGTGTAACTCTTCAGAATGTATTGAGGGAATGAGCACTGCAGAGTGGAACAAACGACAGAGATTTCTGAGCTTTCTAGTGCAATCTAGGGAGGTTTGGCTCCCAAATGTAAGTAGCTGGGTGAGGGGTAGCCTGACAGAGGAGTTCATTAGAGGAGAGAGCACTGGCCCAGCCAGCACAGCTCTGTTCTGGAGATCTCTGCACTGACATAATTATATTACTTCTCATTCTGATTTACCTCAATGTTTGCTCACTCAGCACTCTGTACTGTCCATTACAGATCTGCCCTCCCCACAATCTCCTGGAATTGTGGCTTTTTGCAGCATCACTTAGGAAAAAAATATTTTTTTTTGAAAAAGTGTCTGTGACTGTTGCTGATAGTGCAGCACTTAACATAATGCCTTCCTTGGCCAGAAATCTCAAGTGGACAGAATCTGAAAGTGGAGAGAGGCAGTAGGAAGATGCAGAAATCCTTAATTTCTTTTCCAAACTCTAAAAACAAAGGACAAAATGAGCACTGCATTACCACTCTGTAAGAGTGATAGCAAATATGCTTCCTTCAATCCCCTCAAAACATCTGGAAATAAAGCATGATGTAGAAAGGAATCCAGGAGGACCGAGGGAAGAGGTGGAAATTCCCAGTTTAGTGCATAATTACCCTGTGAGCTCCTCCTGCCATATAGGGCATCTATGGCTCTCCCAGGTGAGCTTCTTATCTGCAGCTTCCCCAGCTCCCTGCAGCAGCCCAGTCAAGCAGAAAAGTTCATCCATAAGACT
The DNA here is from genome assembly GCA_013400435.1 of Pycnonotus jocosus. Taxonomy (NCBI): domain Eukaryota; kingdom Metazoa; phylum Chordata; class Aves; order Passeriformes; family Pycnonotidae; genus Pycnonotus; species Pycnonotus jocosus. The sequence goes on along the minus strand of VWYP01004868.1, from coordinate 1,111,175 downwards.
TTTATAGGTCACCTGGTGCTTGGACTGCTGCATCCGAGCAGCCTTTGTGTAGATGGAGAGAAATAAACACAGGAAGATTCTGCAGGAGGGAATGACAGGAAATGGCCCATGCTTGGGACCTCACCATCATCCATTTGCAGGAAGGATGGCTATTTGGGGGCAGGTATACCCTAAAAAGAGAGCACATTGACCACAAGTAGGAAACAGAGATAAATTTAGATAAAACCCAAGGATGCATAAAAGGAGACAGACAAACAAAAATTATATCTGTTCCTAAAGGAGATGTGAAAATTAAAGGGAAAACTGTACTGTGGAAGGCAGCCCTAAAAGGCATAACACAAACTTTGTCATTAAAAGCACTGCAAAGCCATATAATCATGTTAGATAAATAAGATGTATTAATAAATAATGTAAGAATAATCTGCTTTGGACTGAATTGGATAGAGTTCCATAGCTAAACTGAAAATGTTAGTATTGTTTTAGTAGTCCCACTGACCTGCTGCTTGTATTTTCTACCATGGATATCTGCTGTAGGCCTGGTGCCTATGAGTTTGCAGGATTGGAGCTGGATGGACCTTCTGGTAAAGGCAGCCCAGCTCTCTTCTGATTATGACTTTGTGGAATTTCAAAAATTACTAATGAGAAAAAATACAGACCATGGACTATATTCCAAAAGAAACTATGTATCACTGGTTCTTCATAAAATGTACTCAGGCTACAAGAGTACAAAACCTATCAATAATGAATGAATAGATTGCAGTTCCATTATTTACTATTAAAAAAATGTGCCCTGTAAGTATGCATAAAATTGCAATAAATAAAGGAAGCTTGGGGAAAGGCAATCCCCAGCCTAAAAGAAATATAAAGGACCTGGCAATAGAGAAGGTACTTCCCTGGAGAGTTTTAACAAGAGACTGGACATCCTATTTTGTTGCACCCTGAGGAGACTGACCAAGTCACTTCTGTGAGACAGGGTAAGTAGTTTGGTAGTCATTTTCCACTTCAGATCCTCAAAATTCTATTAAACCAGGGTAGAAATGGTTACCTTTAGGGGGTAGGATGATGGATGAAATGCCTCCTGTGATGTGTGCTCCTCCTTGATGATGACTCCTGGCGTGTGGTTTCCTGGGGAGTTCACAATCAGCACATTAAAATAGATTAGTTATGAAAAACATACAAACAGTGTGGACAATTCCTTTTAGGCGTAAGCTTACAGTTAAGCTTTTATGTCAATATTAGGTAGAGATTACTCACAGACAGCACAGCAGAAATGACCCTTCAGGGTGATCTTAATCAAAGAGGTAGCACAAATCTTGTGCCTGAATTTGTAGTTAAAATAGTGAGTTGGGAAACAAAAAGGCCTGTATTTTCTGCTGTCAAACTGGCTGGTCAAGACTGGCGTGGAAAGAAAAGCAAAGACAACTGGGGGGAGATAAATAAGAACAAGACTCCACAGGGCTTTGAAGGAGATGAGTGTAATGAGTTAAGGGAGAAACTCGAGGGAATGAGTGGCATAATTAAAGCAATAAGAAAAAAAACTGATACCAGCAGATGCATTTCTTAGACCCAGATGATAAAACATCAGGTCAGAGATGAGGATGCTGCAGCAGTCAGAAGTTCATACAGAAATTTAACTAAAAAAAGGTAAGGAGAGTGAATTGCAGCAAGTCTAGAAAGTCTGGTAAAATGAGTCTCAAAGAAAGATCAATTACAAGCTCTCTTTAAAATGATAGAATAATATGTCCCAGAATTTTTATATGAAAAATATTTTATTATTATGTATTGCAGAATTATTCTGAAAAACATTTGGAATCTGGAATTCTGATTACCATTATTACACTTATCTATTGAGATGAAATAAGTTTAGGTGGACATGGAAGAAGAAATGTATTTAATGATGTTTACAGAGACTAAGGAAGAGTGAGAGCTATTCAGGAGTAATTTTAGTAAATATGGAGATTTAGGTGGAGCTTTGGTTAAATAATCTGAGCTGAAACTATATACTGCTATTTTATTCCTAAGATGTGGAAAGATAGGGCTATTTGTTTTCCCATAAGAACTATGAGCCTATTTTGCTAGTAGTCAGCTTTAGAATTATAATAACACAAAAATGTGACTTCTAATGTACCAGCATAGCTTTTCCTTATGATTCTCAGAATTCTATTAGTTCTGTTCCAGGGCAAGAGTAAGAGAAAAGCTGATGAGTTGATGGCACAATCTCTACCAGACTGGCATTGCTGTATTGCAGTAAAAGAAAGTCAGAGTCAGTGATTTATGAGGTTACAAGCCTTTTCAATTTACACCGATTACAAAAAAGAAAAAAAAGTAATAAAAAATAAAAACAGTAATAAAACCCCGAGAATAGGTTTAATTGTACAGTGTATTCCACATAAAGACAAAACATATGTCAACTCAGCAAGCAGTATCACTGTAAGGATTTAGTTACCAACTTTTTTTCTTGTTATGTTTTTCTTAGCCTCTTTTCATCTACTCCCATTATACTTTTGGCATTTCCATAACTATGGAAGTAGTTTTATGGTAGTTACAGCTCCTGCTTTCTTTTGCCAGAAAGAAAGTGCTGCATATCACATAGGCTAAGGTGGCTGAAGGAAAAAAATGCATCTATTATGAATGACATAAAAGCAGTACTAGTGTCAGTTACTTTGACAGGTTCATCTTGTTTTCTTTCTAACAGTATAAGTTACTTCATTATTTACATCATAAATGAAGAGTGTTTGGTAATTTTTAACCTGTAGTACTTTGTTTTGTTACTTATTGTAACTATTGGAAGGTTATTCTCTGGACAGAGCAGGCAGTCTAGAGGTTCAAAGAACTTTTGTTGTTATATAAAGCAATTATTAGTGGTGGAATAAAGGAATTGTGTTAAACTCTGAGGACATTATTTTTGAATAGGTTGTGTAAATGAATTATAGAAGGGACAATGTAGGTGGGACAGGAACAACAGGAGTTGTAAATTAACAGGAGCAGAGAAAGGAGCAAGTGAATGACAGATGGTTGCTAGTCACCTGGAGCACTTTTCCAAGTGATGTACTGCAGGGCTTGTCGGAGCTATTACTAAGCTAATAAGCTGTGCCTAATCACCAAGAGACACAAGCAGGGGTCATCTGAGTTTTCCTAGAATGGTGAACTTCTGTTTACTTCATACACTAGGAAGAACTTGTTCTGTTTTGGTGGATATGAAATAGAACAGGTTTGCTGCTGTTGGATCAAAAGAAAGGGGAAGAGGTCACTTGCACAAAACATTCCCATTGCTACTTCATTATCTTTCTGTAGGCTTTTATTAAGCCTCTGAACTTTATTTAGGAAAAAAAAAAAAGAAAAATATTATTTAATGTGTTGACTGCTTCCTCTGATTCTGTGAGTTCATCCTTTATTGCAGTTCCCACCTGCATTTTCCCTACATTTACAAAACTCATTATATAGTTATTCAGTCTCATTATATGGGAAGTAAAGACATAAGGAAACTTGTCCCATTTGGAATGGCTATGCTCTTGGAAAGGAAAAAAATAAAGACCACTTCTACTTAAAAACTCTTCTATAAGAGCTTTAACTAATGTTTCTCCTGCACTTTCATCCAGACTGATTTTCATATTTGGATTTGATTTGACTTACAATAAACTAAGGAAGCATCGTTACAATGAGATAGCTCCTTACCTCTTTTCTTCTTTTCCTCTCCCAGAAAGAAAAGAGGAAAATGAGGGTAGATATTGTTGCTTCACTTAGATTTGTTGGTCTTTTTCTTAGAAAAGAAGAGGGTATTGAAGGAGTTTTTTCCCTCCTTACAGAAGAAGCTTAGACAAACATAAAAGAGCAAGGAACAATAGAAAATACTTTTTAAAAATTTTCAATCTTTTTGTATTTACATGGTTCAATAGCTGCTTAGATATCACAGAGATTATAACTGCATAGTTAGATCTTTATTATGAGCAGATAGGTAATTTTACAGTGTATTTCCTGCTAAGGGCTGACCTTTTAAATTAAATATTCAGAAAGCTTATACCACTGATTAATCTTTTTCTTTTTGGTAGCTTCTACAGCCCAGAAGAATTTTTAGGGGGTGGAAATACATATAAGCAATGAAAATTTCCCCCATTATTACTGGGAAGCCTCTTTTCTTTTCTTTTCTTTTCTTTTCTTTTCTTTTCTTTTCTTTTCTTTTCTTTTCTTTTATTTCTCTGGCTAGGATCTTCTGATGAATTCCTTACAATCAAGCTGTCATTTTATATTTTGCTTTAATGAATTGTCAGGAAAGATTTGAAGAAGTTTTTTGAAAGTCTAGAAGTTTGGTCTATGCTTTACAAGAATAACACACTTTCTTTCATCAGGTTTTTTGGGTTTTTTTTTTACCATCCCCTCCCTGGAAAACTACAAAAGATTAACTAAAAAGCATTTGTGGTGCATAGAACTGTCAGAATGCCTCCCATGCTGGTTTTTGGATATATTTCTTGCATTGTCTCACATTGGTTCTCTTTTTTTGTGCTCCTGGTATCATACCAAGTGCTGAAGTTAGATAAATGCCCAAAGCAATATTTCTGCAAAATGTTCTGTATTTTGAGCTCTCTGTTTTGGATTGTTAGTAGCTCCCTCCAGTGTAGTTCATAGATGTGGAGGTCATCATAGCAGGTCTGAGCTGAAAGCAAACCTTTTCATTCCGTTCATAGAAATCTCATCTGTACTCGGAACAGGAAAACTGTTTTCGGTTTGCAGCTCCAGCCACGGGTATAATTAACCATCATGTGCTATGGACTGGAAATCTGGTACATTGCATTCAAGATCTCTAATTATTTACTCCTATCTCCTCTCTTTTATTACTACTGCAAAAAGTGATTCTTCCAGATGCTCCTGGGAGAATGTGCACATACAGTAAACAATAATGGCCTGGTCAATATCTTTAAATCTTATGGTCCTCACCTAATAATCTGAGAAGGTAGTAATGCCTTAGGATAATGATTGACCTAATTTATAAAGTAACTAGAAAATTTGCTTTTGTATTACTTGGCAAAGGAGACAGAAAGTTGAATTTCCTTATTGATTACAGAAAAATTTCTTCTCTCTTTAAAACCACCCCTACTGTGTAACTAACTAGCTGTCTTCTGAGTACAGGTTAGTCAAAATGACATGGAACAAAAGAATGATAAATCAGAACAATAAAATAACAAGAACTCATTTCTTAAACCTGAGTCAAACAGCTGTCATGGAAGGAGGTGGGTGTGGAACATGAAGGACTGTTAAGGTCAAAGGGCTGAAGAATACATAAAAGAGACAGAAGATGTGTATCTTGATAAGTAAAAAAAATTAGCCATCAAGGAAAAAAACCTTCTAATCTGGGCAGAATGTCTTCTAATAAGGGAAACAAACTTGATGATAAGGAAAAAATGGAAGGAAAGAAGGTAGTTATGGAAGTAAAAGACAACTGGAAAAGAGACTAAAGAGCTGTTATAATTGGAGAGAAAGGAGAACATACCCTCCTTTTAGACTAAGTCAAGAATGTTGTGCTATAATTGTTTTTTCTTATTCTCCTATAGCTGTGTTAATGTTAGAAAGCATAGTGACTTAGTGGAGCAAGTCCTTTTGAAATCAGAATCCTACAAAAAGCCTGTAACAACCTTTCCCTGGCTGTCATGGCAGCATTTGAAGGTTTCCCAGAACATAGGTTAAAATAACAGTATTATCATGACTGTCAGGAGAAGGCCAGTCAGAGAAGACTGATTGAAGTTTGATTCAGAGAGAGTATAGAAAGTAGTACTTTATTTTACCTTAGAAACAACAGATGGACTCTTCATTTGCCTGTTAATGCTGATTTTATTGGAGGAGGACCAGTGTCCTTGTGATGGCTCTGTTGTGTGGTGCTGCTGCACAGGTCACCTTTCAGATGATCTCCTGGGGTATTCAGAGCTCAGGACTGGGGCCAGCTCAGAGCATGTGCAAGCCCAACTGAGAATGAAGCTGTCTCCATCTTTCAGAGAGTATTAAAACCATCAAGTTGGTCCATCTTTTCCCCACTCTCCCAGGTAGAACTGACAGCACTACTGCACCCACCCAAGACTATGACCTTGTCTATAATTCCATGGTGAATTTGTAGAACACGTTTTGCCGATTGCTTTGACTACCAGAATCTTTGCTGAGCACATTGGTCATAGTAGTCTTTTGAAGATACACTTTTTGAGACTTTTCTTGTCCCTGCAATTTGACCATTTACCTGTTGGTGTGATTCTTTGTATCAAGGAACCTAAAGAAAAATAACTACTGTAGTGATGGGGTTTGTGGGAGCATATAGCTGATTATTTTATCCTCTTCCTCTGTTGTTTTTTTTTTTTTTTTTAATTTTTTATTTATGAGGGAGTACTTCCCAGAATAGCTCCAACTTTCATTTCAAAGGATGAATTTCATGCAAGTGCCTAGTCAGTGTCCAAACTCTCACGGTAAATCAGAATATTTTCTTCAGTCTTTGAATCTTCATGGAGTCCACATGATTTATTTATCTGGGACTGCAAGGTTTCATCTTCCTGAAAGACTTTCTATTTTGTCTGTGGTCCATAAAATGCTTCCACAGGTTCATTTAACACGAAGCAAAATCATGTCCTTCAGGGGTTGACAAGACTTCAAAGAACTTTTTGTTAATTGAAAGCTCTGTTTCATCATTAAGCCATGCTTCAATATGTATGTCAAAAACTTGCTGATGGGAAGCAGGGTCAAAGCACAGAACTGGGAAAGAAAAGCCTGTGGAGGTTCTGTATATTAGGCAATGAGTTTAGGAACCAAAGACAAACAGTAGGGAGTGTTGGCTAAATCAGGTAGGATGAACTCTTTTGTCACCACTTCAGCTGTCATGAACTAGTAGTTGTTGGTCTTTTTCCTTTAAGAAAAGTCAGAATGGGATGAATTACCTGACATTGTTCTCCAGGTGAAGTAGCTCTATCCCAAATTCTAGTGGGATCTGCTTTTTTTCTGGTCTCTTCAAGAGGTTATGTAAGAAGTTGGCTGCTGCTTTTGTTGTCTGATGATCACATGTCCAAATGCTTTTCATGACTTCATGCATCAGAAATCTCTTAGATTCCTGCTAGCTAATAATCTACCTCTGTCACAAGTCTCTAGGTAATCAGATGAGAGCCATTCAGAATAAGCTCCTCTGCAGAGTCCTGATTATTATTTGATACTGCAAGTAGCCATGAACACTTGCAGAAAAGTATTTGCCTTCATCACTCTCGCAGCTGATACACATCATCCAAGAGTCAGGGGATACTGGTAGGGCTTTAACAGCTCCAGCTGTGGTGCTGAACTGGGGAGGGGAGGAAGTTCAGTATGTTACATTGTGATGTCATTTTCCCATTTAAAAATTTCCAAGTTTTTTAAAAGCTGATATTGTGAAAAGACAGAGCAGAACCATGCCAGAGAGAATGGTATTATGCATTTAGATAGAAGTGCTAAAATGATGCTGAGCAAACAAACTTGATTTTGACAATTAATCATCCGAGTCCTTAAACTCTGGAACTTGCAGCAACTGAAACAGGACTACTTGCCTCTGCTGAATTTCTCTGTACAACTTGACATTGCTGCAAAGACTTGGCACTGAGGCACTTCAGATCTGGTCTCAGTGGTAGACTGATGAGGAGAAGAATCTTACAACTTGGTATCTGTTTAGTTTCAAAATCTCATACTTCTCAGTGGTTGTTTTTCATACAATTACTCTTGGGGAGTTTTGGTTTTTAATGATTAATGTGGCTCTGGATCAGAGTCAGAATCTTAATCTTGAACTGTCCACCTGTTTTTAAGTAAAATTCAGACTTGGGTCTAAACTATGTCCTGTGTTTCTGACTTGTTACATAAGAGACAGAAAATGCTGTAGTTCATCCAGTGTCTGGAGTTTGTTTGTTTGGCCTGCATCTTTGTGAGACCCAGAATCTTCTCTGAATTTTCTCTTGCTGTTGCCATACCTCTTTCTCTCTTTCTTTACATTTCTCTCTGTCTGCAGCACACGTCCATAGTAGACAGTGTGATTTCTTGATGCATCTAGCAATCTTTTCTGCCTTTCTGTTCCTGTCAGAATGGCACTTTCCTGGATCCTCATGGGTCACTAATTACACCCCAGACCCTCTTAATGCCAGCCATGTAGGAAGGAATGGTTTGCAGGGGTTTTTCTACAGAGGTGAGGATAAGTGGCTCTCAAGGGTCTCTAACAGGATAGAGAATATGATGAGTTTCATGACTTTGTTGTCACAGGGATGTGATTTAAAACTTAGTGTTCTTCACAAATAAAACCAGGAATTTCCTTACTCTTTCAAGGAAAGAGAGGACTTTGTTTCATCACTAGTGTGAGGCTCTGTGATTCCAGCTGGGATCTTTGTGTACTTTACCATATAGCTGGGCACCAAGAGAAAATTCTGAATGTTTTCATGTGTGCTGGAATATACATCAGGGAATATTTTCTTTTTCACTATACATATGATATGAGCAGATGCTCAGAGGTTAGTATGCTAATAAACACTTAATTTTCTGGCCCTGATCCAGCTTGCCACAGCATGAGTTGCATCATGCAGCAAAGATCTCTCACCAGCTTGAGACAGCAGTCATGTCCAGACAGCCCAAGCTGGAACAAACTTGGTCTGTGATCCATACTAACACCCAGATCATGCCCAGGCTGTGTCTGGGAGAATTCTGGTTTGCCAGAACTGAGGGGGTCATTTAATATTTGATCAATATGCATGTACTTGTATGGACATGAGCCCCATTTTAATTCCTGATACAAGCGTAGCCTGAATAAAGTAGTTTATATCTGGAATTTGTGAGTCATTCCCATACAGACATTCCCTGCACAAGCAATCTTCCCCTTTTCACAAGTTTTAGACAATCCTGTCTATCCCCTGAACAGGAGATGTTACCCTGTACCCATGCTGCAGAAACCACGGTCTCATATCTGTGGTACTATCCGTGATCCACCAGTAGGGATGTAAGTGGTCTGAAAGGACTTTTTAAAATTCTTTTAGTACAAGTCAATGGCTAAATCTTTCAAACTTACCAGAGGAATATCGGCCACTAATTCTCTGGAGTCCAGTCTTGGTTGTTTTGTGCATGTTTTCCCTTTCTGTGTTGCTACTTCCACCAGACTGATGGAGAATAAAAAATGGGAACAAGGTTTAAATGGGAAGAGAGTCTCAAAGAGGCATCCAAATTTGCATATGGCTTTATTCTCAGATCCAGAAGAAGTTGTACTTCTCTGGATCATTTTAAATACGTCATGGTTTAATCCTAGTGGGTAGCTGAGCCCCACAGCAGCTTGGTCTTCCTCTTCCAGTTGGATGGAGGAAAGAATCAGAAGAGTGAAATTGATCAAACTTGTGGATGGCAGTAAAGACAGTTTAACAGGGAAAGCAAAAGTAAAAACTTAAATCTCCTATTTCCTTCTTCCTGGAGCTTCCACTGCTGAACATGGTGCCATATGGCCTGGAATATGGTCATTTTGGGTCAGCTGTCCCAGCTGTGTCCCCTCCCAACTCCTTGTGCATTCCCAGCCCCCTCACTGGTAAGGCGGGTGAGGAGCAGCAAAAGTCTTGACTCTGTGCGAGCACTACTCAGCAATAAAAACCCCTCCCCTCTGTTATCAACTCTGTTTCCAGCACAAATCCAAAACACAACCACACACCAACTACTATGAAGAAATGTATTTCTATGCCATCCAAAACCAGTGCAAGCACGCAGATGTTGAATTTTTTACCAAAGTAGCAAAACTCTTAATAGGCTGTAATAGCCTATGTCTATTTACCTTTGATTTGAATTTTTATTTTTATTTAATAAATGAAATTAGGATCACATTTAATTTTTAAATGGATAACCTAAATATTGAAAGAAGCTTTTGTGCATTACAATAGTAACCATCTCAATGTAATTTCCTAAACATGGAATCTAAGTGTTTTTCAAGCTGGAATCAATAAAGGTTTAAGAAGAAAATCCTTTCCCTCTCAGCAGAAGGGATTGTAATTTTCCCTGAAGAGCTCTTTCAGTCAGCTCTTTCAGAGATGAGCTCCGTTGGTTAGAGCATGGTGCTTATGACACCCAGACTGTGTGTTCAATTCCCTGCATGGGCATTCACTGAAGAGCTGGACTTGATGGTCCTTGTGAGTCCCCTCCAACTCAGAACATTCTGTGATTCTGTGAAAACTCAAAAACTACCACCTTTAGTAGTTGTGTGGATTTCATCTTACCTTACTTGGAGCTGTGTTGGGAGTCAAGGGGGAAGTTAGTGTTCAGAGTGACAGGTTTTTGATTTCTGGTTAGAATATCAATATTAGAGACTTTGTCCAACCAGCCACTGATGGTTTGCCTTTAATGTTTTGAATGTTAAGTGTGGCAGAAGGCTGGTTTGACTCAATAAGCAGTGGCTGACATGGAAGACAGGGGATCTCCCTCCCAGAGGACATCTGTGACTTGTGCTGTGCTTTTCAGATGGCTGAAGGCTTTCTTGGCCAAATTTCTTGCTTCTGTAGAAGGCAGAAGTGTCACTGAAATCGATGGAATAGCTTCATCAAACTGATGGAATTTCACACCAGTAAGCAGGTTCTCTCCTACACAGTATCTTCCTTCTTCTGGTTTCTGGGAATAGCCATTCTCCCTGTTCAATTCAAAAAGGTAAAGAGACATAGCCTGGCTGACTGAGCTGGTTATTGTATTGTCAGTGGAAAAGGAGAAAACTCTTACATGGAGTGTATACTTTTCAGGAAATTGCCAGCCACTGAAAGTAATGTGATGGCCATTAATGCTTGATTTTGCAAATCTTTTGGGGCAGATGAATTCCTGTTGAAGTCAGTGCATTGTGACCAACAATAATGAATTTTTTTTCTGTGCAGGCTTTCCTATCTAAAATCCTCTGACATCTGCTGAAGCCGTCTTATGTTAAATGCCATACAATATTATGCACAACAAAAACACTAAAAAATAATATCAGTAACATTTAGGTTTGGAAGACAGTAATGGAGAACTTAAATGAATCCTTAAATACAGAAATTAAGGGAACTAGTGGGTGGGACAGATATTTGGGTGTGAGATTGCTTTTCTTTCTGTGTTGGAAGTAGGCAGTCAGAATCAGTATATGTTGAAATCTGGAGGCTGAACAGTCAAGGCAGTGAATGAGAATTTTTCTGGGGGTGGCAGTGATGCAGTGGCATTCAGAGGAAATGTTACCATGGTATTCACAGACTGATGTGAACATATAGGAGGAAGAAAAGCTCTGAAATCAGTGCTAGGATATGGACAGAAAAAACAGGAGGATGCTGAAATCTCTCATTATCTAAAAGTGGCATTCTGCCTTTGTATGTTAGCAGTTTTCTTTTCCTTCATGGCAGCTTTTGTGTAACCCAGTCTTTGAAGTGACAACCATTTGTGATTCATTTTAGTTATGTCTTCTAAAAAACTGATGCTCAAAATGATGTCCTTTTAATGTGAACTGCAATAGCCAGCCTTTAGTCATTACTATGAACTATTTAGTTGATTTCTGTAGGTCAGGAGACTCAGGTGGTGTATTGCATCAAGATTTGGTTGCATGTGCACCCCAATGCAGTTCTAGATGACAATGATGCAGTAGGATACTGCATCTTGTAGGATGATAATGATCCTGTAAGTTATATCAGGATACACCAGGATATACACCAGGATATTGTAGGATACAACAACAGGAGTGCTGTTGGGCAGAACGGGCAAGCAGGTCATGGCACAGCGGTTTGCATGGAAGGATGTGCAGAATGAGACACTCTGCTGGCCAAATGGGGGCACCTGAAGTCCACATAACACGGCAACCTGGCACCATGCTGTGACCATTTGCACAGGCCAAGGTCACTTATCCCACCTGTCTCTCCATGGATGGTGGCAGAATGGTGGACTTTCCTCTGAGAGCAAAGGCTGCAGCTCCATTTGAGGGGTCTGCACCATCCACCCCAGTGATGGCCAATGCCTCCACCCAGACGGAGCTGTTGAAGAGACAGCATGCAGCAGAGGCCTTGGCTGCAGGAAGTGCCCAGACCTTTCTCCTGTGGCACAACAGGCAGCAGACCTGCTCAGGTGGAGGAGCCACTCCTGGACCATTGAAAAGGTCAGGAGCCATCTAAGAGTATTAAGAAGGATTACAGAGCATTGGGAATGGTGGGAAAGGTCTCTAAAGCGCAACATAAAGTTCAATATACCACATCAATGTGTGCTCACAGCTCATAAAGCTAGCTGGGCTACATCAGAAGTGTGACCAGCAGGTTGAGGGAGGTGATTCTCCTCCTCTACTCTGCTCTCCTGAGACCCCACCTGGAGTAGTGTTCCACCCTGGGGCCACAACATAAGAAAGATGTAGACCTGTTGGAATAAGTCTTGAGGAGGCCATGAAGATGATCAGAGGGCTGGACTACCTCTTCTGTGAGGACTGGCTGATGAGAAAGTTGGGTTTGTTCAGCCTGGAGAAGAAGAGACTCCAGGGAGATCTTAGAGCACCTTCCATTACCTAAAGGTACTACAATAGAGGCAGAGAGGAACAGGACTGTATAGTAATAAGACAAGGGATAATTGGTTGAAACTGAAAGACAGTAAGTTTAGATTAAATATAAGAAAGAAATTCTTAATTGTGAGAGTGGTGAGGAGAAACTTTGGATGCCCCATCCCTGGAAGTGTTCCAGGCCAGGCTGGATGGGGTTTGAGCAACCTGGTCTAGTGGAAGGAGTTCCTGTCCATGGTGGGGGATTTGAACTACAAGATCTTTAAGGTCCCTTCCAACTAATCCATTCTACTATTCTATATTTCCAGCTGAAACCTTCTGCTAAATCTACTTCTGTTGTAATTGTAGTTGAAAATGTGCTACATGCCTTGGTTGAATTTTTCTCCTATTAATTACTTACAACATCCCATGACAAGTTCTGTATCTTTATTGCATATTGGTAATCTGTTTATACAGCACCTGATGCAAAGGGTTGTGTTCTGTTGTTGGGAGCTGTAGTTGCTGCAGGCATGAAAATAACCAGCACTATTGGTTATAATAATCATATTAATGTTTCTGGAGTTCTTGGAGAATAATAGGGAATATATTTTTCATCCCAGCTGATATTCCCATCTTAATTAAAACATTTATTAATGTCTAGGTTTGGGTGCTAGCTTTTAATGAGCACACTGTAACTAAAAATCCCTCATAAATATGTAAAGCACGTTGGGTTACTCCAAGTGTGTCTAGAACTATAAAAATCATATTTTCTTAATGGCAGTACTAAAATATAATGTGGTCATAAATCTGTTTATATGAAAAATATGCAGAAACTAATAAACCATCTAAAGCATTATGATTTCTGAAATTTAGGCCTGTCATCTATGAAGGCACCAATTCCATGAAATTGTGATATGATGTCTGTGTTATCACAAACTACAGGTGTTTGACTCATTCTAATAAAATTATTGAAAATACATTAAAATACTCGAAAAAATATGCCAGTGCATGCATTTCTCATATATCAAACTTTTATATTAAGTATGAAGGTGTATTTCACTATAGTTGTAAGTAGGTCACTTTTTTTTTTTTTTTCAAAATTCATAGAATTTGCATTTCAGGTAGTGTCAGTAAGATAGTCATTCCTATCTGGGGGTTGTAATCAAGAGAAATCATTCCTGAGGGTGTAAAACATTTGAGATTTCATATTTATTAAACTGATGCATCTTCACATCTCTAGTTTTGATTAACAACTTTATACAAGCATGGAGCATGTGAATTTTTCTGGTATTTTTAGTGACTGTAATGATCTTTGATAAAACCTGTCCTACAGTGCCATCATTGTTATATATAATTCATCTGATAACCCTCTATTTGGCAGTGAAAAAGAAAAATCCTTTAAAAGGTTGCATAAGCATTTCAACAACTTTCTAGCCTAAATATATGTAAAACTGCTCAATTACATAAAGTATTTGACTGATATATGAATTATAAGCTCTTTCCTCAAGACTGAGAAAAGCATGAATTTAGGTGATAAATGCTGCAGTCCCTTAGGGATTCGTGCATTCTGTTTACAGGAGTTACCTGGTAGCCCCATGAATTGTATTTCATGGCTGGACCTTATATGAAAAAGAGGCAAAAGTGATTGCATGTTGAGTTAAAATATTTCAGTGATGATCTCTAGGAGAGTCATGTTATTTTGCATAGTTACAGCCATACAGGATATTTTTCCAGCTGCTTATGACTTAGATGAATTAGGAAGTCCCTCTTAGATAAGCAAGCAAACAATCTCCGACCATCCCCCTTGCTGAAAAAACCCAACAACCCCCAAAACCTCCAAACCTTAAAACCCTGGAGAGGTCAGAGGGCAAAGAAGATGGCTGTGCCTTAAATGGCATAAAAATAGTACTAGCAGGTTAAATTTGGTCTTATGTGCTGGAACAACCTTGGGAAGAGGTTGGTGTAATGGCAGTCTCCTCTGCTGGTCATTTGGCTTGGGTGGGGGCTTCTTTGAAGGTCAAAAACATTCATTAGGAAGAAGCAGCAGCTTGTGCATAAATTAAACTGTTTTTCTGCTTTTGCCTTTGGACTACTGAAGTCTCTAGGCACCTAATGTCCTTTTCCTTCCTGGACCCCAATTTTACATACATATATGTATATATGTAGAATTACAATGAAAAGGATCAGGCAATTTAATTAGTTAATGTTTATAAATCTCTTTCAAGAGGAAAAGAGCTCTGTAAGTGCCATGTATTATTAATTGATAATAATATTTGCTCAGAAATTGAAGTTGAAATTGGTGACATCATTAGTGTGCATAAATGAGCTTTTTTCTTAGTTTAATATACTTGTTAATTGGCTTTGCAAAATTTTTTGCTGTTTTAGTCTGCAAGTTCTTTGAAAGGTTCAACTATGACAGCTGGCAATGAGTTAATTATTATTAATTATTAGTTATTATTATTAATTCCTTATTAATGTAGCATGGGCAGCCAGAAGATACTAGGTATGAACACCATCATGGTTCTGGTTTAGCTTAGTTTAACTTGGTTTAACTCCATAAGATTTCCAACATATCAACGTGCAAAGAAAATTATAGAAATTTAGGTGGAACAGCAGCCTGTCTCTAGCCATATCAGTTCAGGAACTTGGAGGGTAAAGGGAGTGGAATAGAAAATCCACTCCTCAAAGTGGTTAAAAGATCTCTCCATTGTTTCCAGAGGTAAATGGAGGAACTTAGATGAAATTTGTGGTCATCTTTATGAAAGAGTTCAGAATTCTTAGGAAGGACTTTCATCTGGCATAAATATATGTTGCCTTGAATAATGAGCTTTGTGATTTCATCTTTTTTTTTCTCATCCATCATATTATTGAGTTTATTCATGGTAGTCTGTCCTGAGTAGTGTATTAGTGTTTGAGCTAAGTCTCAAATTCCTCTGCTGACTTCCATTTTATATCCTTCTGATCCACCTCCTTGGCACAGATTTTCAAAATTGCCAGGACTTCACAAATGCCAAGTGGTATGTGACACATTTACCAGCTCCATCTGGAGTATTTACTTTCTTTTTATTGCATTTATACATTTAAAATTGGTACATATAGATTACTTCCATGGCTTCACATCCATTTCTGGAATTGCGATATATAACTGTTGAGCACACTTTATTGCCCTTGGATATTTTCAGGACATCAGTTGTTAATGGGCACCCTGGGAATTTGGCAGCAACATAACACAAGAATTTCTCTTTCCATTTGAAAGCATGTAGTCATTTTCAAGAGGAAATGTACCTGTCCCTATCAACCACTGCTCACTAGTAAACCTAGTTAATGCAAATATGTAGGCTGATTGGGTGGAACTGGAAGCATTAATTAATTTTCTGCTGTTTGCATGTTACCAGTTTTGTTGACCTTTTGAAGGCTATATGACCCATAAATGGGTTTACTGCTGGAAAATAGCCACTTGTCACCAAGGTGCAGTGGTGAGATGATGGCTGGAGAGGGGAGTGTCCCCCTCTTTAGAAGAAAGTAGATTCCATTGAGCAGTATCTGCTTTGACCTGCAAGTATTTGACATATGTACTCACATACTGACACAAGTTCAGGTTGAATGGGGCCCTGAGCCATTGAGTTGAAGATGTCCCTGTTTATTGCAGGGACAAGGTGGCCTTTAAAGACTCTCCCAAGGCAAACTACTCTGGAGTGACTGCATCAATGGACAAAGGAAGAGTAGTCATTTATCTGGACTTTGACATTGTCCCCCACAACATCCTTTTCTTAAAGTGGAGAAACATGGGTTTGATGAGTGTACTGTTAGATTGATAAGAAAGTGGTTGTGTGGTCACATCCAGAGAGTACTGATCAATGGGGCAGAGTCCTGATGGACATCAGTGATAATGTCCCTCAGCGGTCCATACTGACACCAGTATTTAATGTTATTAATGTTGTTTAGCAATTTCTTCTTTAATGACATAGATGGAAGAATTGAGTGCATCCTCAGCAAATTTGCAGATGACACCAAGCTGGGTAATGCTGTTGACACACCTGAAGGATGGGATGCCATCCAGAGGGACCTAGATAAGCTTGAGAAGTAAGCCCATGGGAATCTCATGAGATTCAAGCAAATGCAAGGTTCTTCACTTCAGTTGGGGCAATCCCAGGTATCAATCCAGGGGGTGAACAAAACAGAGCAGGAAAGGAAAAGTATGAGGAAAGGCTAAGAGAGTTGGGTTTGTTCAGCCTGGAAAAAAAAAAAAAAGAAAAAAAAAAAAAAAGGCAAGAAAGACTTGCAGCCTTGCAGTAGCTGAAGGAAGCCTAGAAGAAAGCTGACAGAGGGACTTTTTACAAGAGCGTGTAGTGATTCAACAGGGGACATGGCTTCAAATTGAAAGCAGGTAAATTTAGATTGGATATTAAGAAAAAAATTCTTTACTGTGAGGGTGGTGAGGCACTGGCACAGTTGCTGAGAAATATTGTCAATCTCCTGAAGTACTTAAGGCCAGATTGGAGAAAGCTCTGAGCAACCTGGTCCAATAGAAGGTATCTCTGTTCCTGGAAGGGGATTTGGAACTAGGTGATCTTTAACCCAAGCTTCCTAGGTCCCTTCCAACCCAAGCTGTTCTGGGATTCTATGATCCTATGACATGCAGTAGCTGAGAGAGCCCCACTGTAGCCTGGGATTCAAGGGAGCCTGGATTTTAACATTCTGTCAACCACTAAGACATCACTGTTTGATGTCCCAAGTTACAGTCATGAGGGACATGATCAAAGATGTCTTTATCCTGGAGGACTCAGGACTCTTTTCTTGTTTTTAAAAGTTGTTGGTTTTTTCCTAATATATATACATAACACTCAAATGTCAAAGGATCTGATTTTTCTCCTATGTGTATTAGCATAGATTTATTTATGAATATTTTAGGTGAGAGAATTGTGTTCCCACCCATGGGTATGTGTTGCTTTTGCTTAGGATAACTTAGTGGTGTATTTTCAGGATAAAGATTTTAGTTTTGCTACATGAGGTTTGGTTTTGTTCTTGCTGCTCTTTTGTTCCAAGATTTAAACATAGATGACTGAGAAGATATTATTGCTGGACTTGAGACTAAACTTAAACTATGAGCTTTATGGAGTTACTTGTTACAGGTTCTGTTTGAAATAATTCCCCAATAGTTGAAGTAAGATACTTTTGAAAGGAAAGGTGAAAATGCAAATGCCTGGTCTAGAAGTTTTAAAACATATTGCAAATTTTGTAAGTGAAAAGGAGTATAATTTATAGACTGGTGAACATCCGGACAGCAGGGCAAAAGCAGGCCCCTTTGAAATAAGGATGAGAGCAAGAGGCACTACTGCCATTCCCACCCTTCTGTTCTGCTTCCTATGCAAACTCAATAGATGTAGTTCATTACCACAGGTAGTTTAATCCACATTTAATTGCCTTATTCACCTCTAATTGCTTCCTGTCCCATCTTCTCTGCTCCTGTTCTCATTGAATATGTTTGGTATTTTTGCTCTTCTTTACAGACTTACTCCTACCTTCTCTCCTTTGCTGTCTCACCCACCTTTCTTTAGAGATAAAAGGTTTTTTGAATTAATATAGTTTAGCAAGCAGGAAAAGAAGTTTAAATGTGTAGATTATAATGACACATTTTTATTCAGTGTTTTATTGTATATTTGTAAGAGCTTAAGTATTGTGGAAAGTGTGCATTGCCTATGAATATTCACTGGGCAAATAACCCCTTGGGTTCTGCCTATTTGCTTTTCACTGTCATGTTTGTTTTCCAGTTATTCTAGCAAACATGTTTGCTAGCAGGAATCCCTAAGAAATCCAGCAGGTTTTCAAAGGTTGTTAGGTTCCTCATTAGGGAGCTGATCCTAGGAGTTAGACCTGCTCTGCCTATAAACAGAAAGTGATATTCAGTCAGAATTAGCCCCTGTAGCTGAAAGGTGAAACTGTAAAGATTCACAATAAACTGCTGCTGACTGCTCAAAGGTTAAACAAATATGAGCAGAAAATAATCATTGTGTAACTCATGTAGAACAAATAATTTGTAGAAGCACGTAAGCAACACTTACCCAGTTTCTGTAAAAGAGATAATTATTGAAAGAAGTTATTTGTTACCAAATTTCTGCCTATGCATTGCAGATTTGAATTCGCTGCTACTCCTTTGGTAAGAAACTCATGAAGACATGACACTGCTTGAAAGAGGTTGTGTGTGCAATTGTAAGCCTTGGGAAAGTTTTGGAAGGACTTGAGATTGGTCAGAGATCCAAATCTAGTGTTCTTATCACTGGTCTGTTGTTGCACCCACCATGTCACACCAAGGAGCTAAGATTAATAAGGATGTTACAGTATTTGTCATATGTGGCCCACTCTGTGCTTTACTTCTGCCTCATTACAAAAATTATAGGAAAAAATCCCCTAGTTATAGCAATGGTATTCTTTTGAGGGCTAAATTGTGCCTAATCATTTTACAGGTATATTAATATTTATGGTATTGTGCACATGTGAACTGCAGCCTACTTACAGGTCTATTTAAACACTTGATTACACAGCAGAAACAGTTTGTGCAGTCTAATGCCCTTCTGTGCTGTGTGTTGTCTTGGCTGGTTGGAGACCCCCAGGGAGGATGCCATCTCTGAGGAGGGGGAAGCTCAACCAATACTGAATTTACTTATTGCCACTTTCTGCCTCTGGTATGGGACATGTTAGGGCTGAAATGAGCTGCAGAGATCAGAACTATTCTGTTTCAGTTTTTGAGGGAATCTTTTCTGACAGCATGTTGGACAGCAGGGAGGCACAGTTCTGCATGTAGATTGCAGTCAAGGATATGTTTGCTGTAGGCTGATTTATCCTCTTGGGAAGAAGAAGTTAACCTGTGGGCAGCACCATGCTGTTTTAACTAATTCCAGTATCTCAGCTGGCTTGTTTGGAGCTGGAGCAGATACCAATGCACTACTCTGCAGGCTTCAATATTGATGTATGCTGGAGAGTGAAGTCTGAGGATCATTTAGGCAGAAGCATAATTCACATTCTAATATTTCTCTGAAATCAGTCTGCTGAGTCGCAACAAATGTGAAGGGATGTGTGAGACTGGGAGTAAGGCTGGATACTTCAACTGAGAAATTAGGGTTGCTGTTTGTCTGCTCTGGGTCCTGCACAGAACCTGGGTGTAGTGAGGTGATGGGAACCTGCTCCCCAGACCTGTGAGCCTCTGCCACATGAAGGAGTGGGAAATAGGGCAGCTGGGTCCTATGGAGCCAGATGGGTGCAGAAGTGCTGCTTTTCTGATTGCTGTGGAGCACATTTGCTCATCTCCACGCTAACAAGTGGTGAAGGGGCTTAGCATGGTGAGCTGCATGGTGGATGTCTCACTGTGTTCTCTCTGGGCTTGTGGGGAGAGAATGGCACTCCCATCAAAGTGAAGTGAAAGCAAATCATTAGCTTCCCTTGCCTTAGAGAATAAATACATAGCCAAAAGAAGAGAGAAGAATGAGTAGGGGAAGTTATGTTAAGGGTTGGGGAAAAATCAAACCACTGTGATGTTTATATCACTGTGGTGAGTTTGACATAGAACCACAGAAACTGATTTCTTTATTTCTTCACCATCTGAGGCAAGATTTGCCTTGCAGTTTTATTGTGGATAAATTCAGCATGTGGATTTCCATTCCCAGGAAGTTTTAGAACCACTGTAATCTTACAGCAGACTGGTGGATATTGCTTCCGAAAAATGTGTTATATTGGACACCTTGGTCAAACCTGTTCTTTTTATTGCTTATGACCCCAAAACATTATTGGTTCATATCTAGCTTAACACTTGAGAGAGGTCAGTTGATTCTGTATGCTGATCTGATACTTAAATCAAAGCTACAATCATTGGAATTACTATTATATTAGCTTTTGAAATTGAAGTGATCACTTTAAATCTTCCTATTACCATTTGCTGCCTCTTTCTAGCACAATGACTTGCTTTTTATATTTTATTTATTTAGATTCTTATGTAATAATTAATTTATACAACATTTATTCCAGCTATACCTGGAAGCTGCTGCCAGGTACATGGCTTTTTTTTCTTTGAATGATCCAGCCTGGCTTCTGGTAACTTTCAAGAGAAAGTTTATGGCAAAAGCCATCCAGGATGACGTTTCTTTTGCATTGCAAGGTGGAGCCATTGTACATGTTCCCATGCCTCACAGAGAAGTGGCAGAGTAGTTGTACTGAACAGCACCCCAAGGCTGCTTGACAGAGGGGTTACAGTGCCTGGAATGACACTGTACCCTCACCTCTTTTTTTTTGAGCCCAGCCTTGTAAATCCTAACATGTTGAGACTGTTGGCTATCTTATCATGGTAGCCAATATATTCTTGTAATATCCAGGCCAATTCTGCCTAGAAGCCTAGATAAATTCAGCAAGTTGCAAATATGGTGTAAAGGCAATTTTTCTTTTCCTCCTACATTGCACTGGGCAGAATCTCAGAAAACTGCAGGTTTTTCAAGTTACTTGAAAACAGTGAAGTTCTCTGAGGGGCTCATTGATACCATGCACTTACAGATAACTCTAAGTTCTTAGGACATGTAATATCACTAGTAACTAGCTCCCAGGCAATCTGATTGAGTACTTTGAAATCAAAATTGAAAATTTAATGTTTGGGTGTAGGTGCGTGTGACCCAATGAAATTCCTTAATGCCTTGCGTTTATTCTGGACGTGTTAAGCACTCTAAGATACTCTGGGTGATCATATTGCACATCTACTGAAGCTTCCAAACGTTTGCCGCAAGCAATACCAAAGAGATTGCATTGCAGAAGTCTGGTCTGAAATCTACTGAAACGTTTTTAGCTGGCATGAGCCCGAGTAATACTGTTAAATGGCATTGAAAAACTGCTGTGCATACATTAATTCCAGACAATGGGCACATTATCTCAAAAACCTCCCAGTTCCAGAAAAGAAGATTACATGAAAGATTATTCAGCACCAAGATGAACAATGATGCTTTTCCTGCTTTTGCCATGCAATAAAAAGATGGACAAAGTACAAAATCAACCAACATTGGAAAAATATGTATGTGTCCTGAGTTAGCATAGGCCCCAGGTGGATGGTAGCATTTACATAATGACCAGATCCCAGACATTTAGTGAGATGTCTGGGATGTTGTTTTGATGAAGGGATTGGAGCATTTCTGGCTTCCAGGAGATAAGAGATACCTAGAGCTGTTGGAGAAGACAAGTTTAAATTCTCTTTTTGAAGGTTACTTTTTTCACTTAGCAGCTATTGGGTTCCTGAACTGATGTGATGGCTGTTTCAGCCTTTTCTGGTTCATGGAGAGCCTTCATCATTGTTCTTTTTGAAGAGAGAATGATAGTCTTAAAGTTCTCCCAAACAGCTCTCCTTGCACATAGTTAATGGTTATGGTCTCTGGGTAATGCTTAGGGTTTAATTTAGTGTTTAACATCCTTCTAGTCAAGCCTGGTGCAGGAGTGCCCATGACATTCCTCTTTCATTAGGGAGATACTGAGTTCTGCCCTCTGACAGTTCATCACAGGGTTGGCTATCAGGCTTTTCCATACATAGATTGATTTCTTTTCTGGTCTTTCTAGTTGCTTTATCTAAGATTCATTTCTTTTCTGGTCTTTCCCCTTGCTTTATCTATAAATCTTGGCTGTTTCTTCTCAAGGTTAGGCTATTTTGGGCTCTGGACTGAATACTGAGAGGTGACTGAGCTCTTGCATTACTGATGGAAAGAAGTTCCTTCATTCCTGAATCCATTTTTGTAGCTATCTGGGTGGAAAGCAAAGGGATTGATCACATATTCAGGGAGTGTGTGTGGAGATGGCATGCAATTTTGATTAACCTTCCCTGCACACATAAAGAGCCTTTTCCCTTCAGATTCATACACCAAACAGATGGTTTTACATGTGAAGTGAATTGGTTTACTTTCTATAGAAGTGTTTTAAATTATTGAAATTTTGTTTAATTAACTGAAAGCATTTTTTGGATTTCAGATTTTATACTTAATACGGTTGTGTACGACTTGTATCATACCAGTAAATACTTCCTATCATGGTTCCCTCAGTTGCATTCAACCTAATTCCAGTGCTTAACTTGGGTTAAATTTTTGACATCTACTTGAGAGGAGAGAAAATGAGAAGTTCTGTCTACCAAAACTAAATTTATTTTCCTTGGTGAGTAATGGGGAACCATTATAAAAAGTTTATCCACTCTGCATGCTGCCATATATCCCTTCTTTGAAAATGATGGTGAGTGATACAAGTGGTACCAAATGAATGATCCAAACACAGGCATCTCAGGTGAAAAATGGCACCATTTCTGGTGCTGCACCAGTACTGTGATGCTAACAGAAGTGTTCACTTCATCTAGATTTTATGCTTCTTAAAGATAATTAGAGAGAGGTCAAAGAAGGATTTAGTCAAGGTCTAAGTGTCTGTATTCTTGTAGATGAGCTTCAAGACAGTTTTAGGTTGGATATAATTACCAACTTATTAGAATACATGCTTTGAGTATGTGTTAAAGATGAAGATAACATCTAGACTAAATTAGGAGAAATAATTTAATTTAGTCATCCAAAGGCTTTCACACTTAAGGAGAACCTGCAGAACTGTTAGACTGGGTGATTCTGAGGCTATAGACTGTAGGTGACAGGTGATATCCCAAATTAGTTGGCATTAGGTAGACTTGATTTAACATTGCTTTTATTGTGGTTGTTTTCATAGCATCTGATAATTCTATAGTGTTAAAAAACTGAGTCATGCTCATAAGCTAATCTTCATGTATATGACACTGAGATCTTGTAGGTTAAATATCTTGCTCTTCATCACACTGGTGTGTGCCTATGGCAAAGCAGGGAGTTTAACCAAGTCTTTAGAGC
Source organism: Pycnonotus jocosus (assembly GCA_013400435.1). Classification (NCBI taxonomy): domain Eukaryota; kingdom Metazoa; phylum Chordata; class Aves; order Passeriformes; family Pycnonotidae; genus Pycnonotus; species Pycnonotus jocosus. The sequence goes on along the minus strand of VWYP01004868.1, from coordinate 1,087,838 downwards.
CACAAGATGTTGCCCAAACCAGTTGCCTTCTGACCTGCAAAGGGCTAAGCTGCTCTACTAAGCTTTTTCATTTGCAGCTCCTCTTTTTCTTAGAATTAAAGTGTATTCCTTTACCAGTTTATTTCTGTGTCCTATTTCTGCAGCTGGACCTTCTGACATGTTACCTACATATCTCTAAATCATGTACCAGGCATAAAACTGACAGAGGCTTTTTCAGAAAATTTGGCTGGAGGACATAAACTCCCTTCCTCTCTCACGCCTTTCACTGGTTTTCTGTGAGAATTGTAGAATAGCTGGAAATAATGTAGTAAAATGCTATATGTAAGATAATATAGTAAAACAAGAAAGGGTATGGCAGTGAAAGATTCTTCTTATAGACAAGCTGAAGACTTTGGAGGCATTTCTGGTTGCTGCATAGCTACCTTTAGTGACTATGGCTCAGTGGAATGTAAAGCCACATGCCAGGAAAACATTAGCACAATAATTTGCAGGTTATTTGAACAGAAACATGAGTATGTTGATGATGTAATCTATTGGGAAGTCAAAAAAATATTCGTAAATGGCATCTCATTTATTTTGGTATTTTGCTAAGAATATAGCAGTGCTGGGAGCTCAATTTTTTTTTCCTAGAAATATGGGGTGGCAACCCAGAGATGTCTTCAATATGTTCTGAAAGGGTTGTGAAAAATATCAAGTTCCATTCTTGAAATCAAGCTTGCTGCTTGTGATAGAGGAAGGTACAAATATATGCATTCACATAGGGCAAAACACGTTGGGAAATGCTCTAGGTGCTAGAGCACAAAGCTGCTCACTGTGGGTGGTAGAGCTCTAAGATTCAGTGAGCGTGGAGGTGTGTTTGATCAGATTAAGGAAATCAAATATTCCAAATCAATCTCTGGAAATTACTTGAAAATATTAACCTCTCTTACTTATACTTGCCATTCAAAGCTTTGCAGACCAAAGTGTGTCCTTACTGGAAGGTAATATGCAGTTGCAGAGCAGCAAAAACTGGGAGTTGTAATAAAAGCACTGACATTTTGAGAGTTTTTACTGGGAATGATACTATAAATACCAGTTTGCAGGTGAAAAAATGGAGGGGCAGGCTTATTTACCATACCTGGTAAACTGAGAGAGATCCTGAGAGTCCTGGCTTTCAGTCTGGGCTCTGACTGCTACCAGTTTGCCTTCTACTGTAGAGGAATAACATTCTAATTTATACTATTTGCTGTGCAATAATGTAATAGTGAATAAACAGATCTCTCTTGTAGCAGCAGTAGCCAGGAAATGGAAAGGAAATGGTGGTCTCTTTTGGTCTCTAATGTTTCCCAGTTCTATTTAAGCAAAAAAGGTTTTATCTGTTCAAGATGTGTAGAGCAATATGTAGGCAGAAGATGCTTTATGCATGAAATTCTATTTTCATTCTGATTTTACCAATTAGCATTGAGTTCTGTGTTAATTACCTAAAAATTTTTCAGAGATGATGGTAGATATAGGAGATCTATGATAATAGGAACATGTTGCCATAGACACAACTGTTCAATATGACACTGGGACACTGCTGCGTGAAGAAACCCACTGAAGTTGTATTTCACAATGCCCTGAAATTATGCAGTTGTGAAAAATTAATTATAATCCTTTCACTGAAATACCATGATGTTGATTCTAAAATATTCAACAAGCTATTTCAGTGCAGAGGGCTGTCAAATGACAGAGAAAGGCAATGCATCAGAAGTACTGAGATATGTTTAAAAGGTGGCCAACATTTTTGAGCATTGCACAGCTTCACTATGGGTCTTAGCAGCTTCATGTGTAGCTTGGGAATTTCTACATCTCTTTCAAAGCCCCATCTCATTAATTGGCATGAAATGCCACTATTTATAGAAAACATAGGGGAAGAAGCAGAGAACAATGCAAAGCAGAAGTATAAAATGACAGTTTTCTGTTACAGGCAGTAACAACTGTGGAGTTGAGAGTGTTCGCAGATTGTTCCAGTCTTGTGCTTTTTTTTGTCTGTGCGTGAATTAGAAGATGCATCTGCCTGTGGTCCAGAAGAACTTGGCTATCATCTAGCCTGACTTCCTGGCCAGGAAATCACTGAAATCAGCAGACAGCAATTGTCTGCCCATTTAGCGTACTTTGTGGTTTGGTTTGTTTTTCCAGAGCATCATATACAGCAGCTGCAGCCATTAATTAGCAGATTTCTGATGAGTATTTAAAGAGATATATTCTTGTTACAAAGGTGAACTTAAGAATGCACATACACAAGCTCTATGTCAACCGTTATTATTTAATTCTCATTACCTTAGTGCATCACAGGTCATGTGAAGGACCAGGCATCATCAAAGGTGGGGAAATGAGCAACATTCCTGTGCTGGTTTGGTGGAGGATGGAAAAAAAGCCCTTCCTATGGTGTAGGTTTATTTTATTGACTTCACTTATTTCTTTCTCTTCAGACTCAGACTTTTAAAAAAACAATAGCTGTATCGCATCTCTCCAGCTCACAAAAGGCTAACCCAATTGACTTCTTCTGTTTTGTCGACATGAGTCACCTCTCACAGCAGATTTTCCTATCCTCCTCCTTGGGAAAATCTTCTTAAAGTCTATTTTGACTTGTCTTACTGAGTCAGTAACAACTCTTAGTAGCCTTTCTTTGGTTCTGATTGGCAAGCATAAGCTGAAAGGTCTCTTGTTCCCCTGCCTTTCCACTGAAGACCCACACAATATTTCTATCATCTATATCAGGACTCTCTGACTTACTCACCAATCCCTCACACTTTATATACTTTCCATCATTTTTGCAGTGTTTATAGGAGTAAACTCCATGTAGGAGTTTCCCAAATCAGGAAACCACATTTCACTTAAGTTACCCAATGACTGCAAATGTATATGGGGTTGTTCAGATGACTGTTCTTGTGTTCAGAATGCTTGTTGACAATTGCATGATGCTCTTACACTGTATTCAATGTTCCAGTCATTGTGACTGAACAAACACTTCTTAAAGCATATTTCAATATGTGAACTCCAATTTGAGTGTGGTGATGAAAAGGGGATAGAAAAAGATACTTTCAGACTTTATTACTGCTCTTTTGTAGAATAGTTATAGTAGAACTGATAACCTGCCAAGAGAAGAACAGGGAGCATTAACTCTTTGGGTTTACATACAAACTCAGTATTGTGGCATATGCATTAATGTTTATTTTATACTTTAAAGAACATAAGTGAAATTTCTTGAAGTTAATAAGAAAGTTGGTTTTAGTGTTGGCTTTAGTAGATGCAGATTTTTCATTCAGCATATAGCATATTTTAGTACTTTAGTCTGATTTTATTTATTTATTGGCCAGATTCTCATATTTTATAGGACTGTAGATATTTATGACCCTGTTGAAATGAAAAAGGTTACTTGTATTATGATTGACAATAGACTCTGGCTTTGTTTTCCTAAGAGATTTGATGATATTTTTAGTTAATGTGTGAAATGGGGCATGCTTCTTTGAGTCAAGAGGGCTGTAATTTGTAAAAACATTTAGATAAAGTATTAAGAGAAAAGAAAATGCTCCTCTTGGATAAATATTGCTCTAGTCAATTGGTATTCTGCTGTCAGCATGCATGTCTCATTCAGTCTTGTCCTCCATGCAAAAGAGATACTGACCCTGTGTACTACACTGAGACTAATTTTGCATATAAAAGTATTAACAAAATGTTTATAGACAGCCCCATACCCAGAAAGATTGGCAGAGATTTTTAGCTTTTATAAATAGTTACAGAGGAAACAGTGCTAAAGTCAGCTTCTTTGTGAAATATCATCAGATTATAGCAGTAATTTACATTTTACATGATATTTCACTGAAGACATTCTCTGAGTTTATCTGATCTCCACTGCGTGTGACTCAAGGGAGTATTGAAGTGAGAAGACGACATGCTTGGAAGAAATGTGCAAAGCATGGTATTTTAAAAGGAAACTTCTAACTACTTGGAAATAATAGAACTCCTTAAATAGTATTGGTAAAAAAAGAGTTCTTTAGCGGCTGTGAAATAATAGAAATACTTAGATATTAGCAGTGTAAATTTACTGATGTAAATTTGTTGAAAATATTTTGTGTCTTTAAGGACATTTTAAAATTTTGACTTTGTGTGCCAAATTCCCCACAACTGAAGTAACTAAAAAAAGCATCATTTCCAGAAAGAAATAACCATGCTTTGACCACAACATTTGAGGGATTATCTTGGACCTAGGGCAGCAAAGCATGACAATAGTTATTCAGTCAGTACAAGTGGAGCATCCCTACACCTTCAAAAACAAGAAAAACCCACAAAATTTCTTTATCATGATGCTATTAATTACAGCCCCTGTAACAGATGGGGTCTAACTGCTGAGTTCTGACTCTTCAACACCAGTTTTCAGAAGCACCATGTGAAATTCTCCCTCTACAGCTTTCTTATAGGCCCCATTTATGTGCTGAAAAACTTCTGTAAGGTCTTCCTAGAACTTTTTCTTCTCCAGGCTGAACAACCCTAACTCTCTCAGCCAGTCTTCATAGGAGAGGTGCTCCAGCCCTCCAGACATCTTTATGGCCTCCTCTGGATGTGCTTCATCAGCTCCTCATCCTTCTAATGCTGGGCCCCAGAGCTGGTTGCAGCACTCGGGGTGGGGGTCTCAGGAGGGCAGTGTAGGTGGGGATAAAATCACGTCCCTCTATCTTCTTGCTGGTCACACTTCTGATGCAGCCCAGCATAGGGCTGGCTTTCAGGTGGGCTGTAAGTGCACATTGTGGCTCATGTTTATTTATCCACCAGTGTTCCCAAGTCCTTCTCTGCAGGACTTCTCTCAACCTATTGATCCCTGATACTGGTGATTGCCCTGACCTGGGTGTAGCATCTTGCACTTGGCCTTGTTGAGCTTCATGAGATTTCTATTGGACAATTCCTCAAACAGGACAAAGTCTCATTTTATGGCATCCCTTCCCTCTAGCATATAGATTGTACCCCTCAGGTTGGTGTCACATGCAGATTTTCATTGTCACACTGGTTAGATCATTAATAAAGATATTGAACTCTGCTGGTCCCAGCATGGGTCCTGCAGAATACCACTTGGTAATGATCTCAATTTGGACATTGAGACATTGACTGCAACTGGCCATCCAGTGGATTCCTTATCCATGAACAGCCCATCCATCAAATCCATATCTCTCTAATTTAGAGACAAAGATGTGTGTGGGAGCCTGTCAAAGATCTTATTGAAGTCAAGATAAATGATATCAGTTTCTCTTCCCTTATCCAGCAGCATAGTCACTCCATCACTTCATTGTAGAAGGCCAACAGATAATTTATGGGTTTTATGCATATACGTGTTCTGAAGCTGTGGTGGCTGTCTGGAACCACCTTCCTGCCATTCATATGCCTTGACATAGCTCCCAGGAGGAATTCTTCCATTATCTTACCAAATACAGAGGTGAGGCTGACTAGCTGGTAGTTCCTATGGTCCTCTTTTTTATTCTTTTTGAAAATTGGTGTGATGTTTCCCTTTTTCCAGTCACTGGGTACTTTGACTGCTGTGACTGTTCAAATATGATGCAGAGGGGCATATCAACTACACCTGCCAGTTTTCTCAGGACCATGGGATTCATTTCACTGACTCCCATGAATGTCTGTACATACAGCTGAAAATAATACAGCTGGAAATATTTTGACTTGATGGGTAAAAGAGGAGCTGAAGTAAGGAATGAAATAATTGGTAAAACTCTACAGGAAGAGTCCCAGTCAGTCATGGGAAGGGTTTTTGATGAGTTTATTGTTACTACTAGTATGTTTTTAAAGTGTTCTTCATAGTATTGTATTTACAGTTTGGATAGTACTAGAAGAAAAATATCTAGGTTGGCCAGGTGTCCTTAAATGTTGGGAAGTCACAGGTTCCAGTGGAGATACAGATGTAACATTCATCACCAGTTTACTGGTTTTCACAGAGATAGGTTGCTCAAAAAGGTTTTTTGCTCCTTCATGTTTATAATATACTTATTTTGAATATTATGTTCTTTTTTATGAAAAAATAGATTGCTAGACTTAGTACATTATTAGAGCAATTAGACCTGTTCTAACCTATCTATTCTTTACTGAGCCTAATAGTTTGCTTTTAACTCATAAGGCTTCTAGAAACATCTTGATTCATCATTTGAAATCAGTAAAACATAGAAAATTACACTAATTGCCTTGTAAATAGTTTCCCTCATTAATCATCCTTTACTTCCAAGTGCTGTGCAGGCTTGAAATTACTTTTCAAGAACAAACTAAATTTAAACATATTTTTAAAACAGGGTGTTTATCTCACTGATAAGGTTTCTAGTTGAAGTTTGTTAATATATTAAACTAAAAACTGTTATCAATGGAATGAAGAGGAATATTTAAATCATGGCCAATGAATATCCATCCATGTACTCTATATTGTAAATTCAAACACTGTGCTTGTTTAATGAAAATACTGTCTACATTAAAAAAAAAAACCCAAGACCAACAACCCTACACATGTATTTTCATGAAAACTTGGGTTGTTTTCTGTGCTACAAAATTTTTATCATATTTCATAACCTAACAGTAGGTTCCCTTTAAATCATTTCCTCAACTAAAATCACAGTACAAAGAATAAAATACTAAGTGTTTTGACACACATGGGTCTTTATCAAGTACAATTCAAAATCCAGTTGTTCTTATACAAGTTTACAGTGAGAGATTTAATTTGAATTATTTTTTTTTCTTCCAAAAGACTACAGCAATTTCCTCAGTGAAATTGCTGGAGGTTTATTTTTAAGTACTGTAATAAATGCAGTTGAACTTTAGAAGTTCATTCCTTCTTCATTCATGCTGTTACCATGGAAATGTGGATTTTATGCTTAAATGAGTAAGCTTAGTTCATAAATTATAGTTCATAAATTATAAAAGTAAAATGTTAATTCATAATTGGGGAGTGCTGGCAATCATGACAAGATAGCCATCATTTTCCCCAGGTTTCATTTTTCCCCAAGTTTTTCAAACAGTCGTGATAAATTATTTTTTTTTGTGCAGAAAACAAGCGTAGGCTTCTAATAATTTAAAGGCTTCTAGTAATTTAAGCTTTTTGTCTTTTGTTGAGTTGGTGGTGTTTAGTCTGGAGGAAATGAGGCTGAGAAGGGACCTTATTTCTCTCTACAACTACTTGAAAGGAGGTTGTAGGGTGGTGGGGTCAGTCTCTTCTTCCTGGTAACAAGTGCCAGGACTAAAGGAAAAGGCCTCAAGTGGTACCATGGGAGGTTTAGCTTGGATAATAGGCAGAATTTCTTCTCTGAAAGGGTTTAGAAGCATTGGAACATACTGCCCAGGAAAGCAGTGGAATCACCACACCTCGAAGTGTTCAAAATAGATGTGGATGTGATACTCTAAGAATATGGTTTAGTGGTAGATGTGGTGGTGGTGCTACACTGATGGCTGGACTCGATTATTTAAGAAGTCTTTTTCAACCTTAGCAATTCTATGATTCTATGATTTCCATATTAATATTAAAGGACCATTTGAAGCAAAGGCTGCATTCTGTTCATGAGAGACTTTGTAGTTGGACAACCATTTGCTAGGAACACTCTATGTGTGGTTAATCTTCCCGCAGCAAGAAAAACAGCCTAGATAATCTCCTAGGGTTCTGGGTTTCCATGGCCTTTAATATGACTTGAATGGAAATACCTTTTTGGAGGAGTTATCATGGGAATTGAGGTCAAGGAGAAGCAAGTTTTTTCTCTTAGTCACAAAATGAAACACATATTGGGGAGACACGTTATTAATCAATTTGAGTGAAATCCAGGAAACTCAACTGGGGATCTTCAGAGTCGAAAAAGTCTTTGCTGCCTGGGTGTCTCAACTGAGGCGTTAAAGGGGTCATGTCATTTCAATCAGTTGTATAGAATGAGGTGTAAAATAAACTTGATCCATGGATTACAGGTACAGGAGTGGAAAAATGAGGTTTTGAGTAACTCAAGATGAAGCTTAATCTAATTCCTTCTTTCTGAACCTCTGTTCCTTGTTCCTCATTATTTTGTTTTAGAGTCATCAGGAGCAATGAGGAAATCTGTCCTGAAAAATTCACAGTCATAGAAAAGGCTCACAGGATGAGGCCATTCTTCACTAATTTTTTATTTATCATTTGACCTTTATTTATTTATTCTTTAAATTTGTTTATTATGAATGGCTTTATGACTGCAATTACAAAATACTAACTTCAAAGCCTGGTTTATGAAATATGTATAAGTTTTAATATTGAGAAGGAATTATTTTCTAAATAAATTATATGTTTTTGTTATATGTCTGATGAAAACCTTCTTCAATGCAACCACATAAGAGAGAAAGCAAAGAGCTGGGACATTCAGAGGAAAAGTATTAAATGCTCAGGAATCCGACAAATGTATTGAGAACATTCTGCAGGAAAAAGGGAACAAAAAGTTTTCAGGGAAAACTGTGGCTTAAGTTAAATCAGCCCAGGGCAAGGTCTTTGGTGTTTACTGGTCTGGAAGTGAGTAAGAATTTTTGACACAGCAACTTATGCATCAGAATGCCAGGATATCAGAGAGCTGTTTACAGTACTGGAGATGAGAGTTTGTAAATAATCTGTTCAACCTTTTTCTTTCTCTTTGTGAAAACTTTAAGATATTCTGAGCTCAAGCTGCTGATGTAGTTCCTCTGTCTGTTGTGTTTTACTAGGCTTTGCTGCAGTGGACAGCCTAAGAAAGACTTCTTTTCAGCTGGGGCTTTTTTCCTCATTCTTCTTTCTGCAGCTGTTTCCAGATGCCCCATAGATTCAATCCACAGTTTCCAGTCAATATTTGCCATCTGGAAACTGTAGGCCCAACAGCACCCCAGACCTGCAGTCCATGTCAGCAATTCCTTCAATATCACACCCCTCAATATGGATATCAGTGTAAGGAACTTCTTGCAGATGTGGAAAATAACATTTTTTTTATGACAGTTCAAAGTCTTAGAAATGGGGGGAAGAGTAAAATAATTTCAATTTGGAGCTCCTGTGCTGAAATCAGAGTTATTTAGTCAATGCAGGAGCAGGGTGCTATATATGTTGTATCACTGGAGTGTGCAAAGACAGGAAGTGATGGAGCATGACTGTAAGCCAGAGTGCCATGACTGCACAAGTCAGTACCTCCTGTGAAAAGAGGGAGAATTACACCCCTTGCTACTCAAAGTCAGTGACGCAGATTGTCAGGGTTGATACTAATAAGCGTTGTATGGCTTACAAATACCCTTGCAAACCTCCACCATTATGCCCAATTTCCTGCAGACATCCACTCTTCCATCTTTTGGAGGACAAGAGTGTCATTTCTCTCTCCTTCCACTCAGAAAGCATGCACCCTCTTCTTCAGACCTTTCCCCCTCTAATTTCTCTTTTTTTTTCATAGATAATCTTCTCTTTCTTTGTGATCATCACAGGGTGATCACAAAATCTGTGTCATTGCAGTGAGTCTTTTTAAGACCAACTTCAAATATTTACCCAAAAATGTGCTGCTTAAGTGAAGTGGGGCACATTGCACTGTCATAAAGCAAATCCTGGAGAGCACTGGTTTCTTTACTGCATTTTTAGTCTATTGTCTCTATTGGTACTCTCTTTTAAAATACCACCTGTAGGAACTTAAGGGACGGTGGCAAGCAATCATATTTGTAGGGTTTCCCCATTTCATCTTCCCCAACAACCACCCTTCCCATCATGCCTGGAAAAAACAAACAACCCAAACTTGGAAAAGCTTAGGTGTCTGAGGATGAAAAATGTTATTTTGCAGTATGGTTCCAGTATTATCCCAGAGAAGTGGTGGATTCTCCATCCCTGGCAATGTTCATGGCTAGGTGAGATGGAGTTCTGGGCAACCTGGTCTAGTGGGTAGCATCCCTGCCCTGGCAGGGGGTTGGATCTAGATAATCTTTGAGATCTCTTCCAGCTCAAACCATTCTGTGATTCTGTGGTTGTGCTAGTGTAGTGCTATGGCACTGTGGGGGTCCTTGAGCACAGCTTCATGGCACAACAGCCACAGGACATTTCCACTACTGGTACTGCTACTATTGCTACTACTGCTGCTGCTAGATCCTGGTGCTCTTCTTCTGGGAACTGATAGATGCTGCAAAGGGCTGTGCCCTCCTCACTGCTCTGAAGCAGACTGGCCTCAGGCCCTCCTGAGATCAAAATCTTCCAAGGCAGCATGTTCCCTCTGCTCTCTTTGAACCTCTGCAGACAACCAGGATTTCCTTCCAAGTGCTCCCTTCTGCCCTTCTGAAGGCACAGGAGCAAAGAGTAACAATGAAATGGAAACAGCTCAAGGTAGTGGCTCCAGTTTTTGTTATCTAAGAATATTCAGGTCATCAGTTGTGTGTTTTTTTAAAGAGAGTCTGTAGTATGGCTCCTTTGGACTACTGTCTCTCTCCTGCTTTTATTCTTAACCTTTTTTTTTTTTTTTTTTTTTTTTTTTTTTTTTTAATGGAATAACTTCTTTCGTCTCTAGGGTTTTTCCCTATTGTCACCTGTTTAAAGAGGCCCTGAGCACTTCAAATGTCCTGCTGTTTTTGGCATGTCTGGATGACTTGGGCAGAGCTTTTTCCCCACTCATTTTTGAAGACTCTATATCTTTAACTGTAAATATCACCAATATATGGTGCTTTTGAGTAGCTGTTAAGTCACCATAAAATACTGTATGTCCTTGATGACAATGCTTTCTTTAACAATTAGGCTGCTGTGATAAGAAATGTCTTGGCAGAGGTGAATGATCCCTGCAGGGATCTGCTTGTGTAGATTACCTGAAGTAGCCCCTGATAAATGTTTTGGGTTGGTCTGCTAGCAAAGTAATACTTTGTTGGCTGCAACAGAGGTCTCAGTTGTCTGGCAAATTCTCACATGCCCCACGGTTATTATAGGAGAGAACTACCATATGTATGGGGGTATCTCTTTCCCCTTGCAGTATTATGAGGGTCAGTCTGTAATCCCCTAGATAATTTTTCCTCTTAGATGCTCAAGAGTCATGGGAGTTTTTTCTGAGTGAAGACTTTGGGACTGCAGTACTTCTTGTTTTCTTAAATGAGTCTGAAGTTTTATATCCAGGTAATCACTCAGAAATTGAATTGTTATGCAGCCTTGCTTTCTTTTAGTGACATTTTCCACATGCTGGGTTTCTTTGCCTAAACCCAAAATCATTAACTTTTTTAGGATTGAGGGGAAAAAAGTTGTTTCAATGACTTTGCTGACTGAAACCTTGTGCCATTCCTTTGGCAGAAAGAAATCTTGAATTTGGTTTTCATATGCAGCTACGTGCTTGCCTGAACCTTGCCTCGCTTCTGAGGACTGTGCATCTTTTCACCTTTGCTTTTTGAATTGCATTTCTCTGTGGATCAGAACACCTCAAGATCTGTGATATTTTTTTCAATTACTGAGATACTTAATTTTAATTTTAGTGTACTGTACTGCAAAATAAATCATGATTCCTTTCACTTTCTATTCACTTGAAAGTGACAAAAAAGAGCATCAATTAATTCTCCTGTGCTTTTGCTCAGCAACACGTTACTATGTTTTAGCTTATTTAATGGATATTACTGTAGCCAAAGTCTGAGCCATCAGAAGTTTGAGATACTCCAGCTTTTTGAACTATGACATCTTGATCCCAGTCCATTACTAACAAAAATTGCAGAATTAGATTTAAAACCAGGGTATATCTCTTTGTTGTGGAAGTCATTGTTTGTGCCAAAGAAGGCTGTGATTACTAATTACTTAATTTGTATGACAGATGGAGCTGGGGATCAAATTAAGTAGCTGTCTTGGGCTACGTTACAGAGCAATATCTAGCTTTAAACACGACTGCCTTTTTCGTTCCTAAAAAAAGGCACAAACAATGACAAGCTAAAAATAGCTGTTCTCCTGGAGTTGACGACAGTTTCTGAGAGCTTGTCTTTAGGAAGATGTTGGAAAAAACCCTGCCGTCTTTTCCCCTCCCCCTCATTCTTCTTTAAATGCACACTGTTCTGTTTGAGCTTGTTCACCCCATTGCACACAGAAAGATGCACACTGATTTGGTTAGGACTTCAGTGTTTGTGAAGATTTCCAAGGGGGTTTACCTGAAACACTCAAAGAAATGTAAAAGTCACTGCAGATATTTCTATTAAGTTATGCTTATCCTACGCAAATTGCTCTGTGCTGATAGAGGAGGTAGTAAAGCATCTTTCACTCTTTGCCTCCCACAGTATCTGCTGCAGTGGAAAAAAAAAAAAAAAAAAAAAAAAAAAAAAAAAAGAAAGAAAGAAGCAGCCTTTTTTCTGGTTTTATTCCCGGAGATTACTTCATAATTCAGTACTGATACCAGTGGTTTCCGGTGCTGTAAACAGAGTTGAGTCTTTGACTTTGTGTCCCTGCAGCCCAGTAAACAATCAGTTAATTCGCAGCATCCCAGCGGTTGACAGGAGTGAGAGAAGTGGTTTGGTTTTATTTTTGTGCTTGTGAATTAAAGCTTTGCCTTCTGGCTAGGTTCTGAGTTCCCTCGTTCTGGAAGATATTGGAGCATTTTGAATTCAGAATATGTAGTTACAAATGTGAGGGCACAGACTTCTTCCAGGGTTTTTCTGCTTTCATTTTAATTTTTCTTTGTGTTTCTAATCCAAAGCAAGCAAGAGAACAGTTTGAAAGCAATGTCCAGTGCCTGAGCTGAGAGCACAATGCAGTTCAGGATATTTAGAGCTAGTCCACTGCATTTTTATTAAATGAGAGGGAAGCAGTAGGTGGGACTTTTTATTTAAAAATAGATTAGCACAGGGAACTGAACTTGCATTTGAGGAAACGTTAATAAGCCAGCCAGCCATTGTCCTTAATCAGAGACTGTATTTGTAAGTAGAACATGTTGAATCTGTCATGATTGATGACGTTGTCTTTGTTAAAAGGGATGCTGCATCTTTAACAAGAGCAAACAGAAGCAGTGCAGAATCTACAGTAAATTTGAGACTTGGAAGAGAAACCTTTCTTCATTTTTCTGTGTATAACGTTTGTAAAATATTGAATAGGAAAACATCAAAGCCAGGGGGAAATATAAGTAACTCACTGCGTACGTTTTAATTCCTCACCTTTCCCCCGGGTGAGTTCCCCCTCCTTTTCCCCCCCGAATTTAAAATGCTGGAAGGAAAAGCAACTGAGGTCCAAGTTTCAGATGCTGAATTCTCTGCTAATTGAAATTACTGGGCATATTTCTATATATAGTCGCTGGAGAGATATGTAGCTTTCACTCAGTGCCTTCAAGACATGTCTTTTTGTAGTCAGAAAAACAGAGATCAATGCATTTTCAAACTGACAGAGGGAACGGATGCTCCTTAGTAGCACATGCTCGGGATCGTGTGTGTACCGTTTGTGCAGAGCAGAGACGCTGAATACTGGTCCATATGCTCCTTGTTTACTGCAATGTTTTTTGCATGTTACTGTGCACTCCGGACTAATGTGAAGGTAAGAGGGGATGAGACAACAATTTGGCAGGAATGTAAATGTAAAACCAGCTGCAGAAAATGTCTACCTTGTGTTGCTGAGTACTTTGGAATTGCTGGCTGAACAGGCATATTATTACAGGTGGTTGTGGAGGCTTTGTTTTATCTCTGTCTGTGTGGCTAAAGCATAGAAGCATGCTTGAATTTTGCAATTTAGCGACCTTCAGTTTTTAACTGCTTGCAGTTCAGCTTCTGGGCTTGTATGGTCTGATAAACATGTTTTGCTACTGTCCAGGTAGGCCAGAGACAAGATGCCAAAGGCTGTTTGTGCAAGGCTACATAGCTTTATACAGGATAAGAATTCCTATAGTCGGGTCCCCCCTGTATCCTCCCAGGGATGCTGCTTGCATGCCTTCTTGCCGATTACTTGTCTGAAAGCCGGGAGTCTCGCTGCTGCTATCCGGGTTGGGTTTTGTGCCGATTTGTTTCTAACTTGAACCAAAATGCATAAAAACAAATCATAAGCAATGTCCTAAGAAATAAAGGAAGGACTATTACTGCAAAATGCTACAGGAAAATGCCAGTTGGCTGCACTGGTCTCACAGTAACTATTAAGCAGCATTTATCACTAATGTCAACATTTGCTTGCTCTGTTAATTAGAGTCAGAACTTCAATATAAGTTGCTGGATATATTACCTTCTCTGCAAGTAGGACAATATTAGCAGACAGGTTCACTGGCATTGAATCGAGCTCTCAGCCAAGCTGTTGGCCAGCTGTGGGAATCCAGTTGCATAATTTAAATGAATTACAGTTCTTAACCTTAACGTATTGACGAGGCACTTCTGTCATTCCGGCTTTTTCAAGTTCGAATGAGTGTGTCTGTCTGGGAAGGAAAGCACTGGCAAATGACAGATAATTGTTAGAACAGTTTTACCTGCAGAAGTAATTCCAAAGGATTTTTTGCTTTCAGACTGCTTTAAGTATGTCTCTGAATTAAAGTGAGTTTTCTGTATTTGCACTTGGTTTGATAATAATGAACTTCATATTTATTTGTTAGGTTGAAGTATTTGTTGTCATTTGATTTAAAAAGTATTTTGCATTAGAAGTTTACCTTCTAAGAGCCTGCTTCTATGTTTTTGCTCAAAGTCTGTACTGTTGTTTGCTGTAATAAATTGCTAAGCTTTCACATTTTATTACTTTCTAATTAACTTTTGTAATTATGGTCCACTTCTAAGGAAGAATTATTTAAATCTGCGGATAACAAGCCAAAAAACACAAGTTAAAACCTTCAATGCCATTCTGTCTTCCTAGATACATAGATTATCCTTTCCTTATGCTTTCCTATAATGTTTTGGCAGGTTAGTAAATTTTAAGTTTTATATTCCCTGTGATCTGTGCAGTAAATTGTCAATATAGAAATGTTTTGAGACCAACCATTCTTTGTTGCTCATTTTGTCCTTCAGCCTGCAGTACTGTACTGAAAATCTTCTGTAAAAGTGAGGTTGTTGTTGAGTTATGATTTCTCAGTTTACATAAGAATAAGTACAGGGGAAATTTCAATTACTGTTTTTACTGTAATTTCCATTAGATACATTGTCAATAAGTTCCTCAGCAACTGTTAGAAGCCTCATGAGTTTAACTTCTGGAATGTCTCTGTTTCCATTCATAGACACAGAAAAAAGTGAGAGGTTTGTACCAGTACAAGTCTGGCAGTTGTTTGGACAAGATAGTTTTAATCTGTTGGAACTTCTTCAACTGTTAAGTATTTCTGAAACAACTGTTTATTATACAGTATCTGCTATTTACGTGATATTGCTGTGAGGATGTTACCTGCAGATGTTTTACTTTCAGCAAACTCATCCACTTTCAATGTATACTTTGATTATCTACTTTCCAAGCTCTGCATTAGGCTACAATAGTGTAAGAAAGCAGCGCAAACTTTGCCAGTCCCCCCAGGAACTGCTCAGGTACGGCAGCACCACTTGCACCTTCAGTAATTCCTGTTTTCTTTTTCTGACATTAAAAGTTTGCTTAATGAATAGGAAGGGTTCATTGAAAGGAGCTCCCTATGCCTGGTCATTGTACAATATGTTATATAGTGTCTATGAAGAACTCTCTTGCTTTTAACTTGGTTGGCACTAGCATAAGCCACAGCTCTAGGGGTGGCCAAAATAAATTAAATATATTATAAAACATCTGTTTTGCGTTTTGCATTTTCCCCCTTTATGGGTGGAAAAATCCTAGTGGTGCTCAAATACTTTAGTCTTTAAGTCATAAGATAGAATAAAACTATAAGTACAGGCTGTACAGGAAATATAATTGCTTGGCCTGGAAAATGAAAAAGGAACGCAATTGGGTCTGTTTCTGATGGCAGCTGTACGTTATGGCTTGAGAGAAAGCAGATTTTTCAAGTTCAAGGTAGGACTCTCACTTCTTGATTGCCAGTCTGTATGAAACTGCCGTGTGAACTTGGTTGGCATGTGCAGACCTATCAAAAGAAAGAGAGGTCTACTCCATGCCTTCTTAATGAAAGCCTATTTTTACAGCTGACTAAAGAATAGTACTGACTTTGAACATGTACCTGCCTATGTGGATGCTTATTTCTTCCTGCCTGAGCACTGGATAAAATAGGCAAAAAGATGTCTGAGAAGTTATGAGCAAAATGTCTTTGTCCATCAGAGTTTCTCTGGACCTACATTTTGAATTACTTTAAAAAAAACCCAACCAAACAAAAAACCCCCAACCAAACCAAAACAAAAAAAACCTCCTATTGCTTACTATTGTCTGTTTACCACATACAGAATTCTACATTTTGGATCTCTTCCTTGCTCTCTCATGTATGCACAATGTTGTATCTTAGTGGAAGAAACCAAAAATGAGCAGAGAAGTCAGGGAATTAAAATCTAAAAGTGGTGCCTCCAAAATCAGAAGTGTTCTTGTGGAAGTGTGCAGTGTGCCTGAAAAAGTGAACTCCTGCTATATGCAGAAGTTGTACTGTTGTATTTTCGGAATGAGTAAATCTTGGGCTAACTATAGCAAGGGGCTGCCTGTTGTCAAGTGTTTGTTGTTTTAATTGTGTCCACTGTGTATTGAAGATACTATATTCATATGCAAGAGATTTTTGGAGGTTGCCATTAAACCTTTCTGTTCTTGGTTTAGGCAAGTATTTTAAACTCCCTCAGTATTAGCAATATTTCTTGTAAAAGTATGGCTAACACTGTAAATATTTAAGCTCCATAGTCTGACCTAAGCTTTAAAAACGTTTATGGATTGTGTCTGGCTTTTCTTAAAAGTTTGTAGGAGTTTTGCCTTCCCCTGGCCTTGATGAACTCTGTGTGTTGCTCTGACAGACTTTTCTGTGAATCTGGGCTGCTATTTTTGGCTGACAGTTTGAGGGTCTTACTGGAGGCACAGCTGGTGCTTCTGGGAATTTGGATAGCAGAGCTGAAGTCTTCCATTTGTACTTTAGCACAGAACTGGATGTGAGTGTTGGGCTCTCTCACCTTGAAACATCTCCTTCTCAGTAGCAGTCAGCGCTGGCTTTGGGGTCGTGAGCTCCATGTAAAGAATGCTGTGAATTCAGATCCAGACTCTTTGAAGTGCCAAAGGCTTTCCAGGAGGTTCAGAGTTACTTCAGCAGGAGTTTAAGGCTGTCTTCATGTTAGTGGGTACACCTGACACCTCACAGAACTGAGCTTCTACCTGAACACTGGGTCAACTAAGAGTTTTCTTTTGGTTATGGCTGCTAACTGTGGGGTACCTATGTTATCTAAAACTATGTAGCTAAAAGATGATGCCTGTGTCAAACAGTTACTGTGATGTGATTTATGACTGAAATGTTGACTTATGCGTTGTCACTTTTTGAGAATCTCAGATGATGGAGAGGGTAAAAAATGGAGCACAGGCATGTGGAGGGTGTTGGGAACTGGAATCCTTTAATCACATTTCCCTTTCTGTGTTCATCCTCTTTTTCCATATGCATTCCAAAAATATAAATAATTATTTTAACCTAGAAGCTTCCAATTACAGCCTAAGTTAAGGATTAACAGTAAAGGCAGAGGAATCATAATAGCAAGTAGCAAAATGTTTCAGTGCCCAAAGCTATAAAATGTCATAAATGATGACAAAACTTCTGAATTCTGTCTACATTTTTACACACAGCTGTAATTCCTCCTCTCTGCCAGTCTATATTAATGCTATAATAATATAATTAAGTTGTATATATCCCATATTTTGCCACCTGTACCAGAGTTGTTTCGGTCTTCCCAAGGAAAAGAGCTTATGGATCTTGGGCCTGTACTGCCAAAATATATCCTGCTATATTCTTATGGTATTCTTTGCAAAGGGGGGATGAAGTGAAAAAGAACTTCAAGCTCTCACAGACTTCCAGACATGATCGTTGGTTTCTTATGCATATTTTCCTCCTTTAAATGTTCAATCATGCACCATCATCTAGCACTTCTCGGTGAAGTGAGGAACAGTTCAAAAGCCACAGGAGGGGCTTTGATGTAGCATTTTAAAAGGAGTAAGCAGGAAAGATTGGTTTCTCACTTTTCCTAATGTAATTAAGAATTGACTCATGAGCAACTTTTATTTGAGTTTGCTCCTTTTTGTAGTTCAGATTATGTCTGGCAGTCTGGCTTACTTTACTCTTAACTGCAGAGACATAACTACAAGTGGCAGGTCAAAGTACAGTTCCTCTGCTGCCAATGCAGAATGTGGTTTAGTACTAGAAAGCAAACAAAGCTGGTGTGGAAATTCCACCGAGAGAGTTTGAGGATGAGGAAAAGGGCAACACCATATAGGCTGTGAATATGTAGTTGCATTTCTGAAACATGTCTTTTCATCTGCATGTAAAATATTTGCCTAGGCTGTAAAATAAGCAAGACCTTGAACTTTCTAAGGGATTTGTGGAACACCTGTAGGATCTAGCCTCAAGAGCTACAGCCAGCTGAGCTGTTTGTATTGTTGTCATCCTTTTTCTAGATAAGGATGGAATTTTAGGGAAGTCATAACTCATTGCAAAAAAAGGAGTTAGTGATTTCTTGGACCAGCTTCTACAGAGAAAGGTCTCAAAATTATGACATTAACACCACAGCATTTCTTTATTTTGGTAGCTTGCAGTAGTACCTGTGATTATGATTCATAGAAAGGTAAAATCCTCATTTATGGCCCAGTTTTTGCAATCACACCAGTGACATTAATAGGAATTCATCATGAAATCTGAATCCAGTCTCATACTGTTCAGACAATAGTTTTTTCTTGAGTAAGAAGTAAATTTTTTGAATCTTAAAGAATGATTTTTCCACTTTTAAAATCAAACTTGCGAAGATTTGTAAGCATTTGTAATACCTAAGTATATACTTCAGCACTCCTCTCAGCTTCAAGTGCTGATTTAGAGTACATGACCATAGCAAGTTATGAATGAAAAAGGTAATTAGACTAGATTAATAACACAGCAGCAGCACTGGTTTTCTAGATACGATAAGACTGGGACTATATTTAACCCATAGACTAAAATAATATTCCCTTAAAGGCCATTACAAATGTGTGAATAGGTACAGAGATGCTAAAATGACAAGCACAGTGTGAGGAATTAAATCCACCACTAAGAATTCTTTATGAACTCTAAGCAAATATGAATATTTTGCTGTGGGGGTAAGGGGCACTCATCTAAAGTTAGAAGAGTTAGTCATAAAAATAGTGGTTGGAAGGTGTAGAAGAAGCTAGGCACTGATTTCTTCATTCAGAAATTTCTGGATAGATAATAACACTGAGAAAAATATTTCAGTTCTATTTTGTGTCTCCCATTTTAATGTGGACTCATTACAGATTATCTAATGAGCTGTTCCTATCAGAGATATATAATTGGCCTTTTTGTTAGAGGAGAATTAGAAAAGATCTAGGACTGAAAAAGTATTTAAATTTATTGGGTTTTAAATATGTGCAAGGAACTAGAATATAATATCATGTCTATATGTGACAATTTTATGTTTGCATAAAAATGATGAAGAGTTAAATCCTCTGACATTAAATCACTGCTGATAGGCTTGCCCTGTGTGCTTAAGATGCCAGTGTTTGTGTGATTTTTATGATATTGCATAGAAATTAGAACAGCAATCCTGAATTCAATGCTGCCTACAAAATGCAGTGATTCCAGGCAAAAGTAAGGGCTGTTTTATTGTTTTTGGGAAACCGTGGCTCCTGTTCCCTAGATGGGGAGAAGTGCAGGAGACCATTAATCAGTGATGGCTGGAGTTTACAGAAGCTTGCCACAGTTAAAGGCTGCCCAGAGATCTCTCCTGGTTGTCTTCTACCTCATTCACTTCCAACTTCATCTGTTTTCCCTGTCCCATTTATTGGTGCTAAGTTAGAATAGAGTGTGTGGTTGAGTGGCAGATTGTGTTTTCCAGGGTCGCCCTCATGTGTGTGTCCTCTCTTAATGCTATTGCTACTGGCTCTATATGCACATTTTGGACACACTGAGAGGTGTTGGTCCCATGTTTTTGGTATGGGATGAAGGCATGGAATGCTTGTATCTGTTTTCAGAAGGGGAAGCCTCTGTTCCTTTCCTTCTGTCATATCCTTACAGACAGTTGGAGACATGGAAAGCGTCTTTTGCAAGTAAAGATGCAAAAGAAGATTTCAAAAGGAGAACTGATTTTAATTTTTTTCTTATGGACTCTCACAAAAGAAATTAATGCTGGAACGCATTCAGCACAGGCAGTCTGCATTTCACCTGTGTTCACATGTCAAAATAATGTGATAGCCACAGATTAATGGCTAATACAGAATTTACAGGATGAAAAAATCCTATTATTAAAGGTATGGCCATCACTGTTTTCTCAAATGAGAAGGAAGAAGTGGCTGATTTTTCCCTTTGCTACTCCAGACAGATCTAAGTGTTTGAAATAGTATAAATTCTCCTGATAACTGAGAAGCTTCCCAAGTTTTTCTGGAAAGACAAGTTAACCAAAATCTGAATCCCATAAAGCAAATTTATTCAATGCTCACCAAAGAAGCAAAGTTCTCAAATTTCAAACAGGAATCTCTGCACAGAAGTAGTTAGAAAGGCTTTCCTGCCTTTGATAGTGCAGAAGTTCATAAAAACTTTTGAAAAGGAAGATTAACTGGAGAAGTAAAATTCAGAAAAACATTTTTATCTGGGTTGCAGGACAGATGAAGAGAAATATTGTAGAAACATCATAGATATTTGCAGATATTTTGGACGGGATTTTCAACCTGCTCAGATTTGTTGTCAAAACTTCAGTTTTTGTTTGCAAACAAAGTCAAGTGGCCAAACTTTCAGGTTGGGCAGAGCAACCACAGTTACTCTAGTTTGTCGGGGCAGACTGTATAGCTAACATGAGCTGTTGGAAGAAGGATCCATCTCTTGACACCTGCCCTACCTTTCAGAAAAACATTCTGTTTCTGTTGAATATTTATTCTGTTGAATAATTTCTGGTGATCAGAACCTCTCACACATTTGCAAATGCATTATCCCATTAATCCGCTGGACTGAGGAGCCCACTGCAAAGGGCTGTGCCCCTGCCAGTAGCTCAGGACTACAGCAAAGACATCATCTAATCATCTCTTTGGTTAAGTAAATAGCTGAGCTCCTGGCATCTCCTGCTGCAAAGCATGATTGTGAGAGCTCTCTTCTGTCTCAGTCTTTGAGCTCTCCCTGGTCCCACTGCAGGGATACCGAGCCGTGCCTGCCACAGCTGCATGGGGGCTGGGGGCGGCTGCAGCCCTGTGCAGAAGTAATAAATGTCCTGGCTCCCACAGGAGTTACCATGTGCATGTCCAGCGTTCTGCTGGCTCCTTTAGCCGTGTGGCTGCACTGGGAGTTCATGTCCTGCCCCACAGCCAGCAGGATTGCCATCTGCTTCACACCAAACCTCTCTGAAAAGTGCCCAGAAGGAAGAGTTGCTTTATTCTCAGAGTTAGGACTTTATTGCTGTCTGAGTTAAAAATTATATTGACCTGTATCACTGACCTGTCTTCAGTACCATTGACCACAATAACTCATTTCTGTCATTGCTAAAACTGGACAGTAGTAAGAGACTGAATTTTCTCCCAGACTGATCAGCATTTGAAAAGCATAGGGCCAGGATCAGTTCCTGAGGATCCCACCAAACACAGGTGATCAACTCTCCCATTTCTAGTTACATGCTAAAACCTGTCAATTAGATACTTTTTATTCCATTAGATGTATGCCATTTTAATTTTTTTTAATTAATAAAATGATGTTAAATGCTGGGTTAAATTATTTACAGAAGTCTAAGCATATTATAACAATGTTTTTACCAGTGTCAGTCAAATTCGTAATCACATCTGAAGAAAGATATGATGATATTTACCTTGACAGTATCTGTTTATTGATTTAGCATTATATGTATTTCTGTTCTATTAGTATCTATTTTATCAGCAGTTCCATGCTAAGTATCTGGCTAATTAACCATGACTAGTAGAAATTTTTAGGAATTAATGTCTTTAAACCTAGTCCTTGTTTAAATTCCTATTCAGAAATCTATCTCTAGTAAAGCATTAAGAAAAAGTCAGGAAGTCTTGAAGGGTCGAACTTCTCACAAAACAGGGATCTCTTGGTTAAAATGGAAAAGAGAATAAATTGTGAGTGAAATAAAGCTGGTATGGAAGAGAGAGTTTCTTGTATTGCACCATCTCCAATGGCTGAGAAGTGAGAAATATACTTCTGGGTCTTCAATGCCCTTTTGTCTCCCTAGTATCTTTAGATTATTATAATATCAGATAGGAACCTACTGACTGGACATTATATGAAACATGATTTTATTAGAAAGCAAATCATACTGCATAATTTTACAAAAGGGAAATGTTTAGACTTTGAAAGATTATTTCATTTTTACTGGATGATCTGTGAAGTCAAGAACCTGATTTCTTGCTGAGAAGGTGTTGGGAGTGCTGATTATTTCTTTCAAACACTCTGTGCTATGTGCTCAGGAGATGTTATTAATTTCTTATGAAAACCTGCGTTTGTAGTGAATCACATGATACATCCATATCTCTCTTGTAGTGCTTGAGCTATTGGAAAGAGTGACACAAAGGCCACATGCTTGTTTCTAGCCACATGTGTAACCAAAAAAGGGGTGTAAGGGATTTTGCCTCTAAGTCAAGAAATCCGTCTGAAGAGATCAGTTGGCATCCAGGTCACTTAACTTCAGACATACAGATGTAAACATCTATATCTAGTGATTTCAGGCTCCCTTTAGTGTCAGTAGAGAGGAATTGTCTCTTCTAAGGCATGATTCATATGACCTAGTTTAAATATCTACATGGGGATGCGATTAATCGTGTCCTGAAAGTGCCAGTTTCTCTCCATTTGCCAGAAAAAGCTTAGGTGACTAGCTGAGATGTCTCCCTTACAGACATTTCCATCTGGTAAAATTAATCCTGTCCTTCCAAGCAGGAAAGATGGGATTTTAATGCTGGTCAGGCATCTTTTTCTTTCCTTTTCTTTTGCATATAACAGAAGGAATACATAAAAATGTGGGGAGGAGGAACAAGCTGTTGTGAAGGGTCAGCCAAGATGCCCTGGAGATGAGGCAAGAGCAAGAGCTTGTGGGACTGTGAGATCATCCAATTTGTTTTCCTTTGTTTTTGTCTTGGTTCTTGCTTCTAAACGACTTAATTAATATACAAAAAATAAGCAGTGAGCAATTGTACTGAGCTGTTTTCAGCATGTTTCTCTCTTGCCCAGCTGGTAGATCAGCCCATTACTTAAATGATGTTCAATTGTTGTATTTTATTTTAATTGCTTTAAAATTATGGGAGAACAAATTAAGGGCTGCAAACTTAGGTCTGGTTCTTTTCTGAGCTCTGTGCAGCTTTCACAGTGTAGGCAGGTGCTGCAAGGACATTAAAAAAAAAGAGAGTGAAAGAGAGAGAGAGAAAGAACTCATATTGTTTTCTCGATTGGGGCACAGAGTCTTCATTTGAGCTTCATCCCTATCAGACAGTAAATCTAGATAAATGAGAACAAGGAGGAATGGTTTTAAATTAAAACAGGAGAGATTTAGATCAGATGTTAGGAAGAAATTCCTCACTCATAGGGTAGTGAGGTACTGGCACAGGTTGTTCAGATAAGCTGTGGATGCCCTACTCTGGGAAGTGTTCAAGAAAGTTTGGACAGGACATCGAGCAACCTGGTCTAGTGGAAGGTGTCCCTGCCCATGGCAGGGGGTTTGGAACCAGGTGCTCCTTAAGAGACTCTTCCAATCCAAGCTATTCTATAAGAAACCAGTTCAGCTCACCTGAGATTAGACACACACAGTTGTCCAGCTGAACAGTTGACTGATCATAAACCTCAAAAAAGACCCAAAATAGTGGGATCATCTCAGGGGTACACTTGGATAGGAAGAAGAAGACTGAACATGAGCCTAGAAGTGTAGGTGTGGCTCTGAAAAACCTGAACTGCTGCCAGGGATTCACCAAAAAATGTCAATGTTAGTCACAGAGTCCCTAATGCATCTTAGGGGAATATTTACTGAGAAATAATAAACATAATAATATTTATACAGTACATGCAGTAAGTTTCCTATGTCTCTATAATACGTGGTAAATTAGCAAGGAATTTAAGTGTCAGAGACTGTTTAAGATAATTACCAAGTTTTTAAAAGTTAGAAGCTGGTTACCAGGGAATCTGTGAAGATCTAATCACTCTTAGCTGTCTGACCAAAACAAATTACTTGATCCTGAGAATTTTCCAGGTAGATTTAAATGTTGATGTGATTTTCTAAAGAAGTCAAATTCTACAAAAGTTTGAACAGTTAAATGAATATTCATTTATTCTTTTTCACACCAAAAATGTAATACTTCTCAACCTAATTATGAGCTTGGATTTAATTGTAACCTGTAGCTTGTTGCTATGTAATTGCTTTTAACAGAATTAAGGCAAGGGAGAGTGTTTGCTGTCTTCTGTTTTCAGGGCAAGGTATATATTTAATACAGAAAAATGTTTTAAAGATTTCTTGACAGGATAGTAAATCATGAATGTGTGGATTGTCTCTTACCAGGATATAGTTTCACACAGAATGATTTAAAAAGTTTCAAAAGAAAAACTTTTTTTTTTTTTTAAATCCATAGTTGTTGGAATACATCAGCTCTAATGGAAAATGAAAAAAAAAAAAAAGAAAGAAATAAAAAATAAAAACTTTCTCCAATGATCAGTCAGGAAGAGAAATGATAGGGCTATCTCTAGGTGATCATTCACTTCTGGGTGTCTTCTCCAATGTGTAAGATATTCCTGAATACCTTTTCCAAAGTAGATTCGTAGTTTCTTCAGGATCTTCTCCATTATTTTTTCTTGCTCTTTTGCCAGCTGAGCTGGCAGGAGCACTTGTCAATCACAGCTGATAAGCTTGGCACATTCATCTTGGGAGGAAACAATGGGTGTCTAAAAGATGAGCTTTTACTGTTATCACCTGCTAAACTCAGTTGAATCCCTAGCACAGGATTTAGGTACTAACCAAAATTTAGGGACTAAGGAGGTGGACTAAGGGTGAGTGAAAAGCAAAGCAATTCAAATGGTGGAAAACAGGGGCTAGAAGTACTGCCACAGCAACTGGGTAGGTGAGATGTGTCAATGGGAGCACCTTGCTCCCAACAAGATTGCATATGAAGGACTTGGAAAGGAAAGCCCTGAGTATTACACAGATTAAGGCAATGTGCAACCGATAAAGAATGTGTGGGAGGAGGAGAAAAGAGAAAGTAATGTTTTTTCCAACTGAATGAGTACACAGACTTACCCTCAGTGGACAAAACCTTTTGTCACTGATCTGCAACTGACTGGGCAGAATACCCCCTCAACCCCTCCCATTACCCCCAAATGCCCAGCAAAAGTATCTCTCCTGTCTCCTTGCTAACTTGTCAACAGCGGTGAATCACTTCTGGGTTTTCCTACTTTATTCTGGTCTTACTCATTTCAGTTTTATTATGCCTAAATTGCATCTGCCATGGTTCTGTCTCTTCACACACTTACAATATCTCCACTGCTGACATTTGATGTTAGTTTTTGGCTTTGCATCAAATTTATCTATGTATCACTACTTTTCAACATGGTTCTTGTGTCTCTGATCCCTGAAGTGATATTTTCTCATTGAAATGCTGTCTGTTTCCCTTGCAGTGCACATCTTTTTGTGGGTATCTTGAGACACAACTCAAAAAAATTGCTAGCCTTACTGTTTGAAATCTTCCAGATCTTCTTCCAATTTTTGCTTCCTTCTTTTCCTTTCTGTGCCTCTCAGAAGTTCACTATTATACCCTCTGAGAATTTGCCTTTGCATAATGAGTTAAAGGCAATGCAATATCAGAACAATGCTATGTCAATGATACAGAAGCACATTTTGTTTAGAAGCAAAGGATAGCAGAGAGGCACAGAAAATTATAGGGCCTGGTTTTGGTCCTACACAAATTGTGGTGTGATTTCCCACCACTGTAGTAATGTCTTCACTGTATCTGTCTCCATCCTTCCCTTCCAGTCAGTCTCAGGGACCACTATTCTGCTTGTTCATTCCAGAGAGTTGTGTCACTCTCTTCTCTTTCCCTTTGCCTTTTGCATCTCACTCCCAGCCTAAATCTCTTCCTCAAATACCTCATCATCTGGAAACCACTGTCCTGTGTTTTTCACAGAACCTTCCCTTTCTTCAGCTATTTCTCCCCTCAAATAGCTAATCTACTTTGCTGTTCAACTCTTCTTGTTCATCAGGGAAGACTTTATTTTGCACTATTTAATTCCTTCTTCCAAGGAGAAAAAAACCCCTTACTTAGTTCTCCTCCTTTCTTTACCAGATTATAACAATTCCTGTTTAGATTAAAAACAAATAAAAAGCGGTATTTTCCCTCCTTCTGTAATTACTTGTTAGGTCTAAAATGTTATCAGCCTAGAGCAACAACAAACCTATTGCACCTCTCTTGAAATTCATCAGTTTTTTGTTTATGTGAAGGTCACTAGTGAGTAGAGGCAAAAAAGGCTTTCAGGATGAGAGATTTTAAAGATTGAGGCTGTTTCCTTTAGAGAATGCATGATTTAAGAGGCCACAGTGTTATACATTGTGAAGAAGGTAGATCTTCTGCTTGTCTCAAGATTTTCCTACACATTCCACCAAAGAGGCTTTTAGGGAAGCTGAAGGACACTCTCCTAAGTCTGAAGAAAGGATATATGACTGAAAGTATCACTGGAATCCAATGTCAAAACACCATGGACGCTGAGAGTCTGGAAGGACTTTAAAACGGGAAAAAAATGAGTAAGTGACGAATGTACAAGTTCAAAAGTAGAAATTAGATAAGTTTTTCTGTTTTTACTATTTCACACTTCTTACTTTTCTCTGCCAGACATAAGTCAATGAGTAAGATGATTCATGGCAGTTTTATATTTCATGTATTAATAATAATTAGGAAGAAAAAAAACCCCCAAAAACCTTATAAACACAGTGCTGAAATTTTCCCCATTAAGAAAGGCCTTATGAATTGAAGGTTTGAACTCAAGGAACAGAGTCTGTCTCATGTTCATTTCTCTGAGGGAATTTATAATCCCTGATATATTTGCCTGAAGTTTATCTTTCTGTTTCTCCTGTTTAAATATCTGGCAGAGATATTTATTAAATCTTCTAAGATTTACTTACCTACCATAACCAGGACTCGTTGAAAACACATTCCCAATCATTAGATTGGATAATAAGAAAATTTTGTTCACTGAAAGCATGGCCAGGCATTGGAACAGGCTGCCCAGGGAAGTGGTGGAGTCACTGTCCCTGGAAATGTTCAAGAAATGTGTGGACATGGTGCTTAGAGACATGATTTATTGGTGGACCTGGCAGTTCTGGGATAATGCTTGGACTCGATGATACTTGACATCTCTTCCAAGAAAAGTACACTAACAGTAGGAGTACAAAAAAATGTGAATTATATGTAATTGATGGTGTAAATTACTTCAGAGTACAGGCAGGCCAAAGGTGCATCGAATATTCATTGAATGTCTGTGAAGAACTAACTGCAAGTGCATTAAAATAAAGACATCCAAAGAAAGGCATGTTTTTACCTGCAAAAGCAGAATTTGCCTTAGGAAAAAACAGTTCTCGTTATGATTATTGAAAGAGTTACAATCTGAGTGATGCTGAGAAATCATTTCATGTTTCCTTGTTGCTGACAGTCAGATTTGGCTCAGGCTATTGTGCAATACTTGTTCCCTTACATGTTTCCAAGTGGTGTTAAATTGTGAGATAGCAGCAAGTATGGTCTGAAGGCAGTACATTGCACATGGCTTTAGTACACATTTTCACGCCTGGTCTTCTATTGTGAATTTTTCTGGAAGCTTAAATATAAGGCAGGGATACCTACATTAGTCTCCTTCTCTGCATGTGGAAGCTTTTCTTGCTGAGGTTTCAGGGAACCATGCTTCTCACACTCTCTGTGAGGACAATAATAAACTGCGTTCAGAATTAATAGCTGTTGCAGTTACCTGAGTAAAGTCTTTTCCTTCATTCTCCAAGGCTGGTGGACAGAGTTTTGGTTACTTTGTCCAGTGCTGGTTTGACCACTGATCACAGCAATCACACAGTGTTTTAGAATACAATGAGATAAATAAATTATGTGGAAGATATTTAAAGTCAACATCAAATATGGAGGAGAAAAAAAAAAAAAACAAACAAAACCAAACTAGACAAATCTACTTTCTTTCATCATACAGTTCCATGTAATGACTTAAGGTAAAAAAGCCCTCTCCAAACACATATTTATAGCGGCTTTGAAATTTTCATGAGTGAAATAGTAAATTGAAAGCATTTAAACCATGACAGTGCAAAAAAATGCTCTGCAAAAATAGCAACAGGTTTGGGGATTAAATGGTTTGACATTCCATGAAAAAAACCAAACAACAAAACTTGTAAAATTTATCTTATCTCACTCTCCCAAATCTTCCAAAGGTTTGCCAGAATATTGCATGTCAGTAGAAACTTTTAAAACTCTGTGAGTGTGGCATTGGTCATGCTCATGCTCCCATGCATATTTCAGAAGAGGCCAAAATGTTGAACAGGGACCCATAAAACCTCTACTGATATTTCAACTCGCTGCTCTCTCATTAAGTCACTAAGGTTACTTTGACTTAATCTTCTATGTTCAGAAAATGTCTCTCCAAAGAAGGAGGAGCACTATTATGATCCTTGTAGTCTTCAAATGAATTGCCTATGGCGTTAAACTAACATAGAGGGTGGTAGCTATAATTTATGTAACATTTCTATCCACAGAAAAGAATGCTAGGACCATCAGGCAGTTTTGAGAAAAAGAGAAAACAGAAATCCTTCACAGGGGAGTTACATGTTTTTGTAGGTCTTACATTACCTTTCCTGGACCTTGTTCTGTCAGCAAGGTCTGTGTCCTTACATAGCCCAACAGCAATTACTACTTTTTTTCCTGTAGTGATCTACTCCCAGGACACTTTCTATCACCTTTTATCAGCAGAAACACCATTCGAGTGGTAGCAAAACAGAAAAAAATATGTCCTGTCAAAATGAAACCCAAGTGGTAAATACTGACAACAGCTGTGAGCCTTTTCAGTTGGAGACTTTTATTTGGAAGCAGAATCTATCCACCCAGATGGTTGAGATGGGCTGTGAAAATGGATAATGTACTCGCTGCAAGAAATGACAGCAGTGGAAAATGTTCATTGTTTGTCTGGAAGAAGAAGAAACAATCCGCATGGAGTGCAAGGCCTCAACCTGTTATCATGAATGGACTGTACGGATCAGCTCTAGAAAATGTGGATAGTAGTTGTCTGTTCAGAGAGATAAAGATCTCTGCTAATCCATTTGATCGATTAACACCAGTAGAAATAAGATTGGGTACCTCTAACAATTAAGAGCTTAGTTTTTAATCAGTGGGAAGAATGCCAGTTGTTCCTCAAATCTGAATCCTAGGTCATTATTATTTTATGAAGAAATGTTCATGAAATTAAAATAAGCTCTTCACAGAGAATTCAAGATGCACTGTTCCTGTAGGTAAGGAAAGAAATGCTCTAAAAACATTAACAATAATTTACTGTAGGATTAGATTATCTTTCAGTGATTACTTGGGGGAAATCTTTACCCTCTCTCTATTTCATACCACATAAAAATGCCACAGATGCTACAGAGCCCTCAAGGCTATTTTTCCCCCCAGCTTTAAGAAGTTTCTCTTTCAAAAAGCCTTTGTAGAAGAGCACTGGGTGGCCACTGTATCCCATCAAGTCTGTGGCTATTAATTACACCAGGCTCATTCTAGCACTTTGAGCAGCCTAGGACCAAGAAGACAGCAATATAAATGTAATCTGCTCTATTGCCTTGCTGCTCTTGGGTTTCAGTTCCTAGTCTATACCTGCTATAAAATTGGCAAAAGTCCTTATAATATGTAATTTGCAGTACTTTTCATTAATTCTGTTTCATACAATTTTGCCTGCTCTATTAGATAGAACAAATTACTAATTTAAGCCATGAGTATTACTGTAGCATGCTTTCCTTTTTAAAAAAAATTTATTTGCATTGTAATTATTATATCATCAGCTATAGACATATAGGGATTCACATAATTAATTTCACGTGTGACCGTAATACAAACAGGACAAATGAACGTAGCTACATGCTGTATTCAGTCTTCTCAGCAGAAGGGATTTGTTCAAGTTCTTTCTCTTCCAAATGTGAGTGATTTCATGGTTTATTCATGATGGTTATCCTTGCAAACATGCCTAATTGTTATGGAGAGTGTGTGTAATTCCACATTTCTAATCCAGAAAACAGGAGCAGTGAGGATTTATAAACAAAGTTGACTCAGTGGGAATGATAACTTCTAACCCAAGCAAGCTGTTGCTTTGATAGGTTCTGAATCACCGCTGCTCACTTCAGTGGTGCAAATCCATTTCCCACTGCTCCCTGCTCCCGTTAACCTGCTGAACCAACGCGGCTCAATGACAGCGCGGGGACATCTCCGCCCCATTCTGCACATCGTCAACAGAATTGTTTCCCGTGTTAAATTCCCACTGAAAGTAAGGGTGGGACCTGGGTATGGCTGAGGCATAAAGGGAAGGTCGTGGGATTTGCTCTGGTGTTGCACTGAAGACCTGAGGCAGCCAGCAGAACATTTATTGATGAGGTTGAGTCTCAGAGGCCTGAGCTAGGGACAGAAAGTGATTTTCTCCCTTGCAAATGAAGCACATCTGCTCTGGAGTCACTGAATAAATAATATGGTGATACCACATGACAGCCTTTTTGCAGCCACTTCTCATAATACTATTTTTGACCTTTTCAAGACCACAGTTTCTTCCTTCTTAAAAATAAAAATATCTCAGTGATTTCCTCCCCGTTTCAGCTTGTATTACATTTTGAAGCTACTTTTAAAGGTTTGCATCATAATTCATACAAGATGTTTTAGCTAGATAAATAAATCGATGGTGATAACCATCAATAGCACGTAACAGGATTAGGAATGATGAATAATATTAATAGCACAATTCATACGTGGTTTTGCTTGTGTACCTAGTATTTATGCCAGATTGAATCTTCCTGAGAATGAGTAATTACACTATATTTATAAGGTAAGCAACATTTTAAATAGTCTGTCATTTAAATTGGTCGCTGTAGGGTAGACTGAATGGCAGCTCCATTCAACTAATTGCTGCTATGACCCAGACCTTGCAGCAGATTTTAGGTTTGGTTTTCTTTTACAGCCCTTTCAAGCTCTGATTTTCCTTATGAGAGACTATAAATAGGGAAAAAGAAAGTTTTTTGTCTGAACAGTATCATCCAGAGAATAAATGGAGAATAATATGGAGAATAAAAGAAGGTAATCTTTTACATGCAGTACTGGTGTTTTAAGCAAGAAGTTTACACATGCATTGAAGTATATGTCTTAATGAATTTAGGACTACTCAACAATAATACATAGAGTTGTCTGTATTTCTGCATTAAAGCTGATTACATCTGTAGCTTACTATCTTAACTCTCTGATTATCTTTTTCACTATATTTCTTTCAGAATAGTTTTAAACTAAAACTTCCAGCAATGCTAGAAATGGCAGCATTTTTTTACTCAGCAGCTCAGTGAGAGTAACTGTATTGAAGAAAAAATATTCTTCTCACCCTATTCATATCCTTGTATTTCATGCAGTCCTTGTATTTCACACAACCATGTCCTGGGCTGCATCCAAAGCAGTGTGGTCAGCAGGTCTCTGCTTTTTTGAGACCCCACTTGTAGTGCTGCCCCCAGCTTTGGAGCCCTGAATATAAGAACATGAACATGTTAGAGTGTGTCCAGAGGAGTCCACAAAGGTGGTCAGAGGGCTGGAATAGCTCTCCCATGCAGACAGGCTGAGAGAGCTGGAGTTATTCAGCTTCGAGAAGACTTTGGGGGACCTTAGAGTACCTTAGGGGGCCATGGCAAGACATGTAGTAAAAAGACAAGGGAGAAAGGCTTCAAACTGAAAGAGAATAGGTTTAGATTAAACATTGGAAGAAATTATTCAATTTAAGACTGGTGGAGAGGGGATGGGCACTGGAACAGGTTGCGCAGAGAAGCTGTGGCTGCCCCAACCCTGTAAGTGTTCAAGGCCAGGTTGGATGGGGCTCTGAGCAACTTGGTCTAATGAGTGGCATCCCTGCCCATGGAAGAGTGATTAGAACTAGAAAATCTTTCAGGTCCCTTCCAGACCAGAGAATAGATAACACTGGGTTTCTTTTTTAGCTTGTGCTTATCTAAAGGGAGATTGAACTAATTTTTTTGTTATAAAATCTCAGAGTAAACAGAATGTTTCCCTCTCCAAACAGACCTGTCTCAAAGAGGTTCTCCCTCTCTGCCCATCAGTAAGAGGAGTTTGTGAACTCGCACAGTTAAGGCCTTTAAATGGGATGCAGGCATCACACTTGAGTGAACTATTCTATGGGTGCCTGCAGCTGCTGTTTACTCCTTTTGTATTTGTTTGTTTATGTTCTTGTGAAAAGATGGAGCATCAGTTTACACTATGCACCATGTGGCAAAAAGGAAGCTCCTAAATTCTTGAAAAAGATTTTTTTAAAACATGGAGAAGAAAAGTTACAGGGTATATGCTTTTTTTTCTTCTGCCTGTAGTGTTTTGCTGATACTATGAATGAAATCTGAAATGTGCTTTGCTTATTAGGACCTGCTGATGAAAAATGTCCAGGTTCAGGTTTGTGCAAACAATTCTCTGTGTCTTTTGTAAGAAATAGATCCTTATTCCTGTGTTGTTTTGTTTTGTAAGTGATTTAGCATATTACATCCTGCAAAAGCAAGGAGGAGATGGTATCTTTCTACAAAGACAACTTCTGTAAGGATAGCTAATGCTTTTTCAGGCACTTTGTCCTCCAAAATGAGATTGTGAAACAGAATAACTGGCAGTTGAATTCCCAGCTAAGGGTTAGTCTTTTTCCCTCATTTGTGCTATCTCTGGATGTGAGATTTTAAGACTCTGTAAATAGCTTTGGTTCCTGTTGTACTGCAAATGCTGCTATTATTGCTAATATTCTAATCACTATGTTACTAATATTACCTTAATATTATGCTTTAGTGCCTTTAAATACTCAACTTTCTGGAAAGAAAACCCAAACATATGCTCTAATAACCTTGATCTTTCAGCTAAGGTCATTCTAGCTTTAATGAAAATCAGCTTTTTAGGTATCTTAGGTAATGTAACTCCTAATAGCTTGTTGTTAATAAGATTTTTAGGATTTCTCCTTTATTAGGATACATGTGAATGCAAATATTGTACTTCAGCAACCTTAATTTGGTTTCAGAACCAGTTCTACAGAAATACACTGAAATGCAAACCTCAGAACAGATGCACATGATTTATAATTAGCAGAGGAATACTTATTGAAGAAATTCTTGTGAGTGGACCGTGGATGGACACCAGGTGCCCACCAAGCCACTCTATCCCTTCCCCTTGTCAGCTGGACAGGGTAGAGTGCATATGATGCACAGCTCTTTGGTTGAGATAAGGGCAGAGAGAGCTCTCTCACCAGTTACTGACATGGGCAAAATAGACTTGACTTGGGGAAATTAGTTTAATTTATCACCAAAGATAGCAGAGTAGAATAATAAGAGGGAAATAAAATCAAAACCTGAACCATCTCCTTCCCACCCTTTCCTCCTTCCTGGGCTCAATTTCACTCTTCATTTCTCTACCTCCTCTCACCCAGCAGGGCAAGGGGATGATGAGTGGGAGCTGTGGTCAGTTTATTACATGTGATCTCTGCTGCTCCTTCCTCCTCAGGGGAAAGATTCTTCACACTCTTCCCCTCCTGCAGTGTGGGGTCTCTCTCACAGGAGACAGTCCTCAACAAACTTCTCCACTGTGGTCACTTCCCATGGGCTGTACTTCTTCATGTAGTGCTCTAGTGTGGGTCTCTTTCACAGGATGCAGTCCTTCAGGAACAGACTGCTCCAGTTTGGGCTCCTCTCTCCACTGGGCCACAGGTCCTGCCAGGAGCCTTGTCCAGTGTGGGCTTCCCTGGATTCACAGCTTGCTTTGGGCATTCCCCTGCTCTGGCATGGGATCCTCCATCCTGCATGTGGATCTCTGCATCCCTGTGGTCCTCCATGGGCTGCAGGGGCACAGCTGCCTCACCATGGGCTGCACCAGAAGCTGCAGGGAATTTCAGCTCTGGCACCTGGAGCACCTTCTGCCCCTCCTTCTGCACTGACCTTGATGTCTGCAGAGTGTTCCTCTTCTGTGTTGTCACTACTATTTCTGGCTGCAGTTGCTGTTTTTTCTCCTTCTTCAGTATATTATCCCAGAGGCTCTGCCACCATTGCTGTGGGTCCATCTTTGAGCTGGCTAGCACTGCTCTCTTGGACTTGGGAGAAGCTTCTGACAGCTTCTCATAGAAGCCATCCCCACAGCCTTCCACTGCAAAAATTTTGTCACACAAAGCCAATACAGCTCATCAGTAGAAAAAGGCGGAAGACATTTGGACTCCATGGTGGCTGGTTTTATTGTAGTGTGTGTGTATAGGAGCTGCATGGGAGCTAAGTCACTAGGGTAATTTTATCTTGACTGGAAATATTACTTACATTCAGGACCTGTGATGGCTTTGGAGATGAGTCTCTTGGTGTACTGAGGGAAAAAAGGAAATTAGAAAAGGCACGGCAACAAGCTACTAGAGCAAAAGTGAAGGTGTAACCCTCTGAGGGTGTATATCATGGAGAGACAGTCCAGCTGGCATCACTGCCTGAGCACCCTGCTGCACATACAGTTGCACTGCTCTTGACACAGTTCTTATATGGCTGCAGTTTTCATCCAAATGTTTAAGGAAAATTAGTTTTGGTTTTCCTTTTTTTGGGTCTCAGTAAAACTCTGCAGCCTGTGTAGTGGAGTTAGGAAAGACAGCATCCTACTTGTAAATTGAACCTAGTGAATTTGTTTGATCTGGTTTTGGTTTGTTGGTTTCTTTGGGTTGTTGATTTTTTTTCCCCAGAGAAAAGCATTCCAGAAATAAAATACATTTTTTTTTTCTATGTAATTTTCACATAACATTTGTGGGTCACAAAACTTGTTTTAGGATGGTGTGGTTTCACCCCAGCTGGGAACCAAGCACCACACAGATGCTGGATCATTCCCCCGCCAGCAGGATCAGAGAGAGAATTGGAAGGGTAAAGGCTGGAAAATTTATGGATTGAGATAAAGAAGTTTATTAGGGAAAGCAAAAGCTGCACACAGAAGAAAAGCAAAACAGGGAATTAATCCACCTTCCCATGGGCAGGCAGGTGCTCTGCCACTTCCAGGAGAGCAGGGTCCCATCATGCATAACATTGGCTTGGGAAGACAAAACATCCACTCCAAATGTCTCCCCTTCCTTCTTCTTCTTCCTACTTTATGTACTTAACATGATGTCTTATGGTGTCTTTGGTCAGTTGGGGTCACCTGTCCTGGCTGTGTCTCCTCCCAGTCTCCCCTGCACACCCAATTTGCTCCCCAGTGTAGCAGAACAAAAAGCAGAAAAGGCCTTGGCTCTGTGCAAGCCCTGCTCAGCAATTACAAAAACATCTCTGTATTATCAGCCTTGTATTCAGCACAAATCTAAAATAAAGCTCCATTCTAACCACTATAAAAACAATTAATTCTACATCAGCACATAAGGAAAGGTGGAGACTGGATTTCTGTCATCATGTCTGAATCTCACCTTCACACAAATAAATGAAAAAAATCATTATCAGAGATCATCTCTGTGATAAAAATAGCTCCTTGGTTTTCTTTCACAGACACAAGATCTGTTGAATGAAATGAAAGAAAGCAAGTGAAGGGGTATCAGCCTTATTAATGACATCACCCAGTTATGCTGGTCTTGTCTATAACTTTTTCTTATAGAAGTCCTTTGCTTTGCAAGTTTCTTTTGCATTATGAAAGTTGTATTCTGCTGCTGAGTTCACAGCATGGATTTCACAAATCCAAAGGGTATTTCTTCCTCCTTGAAGTCATCTAGTGGGTATCCACAGCATGCTCCCACTCTTTAAACTGCATACATGCCAAAGTTCTCCTTTCTTCCACCTACACTGAAGCTGGTGCCACAGGATTAAAACTTCCCAGAGATTTGCCTCCAGTCATTCAAACAACTGCAGCCAAAACCTGGGGACAGCTTTTCTGCTGGCTTATTGGTTCCCTTTGTATCTATCCCAGCAAGCAGTAGTCAGGAAAAGAGGAATAGTGTTCATTAATCATGCAGGGAAAGCTTTCTTCCTTCCCCACTAATGAAGGGTTAATTAAAATTATTATTTTGAATTTTTTTTTAAATCTTCAGAAGTGTGGTTGTGGGCATTTTATTATTACCACTGCTGTCACAGTCAAAGGTCATAGATTAGACAAGGAAACTGTGTTTGTCCTGTCTTTGCTCATCTTGTCTAATCTTGGGCACGTATGTTGCCATCCACAGTGACTCTGGGTGTGGGATTTAATTTCAGAGAAGTTGTTGGTTTCTCTGCTTCGCAAGCAAGTTTTCTACAGCCTTGGGACGCTGCCTTCCAACAGATAACCAAGTAGTCATGTTCAGGAGAAAATGCGAGCCCTGATGTTACTTGTTACTTGTTACAGCAAAAAAGTCTTCATCTGGCATCACTGGGGTAAAAGGATATATGAACAGAGTACACGAGATTAAAAAATTGTGGAAGATATTGA
This sequence comes from Pycnonotus jocosus, assembly GCA_013400435.1. Lineage (NCBI taxonomy): Eukaryota > Metazoa > Chordata > Aves > Passeriformes > Pycnonotidae > Pycnonotus > Pycnonotus jocosus. The sequence continues at coordinate 1,051,192 of VWYP01004868.1, read as the reverse complement.
TGATTTTTCTGGAAGTCAGACATTACCTTCAGTGAAGAGGTAAAGGGTGAGAGGTGAGAGAATTTCTCTGAACCTTAGATAGAGTAACTAGTGTGCATTCCCTCTCCAAATGGGAAGCCGTGAACAAGGTGTCAGGAATATGTGCCTTTTCCCATGAATATCTGTCTTTATGGAAAGCTGAAACACTCTCTAGAGAATTATTTTCCTCTTAAAAATGTAGAGGGTAGGAGTGGTGTACAACACACAAGTATATCAATTTTTTTTCTCTCCTAGAATTTTTTTTTTTTCAAAAATAATCTGCTGTGTATCCTTCTGTGGCAGCACATGAACCATTATCTTTCAGCTAAAGAGGTTTTTCTCTGATTGACAGACAGAACAAAACATCTTGAACCAAGTGTGTGCTTACCTCTCTGGGGCAGGATTTGGGGCTTGTTGTTGTATGACCTGTGAATGTGTTACTGAGCACTGTGTATCTGGAAAGCCTTCAGCTGACTGATGGGGCATGTCTGAGCCTTGGAGAAGACAGAGGGGATTTAGGTTGCTTTTCACACTTGGATTACCAGATGGTCAAGCTTGTGTACCCACAGCTATCAAACAGCAAAATTGAATTCCTTTAATGGATTTGATTATTTAATTTATTTTTGTTTAGAAAAAGTTGAGCAATCCTTATGGTTAAATGAACGGTAAAGAAGGTTTTGAAGTTTATGGAATTGCAGTAGAAAAGTCTGTAAAGCAAACTATGACTGTGAATTGTCTAGTATGATCATAGGTTAATAATGAGTGTCCCAAGGCCTTGCATATTGAGTTAGAAATCAGCCTAATGGCAAAGTCATGATTTCATAGGATAATTCTCTATTTTCAAATACATCTTTTTCCACTTTTCTGCTTTCCTGGTCTTTTATGCTGTCTCTTTTCTCCTGGGCTCTAACCTTTTGCTGAGATTGTACTGCTTTTTCTAATAAAAAAGAAGGTGAATGACTGAAATTACTGGTTTTCATAAACATGGACACAGACAGGTTGAAGTTACATGAATTTACTTCTAGAGACGGGTTTTTTTACAGTTTAGAGATGACATTAGAGATGGTGGAATGCAATCTCTGTATCATACTATTGCTTAAGAGCACTGTTTAGTATGTTGGATGAGCAGCACAGAAGCTGCAGCGTTGCTGGGGGAGAAGCTGGGGAAAGGCATTGCTGTTTAAGCCGCACGCCCAACTTGTGTCAGTGCCAGCAGAGACAATTTACTCAGAGGATTTGTTGTCCATCTGTCTCATTACTTAATGAGGAGATGCTGAAAACGAAACTCAGACATAGAGATGGATTTTTTAAAATGGAATTTTGCTAATTTGTTATCTTTTACCTTTAACATGGTGATGGAAAAGGCCCAGATACCTTGCAAATCATTTGCACCTGTTCCTCAGTTTCCTATCCCATCCGATGACCAGGATGAAGATTTCTATGCAGTTTTTCTGCCTGCACAAGTTTCATATTCCTCTTTTTCTCCTCCTCAGGGCTCTGCAAGTCCTGGCTGCTCAACCACTTACAGGAGTTGGCTCCTTTCAGTCCTAAATGCTGGACATTGATTGCAGACTGGACAACTTTTCAGTCCTGTTCCTGCTGTTTCCTAATTTAATGTCAGGCCACCAAGGGGCTGCTGGTGAGTGAGAACATTAAACAGAGCCCTGCTCATGAGACACTGTGACAGCCTTGCCTGGAGAGATAAATTGCTTATCCCCAAGCCAATGAAACAGTCAGGCCAGGGGCATTTGAGAACTGCATTTCAGACTTTTTGCTCATGTTAGGTCTGGGACTGTGGTTAAATGGCCCTGTTATGATGTCAGGACTCCTCAAGGAAGGTCAGGCCCTGGATGCATGTACATGTATTAAGTGTTGAGAAGGGCAAGGATGGAATTGGAGGAAACATCTGTCAGTCTTACACCTGTGCCCTCAGACTCAATCTCAGCTATAAAGTAAGTAAACAGACAGACATTAATATTTTTATTTGGGCTTAAATTTATAGGTGTGTGTCATTCTCTCTTTTCCCACGGGGAACAGACAGACAGGGAAAAAGATATACATGAAGATCTGGCTGCCTCCTCAACAATTAGGTACTAGTGCAGTCTGCTAGTGGGTGAAATATATGCTTTTTCTGACAAGAGTCAAATGACTTTGGCAAATGTGAAGCTGTAGGAGCTAATTTTCTGCTGGACCTTAGCTTTCATGGGTGTTTCCCTATGAAGCATTGAGTGGATGTTAAACATTAATGGTGACTATAAAGCCACTTGGCCTTCCCTCTCTCCTGGTATAAATAATTACACCTGATGTAAGGCAACAAAGAATTAAGACTGCTGATTCTGTTTTTAATCTTAGAATAATAGCCTGTTTAAGGCATGCTATGACTCATGTTCAATGCAAGTGATGCTGGTTATGTAGTAATTTGGAGCTAAATTTGATTTTACACCTGCACTTAAGGAAATGTGTTAAAATTGCCAGTGATGAAGTGGAATCAAAAGGCACAATGAAAACCTTATCGACAGCTTTCATCATCTTCTGTTTCCCTTGGTTTTAGCTTGTTTCTTTGAAAAGAATAAGATGACAGACTGGGCTTGGTTTAGCGTTCAAGAAGAACTTCCACAGTTTCCAAGACCAGAGAGCTGATGTCAATCTTTCATTTGTTTCTCTTTTAGGACATAGATAATGTCTTCAGAACAACCAATATGGTTATCACCTCCATAGATTCTGTTTTGCTTTCCTATATACGTACTTTCTTATATATATTTTCCTTGAGAGCTTTTGTTAAAAAATTCTGTTAAAAGTTCTCCCCTTTGTTTAAGGCAATTGTCTGTTTAGGGCAGTTGAGCCTGAAGTTCAGGGACACCCCAGGGTTTGCTGTTGACTGTTTTCATTAAACCTGCCTTGTCTGTATCAGATTGTATCAGTCCTACATAGCAGAGGTTTCTGAGGGAGTGCTTAACAGCTCTTTTAATGACATATCCATCAATGTAATACACAACAGCTCTGAAACTTGTAACAGAGAAGTTGTTATTCTTGTAGTCCATGATTTTAACCCTTAGGACTTCAGATTGGTGTAATATAGCTCTTTCCCACATTGGTACCTACTTGTGTAACAGCTGTGTATCCCTTACTGCCAGTTCCAGCTGTATTTCCATCACCTGCATCTACACCCGTAGCATCATGTTTTAGCAGAACTGCTGAAAGAAAACCTGTTGCAAGAGAGAGCAATGCTTCTCAATTCCATTGCCAGCCTCAACAGCTCTGTAATTTCATTTGCAGCTCAGATTCCTGTATGTTGAATGATATTCAGGTTCTGAAAGAATTTATTTAGATGATCCAGAATTGTGGTGCCTTCATGTCTCATCAATATTTTGCAAGGTACTACATTGCTGATATCACAATTTGGTGAGCTGATGTTTTTTGGGTGAGTTTTTGTAAATACTGAGAGTGAAAAAAACCCTCTTTGCATTCTCTCTTGCAGTGATCCTCTAATTCTGCCCTCTATTGACATATTCCTGCTTATTGTCTCCCAGTATATCTCTTGATCAGGATACTGGTATTCCTCTTGTACAGTCTCATTGTGATGTCTTCTTAATGTAAGTATTTGTACTCCAATTAGCTGCTTCTTCATTCATCTTCATTTGCTGCTGTCTAGAGGTCATCACTTTGTTCCAAACCATCCATATCTGCAGTGTTTCACTGAAAAGGAGAGAGCCATGACACTGTTTTCATCTTGTTTTCTACTTCTGTGGTCATAGTTTTGGGACTGCTTGGTTGTTTCTGTATTGTATTCATCACTGATACTTTTGAGACTGTACCACCTTGAAAAAAATACGGTTTTTATCTGATGTATTCTTCACTAGGATGCAAGCTGCAACTATTCCATCTTGAGAGGATTTGGAAACTTTGACTCCAGAAGAGGGGTAGCTGTGGAAGTCAAAGTCCCTGTGTGTCTGTTCAGTTGTGTCTTTGTTCTTTTGGTGTCAGAGAAGTCTGATAGTTTTGCCTCTTTCCTTAGTTAATTCCTTTAGACTGGCTGTTTGAGACTAATTCACTAAGAGACCATTTGCAAAGGTAGCCTTTAAGCCAATGGACTGAAAATCTGGTGGTTTTAAGCTGCTGCCAAATTTTTGGTTTAGGCCAGGCTTGTCTTTGAAAGCATACTTACCTCTTTCTCATGCTTTTTACTTTTCACTACCTTTTTGTAGCAGTGGTAGCTATTGGGATTTCAGATTGCAGCACCTTGTTCTGAGACCGTTTCCAGTAGTTTTGGTTTTTTTTGGTCTAAATAACACCCATCATAAGAAAAATATTCATTTATATGTCAAATATTAAATGTATATATATTTATATCAATTTATAAAAATACAAATATTAGAGATAAATGTCAAATATTTAATTCATATTACAGCAATGAATACATCTTAGAAATCCCAATTTTACATTTGAGATGTAAGATGTAGTGAAGATTAAAGGTCCATATTCATTTTCTATGAACTTACTGGCACTGCAAATCAGTGCGATTTGTTGCTGATATTCACATACAATAACAGTGCACTGCTCATATAAAAGTACAGAAAATAGGGATGTAAGGAGACTGTTAGAAGAGGTGGTCTGGATTCACTTTGTCTCTTGGTAAAGTCCTTGGAAGCTCATAAAAATTTCAGCGGTGCCTTGAGTTTAAACGAATGGCTTGACCCACTATGGTGAATATATTCCTTTGAATATATCAGTTCCTCATAAGTGAGTTCAGCGCTGATATAGCAGGGGAAGATGGGCAATGGCTGCTCAGCCACAAGGCCACTTGAGACCTAACAGTGTGCAGGGCAGGCTACTTGCTTCTTGTCCTCTTCCTCCTAGTGAATGTGCCTTGAATCTGTCTAGACTGATTTCAGCGTGCTCGAATGAACACGCCCGAGGTTGTGAAGGCATTTGTATTTGTGCACAGAAGTCCTACAGAATTTTGTAAGATCCCAGTGTTGCCTGTGACTCTTATCTCATGTAGATTCATGCTCCCATTTATATCTTTCTTAGCCTACCCGGATCTGCTTGCATCCCCCTTTGTATCTGAATTCAGAAAGAGAGAGAGAACAGGCATAACATCATGCCCCCTGTGGTGCTTGCAAATATATGCCTCTCTGATAAATTACAATTGTTAGGGAGAATGATCAGGAATGGAGCAGATTTTCTGGAGACATCCCCTCCCACACCAAGAGAGGGACAAAGAAATCCTTTCTGCTATCTGATAAGAAAAAATAGAGGCACTACTGAACGAAATTAGTTCAGTGAAATGATGAGGCTGCAATAATGATGTCCTGGCATTACTTTGCAGTTTATCCATCACAGTGCAACATCTCTGCATGATAACTGAGCAGCAGTGACATAAAATCAACAAATGCTGTGAGGTAGTAAAAGGATGTTTTAATGTAATTATGTAGTGATACCATCTCTGCCCATTGAAATGGTCCCTCTTCCAGCAGCTATGGCAAGCTTAAAAAATCAGGCAGTACATTTAAATTAGAAGAGATAAACAAAATCAATCAACGTAGGTATTATAGCTGTACATTTACTACAGATGGAAACTAGTTTTACTTCTAAACAGAAAATGCACATGTAATGGTCTCAACATACTCAGCACCTATTGGCATGAGCTACAGTAAGCTGATCGTAGGAATTTGCAATGGATCTCAGTGGGGCAATGTAAATGAGTAGTGTTGCCATTACAAAATTCATTCCTATATAGATTTTAATTTCTACACGAGTTATCTTTGTTTCTGAGTAGGACTGTATTGACACAGTATTTTGTTCATGTAAAATCCACAGTGTCTGCAATAACAATAGCCCAGTGGATTGCACTTCAAATATGATTATAGACAATTCATTTCTCCAGACCAGTAGAACATAAAAATTTACAAGTCAGAACTCTTGTGCCCTTTTCCCTTGAATTTGCTGTGCACTTTGATACCATTCCTTGAAATATATCAGCAAATGTAGAACGGTTTCTATGACACCAAAAGAGTATTTTAGTGAAAATTTATATGAAGAATAAAATTCAAGCACTGAACAGTGAAATGTGAAAAGTAACCAAGATGATGAATGTTCTTTCCAGTCTATACAGTCTATTCAATAAATGCTTAGGATGAACTCAGTCACTCTACCTCTACTTTCTTATCCTGCCTTAAAGTGTGTGCTAAACATCTGCTTACACCAGCACACAACTGTGTGTGTTGAACACATGTGGCTCCACAGTCGCACCCATACATCTCCTGTAGCTCTGAGCTCATGTACAGTCCCCCTTCCAGTTCTGGAGCTAAACCAGCTCTACACACTGCTAGCTTGTTGACTGCTTTGGGAGTCAAACTAGAGCATGAATAATTTTAACAAAGTTTGATGCTGAATGGTAAGTCCTTTCAAACCTCCAGGGATAAATAAAGGGATAAAGGAAATATCTGTTTCAAAGACAGAGGATGGTAGGTTTTGCTTCCCTGAAGTCAGAACAGGCAACTACTTGAAGCAAGAATAGAAGCCTGGGGTTCACGACTCCGATGCTGAGTCTAAATTATGCCTAAGTAATATGAGCTTGTGGGAGTCATTAATCACTTGCTTTTCTTTCCCTCCACTTTAGAACCCTAGAATATCTGAAAATAAAATAAAAGTTATATTCAGGAGGATAATAGATAAAATTGGAGTTGCATGACAATTAAAGAACCACAAATAAGATTTTGTATTGCAACAGTGTTTAATGAACTGTGGAAATATCAGGGAAGTATGGAGAGATAGCTAAAAGAGACATAGTATTTTTGGGGGTGTAGTAGTAAAGAAAGCACATAGGAAAAATAATTCTATAAACCATCTCATTGAAAATTATTGTTGAGGGAGTAGTTTTTATGAATAATGAACTTGTGTTGGTCATTGTTGTCATGGCTTGGTTCAATTTTGAAAACTTGGTCATTCCCAGCAGATCTACCAGAACTGCCATGGGTATTCCACCTTTATGTTGCAAGTGTTTCCGGCATTTTTTCCTAAATTTTCTTTGCTCTTGCTCATCTTTCAATTTCCGTTATGTAAAGATGGTTGATTTTCTATCTCAGGGAAAAGTAGACAGTCACTGGCTAGCTGCCTTTTCATGATAATTTATGTGAATATGAGTTTACACTGGGTGTAATCACTGATGAATATTCATGCAATCTAGTATCTTTGAGGAATTGTTATCCTGTTTAATCATGCTTTAAAGCTTGTGATCCTCTTTCCTGTTGATAATGCTTCTTACCATGTTTCCTGTTGCGAAGAGACGGAGCCACTCAAAGATGCTGAGCTTAGGTGGTGATTTGGGACACTGTGCAGAAGTGGGATGTCTTTTCATCTTTTTTGAGAGCTGAGGCCAATAAAATGCCTGGCGTTGTCTCTGGGAAGCTCATAACATCAAATACTCCTTGGTGCTGGGAAAGCAAAATAAGCAGTATATCATGGTTTTTCTCTGCTATTAGAGGGCAAGACTCATTCACTTTCAAGGCAATGTCACCTTCAGCAGCCACTTTGCTTGTCACTCAGGTCACTCCCTAAAGCAGGAGTCCAGCCATTCTCCAATTTCAGGAATTAATCTTTTGTGTAGGGGGAATTTAGCAAGCAGTACTGAAAGAGCTTGCACCATATTGTGTCTGGCTTAGCCTTGCTGCACTGAATACACAAAAGGACCTCTGTGCCCCTTCCCTCCAATTGCTAATGAAGCTAATTGCAGTCTCTGGTTGCAGCTTCTGGGGCTTCCTATGCCTCTGTATGCACACAGTGGCACTAAGACAGGCAAACCAGAGATGGGGTTCTCATCTTACAGACCTGAACATGGTGACAAAATATTTATACTTTGGTGTAGACTATCTATGCTATGGTAAGCCTGGCATCAGTTGCACTTTTTAGGACAAAATATATTATATACTAGTAAAGTAAATGTATTTTATATAATAAATTCTATTCTATGAATATATTCTATAATAATATAGTAAACCAGAAGCAAGTACATCATCCTAAGAATTTTCAGTGTTTCTTCATGTCCCCCAAAATAAGGCTTTTTCTTGTTCTTATAGGGATTCTGTAGGATTTGTGCTCTGTGGGGTTTTTCTCTCAGCTTCTTAGAGGGCTCAGACCTGGAAAATGGCTCTTACATGGGCAATTACAGATTGCTTGAAGACATTTGTTTTTTATTTCCCTGGGACTATTGTAAACATAGCTACAGAAACACAGTCCTAACTTCACTTAACTGATCTCTACAATTCAGTATCTTGAGGAAAAAAATCCTGATGCCACCGTGGTTGTATTGTGATGTTTCCCTTGTGCAGTCTTCATTCCTGGGGGCTCGCTGATTACACGTGGGCACCTTTTCTACAGCTATATCATAACACTTGTGTTTTGTAAGCTATGAGATATGCCATTGGTGTGTACAGACTGACTCTGGGGCAAAGCAATTCTCCTTCAATTTGTCCTTCCAAGAGCAGCTATGCCCAGCTGTGTATTGCAGGAATATTTCTTAAAACTTAATAGTGCCGATCACTTTTAAATCAGTCAGTGTTTTTGTATAAATGTTGAATCAATGGCTGTTTGGAGAAGGATTAGTGCAGTGTATTTATTCCCCAGGCTCTCTGCAGTGTCCAGACATGGGGTTTTTTTTTAATGTCAGAGGAATGCAGTGAGAGTGATGTGGGATAGCATGGCAGGACTGCAGGGAGTGGAACAGGAGAGGGCATGTACATCCAGCTCCAGCCTTCCCTCAGGTACACTCCATTCCTTTGGTAAATGAAATAGAAGGTTCTTCCACTTGTGCTTCTGTTATTTTGAGTTTTGGTTAAAATTGGAGTTTCTAGTGTGCCATAAATACCCTTTATATAATCATTTCCCTTTCAGACTCCTTAAAGGAAACAGGGTAGTTTTTTTCTCAGAAAAAAGACTCCAACCCCCATGCTTTCCTAAATTAGTAAAAATTTGAAAATTTCAACATGTTTTTTAAGCAGCAGCAGTATTATTGAGGGTTAAGAAAAAGTTATTGCCATTACAATTAACACTTACATGTATTCATCTGTTATCGCTATTTTTTTAGGATAATTTTTGGTTCATAACTATCTATTAAAGGAGTCTGGAAAGGTTGATGACAGTGATGTATATAGGATGTGTAGAAGACAATTCCCCCCCCCCCCTTCCTTTACAAGCTGTTTGAATCTTCTGAACATATTAAGGCTAGATCCTAGCTCTTTGCTTAACTTTTTCTATTCAACCATTAAGCTCTTGACAAGGTGCCTGAGCCCATCTGTCCCATAGTAATTTAGGAGCCACAAAGGCACCTCGGTTTTCAAATGAACTAGAGAAGTAGTAGTTTTAAATGTAAGAACATGCTTCTCTGGAGTAAAAGATTGGCATTCACCTCTACTGAAAGATGTTCTGGCTGTCTTTATGTACTATGGGATGCTCATTACATTATTACTGACGTGTACAAAGAATTGAGACTTGGGTGCTGACCAGACAAGAAAAAAAGTTGCTCTCAGTTCTATTTCAAAATCATATTGCTTGATACAAAATCTATAGAATTGAGGATGCCAAATATTGATCTCTTTTCCTCCTGTTTTTCCATCTGTGCCTTCTCCTATTGCATTAAATCTTTTTTTTTTTTTTTAAGCAGATACAGAATTTGGAACAAAATTTAATGAAATTATTAGAGATTTTATTCTTTTTCTCCTCTACAATAACTGCCTGAGAAAGTGAATAATTAGTTCAACTGATCACAGGACACAGATCCTGCAGTTCCTGAGTCCCTGCTCTATTGTCAGACACTGCCTTGGGAAGTCATTTAATTTCTCTGCTTACAGAGGAAAACTGTACTTGCTAATTTCTCAGGAGTATAACACAGTTAATGTTAGAAGAGGATGGGGAGGATCTATCCTGTTCTGCTCATGGATGTACCCTATGGCCAGATTCATTAAGTTCTTTTCAAGATACTGGGTTTCATAGCCATTTCTTAGCCTCTCCATTTCTGGCCAGGATTTCTCTTGATCAGACATTAGGGCTTTTTCTTTCTCAAGCTTAGGAAACCCTATTTCTGCTTCTTGATGTTGTGTTCTGACAGGGTTCTTTCATCTCAGTATCTAGGGAGACTACAAGTAAGTTCTCTTTCTGACCTAGGATTTTCTTTTGCTTCTTCTTTACCATGCTTGTCCCAGGAGTTTCTTCCTCTCATTCTCTCAAAGACCTGAAGTGCCTGGTCTCCACAGCTACAACTTATCTAGCCATTTCTAAGACATCCTTCTTTCTTCCAGCTATTTCTCCGGTCTTTTTCCTCATTCCTATGAAACCAATTCTCAATTAAGTTCTTTTCTCCATTTTAATGACCCAGCATCCCTTCACACACAACTCATTGGTATTATCAAAGGACTCATTGAACTTTATGTGAGTAGCTTTGGCCCAGTAATTGACAGGCAACGTCACCATTGTTCTTCAGTACACTTCTGAAGCAATAGATGCATCATAACATCACTGTGCTCAACATTATGCAGCTAATTCCTTAACTAGGGCATCACAATTCACAGCATGTACTGCTTTTCTAGTTCCAAGATTTGGACTGGACCCAGCTTCTTTTATTATTAATAGCATCAATAGCTACAAACTTTTTGAGTTTCTTCTGACTAAATATGTGCATAACTGGGTCTCATTTTTACAAAATCAAAGCAAATTTTCTTCCTTTTTTGGCCTAAAAAAATGTATCTATAGTCCTTTTATTAGTGGGCTTCCTTTACCCTGCCATACAATGTCTCTCAAGCTGGTTTACCTTAGCTTTCATAATGCCTCATGAAATAAGGCAAAACTTCAAGTTGCAGTTCACTAAATACCAGTTTGTTCAACACCCCTCTTTGCCTACAGTTCTCACTTGCATTCTTCTGAGTTTCCTTTCTAGACAGAATCTTATCCAATGTGTTGTCATGGATTTTCTGTCACTCTAGGTACTAAAGCTGTGATCTTCACTTGCTGTGCTAATATACATGCCAACTTGGGGGTGATGGATGCCTTCTTACCAGTGCAATGCTTTTTGTTCTTGTCCCCATGGTGGGAGAGGTCTCCAGATCCTGTAGCTATGAGAGATGTAGTGACTTTTCATATGGAAGGGACCTACAGAGAAAGTGATAGTTTAAGAGGAAAGGTGTCCTTGTCCATCGTTCCCAGTTCCAGCCCTTCCTCACTTCACAAAGCTACATCTTTGTACCAAATTTCTCTGCATGCTGAGTCTCCACAGCTCTTATTCAGTCATTCAGTCTCAAGCAAGTATAAAATCCCAACATCTTTGGGTCAGGCACATTGTAGGAACACTTTGCCACATCTAAACAAATCCTCTGATGACTTTCTCACTAAAAAACTGTCCATTTGAGTAATTTCCTTTTCTTTGAAGAACTTGAATCCTTCCCTTTTCCCTTTTCCCTTTTCCCTTTTCCTTTTTCTTCCTTACTTCAACACATGCAAGGAGTAAGGGGACATATTAAAAATAAGTGGCTCTGAAGAGCCACTGTGAAGCAAAGTTTGCAAGAAAGTGGGTGCCTTAAAGTAAATAAAGTCTGGATAACAAATTTCTCAGACTCCCAGATCTTTGTTCATGTGCTGCAGAGAATACTTGGAATACGAGCTTTTTCCTGGCATGCTTAGTTCTTTTACTACATTCACTATTACAGAGGAGTACTAGTACTCAGTCTAGCTGATTTTAAAAGAAAGTTTTTGATTTTTCTCTATGACAGAAGCTATGATATCTTATGGATAAGATTGCCCCCATGCTATTAAAAACTTGCATGGTAAAGTAATTCTTACAGTAATACAAATCACCTTTGACTACACTCTTGACTTCCCTTGCCTCTCACAAGTACAACAGAGCAAAAAGTAAATCTGTATGCTAGATGTGATTCTTCTGCTCAAACATGCTTTTTCAGAGACTCTATTAATATAGCTGATTCTGTGTTACAGAGGAATATGTACTCATTAATTACTATCTAAAAGAAAAATCTGGACAATTAAATATATGCAGCCACTCACGAAAATCCTAGAAAAGCAAAATATTTGAAACACACATTTGTCTCTCTTCTGTCAGTGTGGGCTCACAGACATACAGATGGTCTACACAGGAGCAGTAGGTATGATCCTTCCTAGGAGCATCAGAGTTACTGTGTGCATTTAATGCTCACTACATCCTTATCCACTTCTGTCTAGAGACTCTCAAACACACTACTCTGACTGGAAGCAGCTGCTCAGCAGCAGTTGTCCACGATGTACCTGAAGGGTACATGTCTATCAGGATTTTTTACATGCAGGAGGCAATTTTGTTTTGCAGTAGACTTTGCAAGTCGGTACCCAGTTGTGTATTTGCACATGCCAACTTCTGATTTCTACCAGTGTGGTGTAGCCATGGGGAAAGAGACAAAGGAAGCAAATACTAAGTGCAGGTAAAAGGTATTGAACAAATTCTCAGTAACTTCTTTCCTGAAAGATTTCAGTGAATACTATCTCTTTTGCAGGTATTCCAATAGCAGCTGGGTTTGAAAATAAATGAAGTTCTCCTTCAGAGAACAAGAGGAGGCTTTTGAGGAGTATCCCAAGGGCCAGGGTGGATAATGTCCAATCAGAATAGCATAGCATAGCAGAGCAGAGCATAGCATAGCGTGGAATGGAATGGAATGGAATGGAATAGAATTAGAATAGAATAGGATAGAATAGAATAGAATAGAATAGAATAGAATAGAATAGAATAGAATAGAATAGAATAGAATAGAATAGAATATTTCAGTTGGAAGGGACCTACAAGGACTGTCTTGTCCAGCTGCCTGACCAGTTCAGCGCTGACCACATCAAAGCATGTTATTGAGGGCACTGTGAAAGTTCCTTTCTAATACTTTCTAATAAGACTTGGGGCATCGATCTTCTCTCTAGAAAGCCTGTTCCAGTGTTTGACAATGCCCTCAGTAAAGAAATGCTTCCTTATGTCTAGTCTGAACCTCCCCTGGTGCAGCTCTGAACTATTTCCACATATTTTATCACTGGATCCCAGGGAAAAGAGGTCAGCACCTTCCTTTCCTCTTACCCTCCTCAGGGAGCTGTAGGGAGCAATGAGATTTATTCATATGCCCTGGGACAAGACTGGATGGAAAGGAAAATGTATTCCAGCAAGTATTGTCTGACCTTGCTCTTCAAATGACTGACTCATTTGTATGGTTTTGTTTTCTTTTACATTAGGAAACAAAGCCTTTTAAAATGACACGTTCATTTGTGCCAATTTTTAGGCAGAAGAGTACTGTCAGGAAGAGATTTTCACCTCTCAAACTAAATTTTGACATCTTTAACACTTCAAACCCCCTAGGTTTTTTTCCTAGTTGAAGGGAGGATGAAGAAAACTCTGCATTGCTGTTTTCACCCTGGCGATAATACAAGGTTTTTCTTAAATTGTCTGTGCAGATGGCTGTCAGATTTATTGGGTCACTTACTTGCTACCATATCATCAGTTCAGGTGTCAGAACTCCTTGGGAAAGGAAAGGCATGCACTGTTAAAGGCTTTCATGGAGGTTGCTCAACAATGACAATTTATCTCATGCTCAGCTGCTGGCTGCTGCTGCAGACCCCTTTTTACCACACAGATGCTGGTACTCCTCGGGGGGCAGCCTGGTGGCATCTGACTTGGTGTGTGAGGCTTGGAAGTCATTGTGTCTATGGGAATGACCCTCTATCAGGAAGCAGGGTCTGAAGCATTGCAGGTTTTCTGGAAAATCCCTGCATCTGCTGCCTGGCCACCCTGGAGGGGAAGGAGAGGAATAGAAAACCGATTAGCCTATGTTATGAGACTCAATCCTTTTATTGATTGCCTTTAAGGGATGCTTTTCATGGCACAATTAGCCAGAACTTTGGATGTAAATCCTCTTTTAGACATTTTTAAGCCTGAGTTAGCAGTAAAGCACACACTTGCTGTCAGCATTCAGGCCAGAGTACAGAAGCAGTCTCCAGCCCATCCTCATCTGCTGATGCACCAAGTCCTCCCGTGACTGATGTGCTTCTCTAGAAATGTCTTCCCTCCCAGCACAAGGAGTGATCTTGAAAATCCACGAGCCAGTGAGAAGCACTGGATTGGCTGTGGAAATGCTACTTTTGGACTAATTAAGCTGTCAAGATACATACTGTGTGTGTGTAACCCACTAAGTGCTTTGCACATGAGACTGGATTGTTGATCCTTAAGAATCCTCAGAGAGTGCCAAGACACAGCTCTGTAAGGAGAAGGAAAATGTCTCCATGAAGAGGAATGAGTAGGCTTGGAACCTCTCTCTGTTAGTAATGTGCCAAGAGTGGAACAGGCTCCCAGGCACTCAGGCAGCTGGCACACAGGATCTGTGCTGTGTCCCTTGGTGCTGCATTCCAAGCTGTGATGGGATTTAGGGAGAAAGGCCACCTTAGGCTGGTTTGGGATGGACACAGAGTCTTACATTGCACCTTGTACCTGGACAAAGCACTTAGATAGTTGCAATATGGTCACTCCTGATTAAACCTCACAAAACATTAACCTTATTAATATTTAATATTTATATGCAAATAGCAGTCAGCCAATTAGTTTTCTCTGCAGCTTCAGCAGTTTCACAAGAGGATTATGCTTAAGTACCTTAATTTGTCTTTCTGAGGAAGGTGAAAGTGTTAAGAGGAGCTTTAATTTGTTGTTTGGTTGTCTTTCCAGGTTTTTTAGGAATCAGTTGAAAGTTGGTCAGAAGGAATGAGTTTATTTTCCTTTTATTTACTGCAAAGAATATTGAATTGTTAATGTTGAAGCAAAGACAAGGCTTGCTAGTCTAAGTAGGTGGTCTCACTTTATTGGTCTATTTCCACACCTTCGCCCATCCCAAGATATTTTGATCTTTCTGTAACTTGGAATTAGCTGAAGTCTGTATTAATACATCGGATCATTATATGTAATTGCTTTCTACATATGTAGAGTTAGAAGTTAGCCTCTTACTAAAAACTAATGTAATTTTTTATTTTAAATCTGAACTCGGGCTTTTCCTCATTTGCTGGTCAAGGTTATGACGATAATTTTCTCCCTCATCAGCTCTGGAGCAGATACAGTGCATGATAGCATAGGATAAAGCGGGTAGCAAGATGATACTGTGAGCAGACAAGGCAAAAAGTGTGAAAATTTGAACCAGAAATTGGATAGATGATGCAAAATCTAACAACCCAAGAAAGTTGTGTGGTTTAATGTACTTCTCTCTGAAAGTGTTATTTGACACACAGGACACTTAGATCCTCTCAATTTGCTGATGATTTCTCAAATATCTGACACAGTGGGAAAATTGGCAGCACTTGTTTTTCGATGCTTCATTGCCATTAGTACCCCAGAGCTGGCCAGAGTCTGTGTGTAATATGGTTAAAGCACTGCTGAGTACTGCTGAGAGCAGGGAAGGACCACTTATCTGTGGCAGCCAAAGGCGTGGAGCTCACTGCTCTAATCGTCGCCTCTGAGCTCGAGCAGCGCTCGGAGCACTCGGTGTTAAAACTGCAGCAGCACTTTCCATCTTTCTAATGACCCTCCTCTGCACTAAGGTACCTCTGCTCTTACCATCATTTTCTTGCCACCTGAACTTCACTTTGCCTCTGCTGAGCACGTATTGCCTGATTACAGAACAGGCACATTTTAGGGCTGCCATACCCACCTTCATTCGTTTTTGAGGGCAGTAAATGTGTTGGTTAAGCAGGGGGTGTTTTTATTTGTTGGGCTGTTTGTCTTTTATCTTCAGAAACACTCCTCTTCAAAAACAAGCAAAGCACTGCCAGGTAAGGTGCAGAGATTTCTCTGCAGACTCAGATGTATTGTCCTCATGGATCACTTCCAGCTGCTCAGAATGTAGTAAAACATCTCGCTGTGGACCAGTTGTGGCTCCTCTCTTCTGAATAAGGGCAGCACAGCTTCTATGCGCTGAGAATTCATACAGTACAGGGGAGAGTACTGTCACTGGAGTACTGAATTGTTTCACAGGAGTAAGTAAATTAGTGTCACGACTGGGATAAAAATAATTCATTTTTACATGCTAACCCATTTCTAAGCAATTTTTGGTATTTCAAGTCATTATCAAGTTGCTAGTTTATGCCCTGTTATCACCTATAACTTCTCCCTCATCTTTAAGGCATGATGTTATTTTTTAGGATTATACTTGGACTTGCTCAGCATATTGTCTGTCCCAGTTAAAATTCAACCTGACATCCCAAATGCAATGAGGTTAGTGGTTTCATTGTAGCCTCAAGTGCACAGTAGTATGCTGCTGCACATATAATTCTGCTAAATTTGGACTATAAGGGGGCCCTAGCACTGAGTTACTATGGAAACAGAATTCTTCTTTCCTTTAGAAAGAAATTCCCCCCAGGTTTAGTAGTGTGAAAAAAAAATCCCAATATTAGAGCCCTGCAATGGTTCCCTTCATTATCCTTTTGTGTCCACACTTTCTTAATAAGAGTTTAAAGATGACTTTTTTTTACTTGTCCGCTTAATATTTAATTTGGTCACTGAGTTTTCATGGTATTTTATCTGAAGGAATAAGCCAATTTTCCTCTTCTCCCAAAGCTGTTTGGATAGCTGTATGTATGAGTGCTAGGGATTCATGGAGTCACAGTCACAGTGCTGAGCAGAGGACAGGCAATGCTTCCTCTTCAGTAGAATATGTAGGTATAGGAAGAATCTCTTTCTAAAATGTTATCACATAAGGGCTGGAATGCATCTGCTCATGACCTTCATCATCTCACCCAGTTCTTGGGATGAAAGATTTTACAACAGAACCCAGGTAAAAGACTTGAAAAGTAGGAAACTGTAGTGTTTCCCATCCCTGGAAGTCTTCAAGGCCAGGTTGGATGGGGCCCTGAGTAACCTGATCAAGTGTGTGACATCCCTGATAATCTTTAACGTGCCTTCCGACTCAAACTGTTCTATGATTCTGTGATTCTGTGATTCTATGATTCTGTGATTCTGTGATTCTGTGATTCTGTGATTCTGTGATTCTGTGATTCTGTGATTCTGTGATTCTATGATTCTATGAATAGAGAACTGTGTCTTGTGTGAATTGGATGGACTTGGACAGGACAGTGCTTTTTTTTGAGACTGTACTTACTAGAAATATTTTTGAGAGCAGGTTTATGAGGGACTGTGAGAAAGTCCCATGGCAAGAAAGCTGAGCTAAGCATGAATGGAAAGTGCCATGGCATAGAGAGGTACAAGGAGGCAAAATGGGCTGTGTGTAGAGCAAGAAACAGTTAAGAGCATGTAGCATGAGGGAGGAGGGGTGAGAAGGGAGGGGACCATGGGAGCAGGGCTTGAGAAGAGAGGGGAGTTAGTAGTCTTTGGAAGGAGAAGCTCTGAAACTTGATATAACATGAGGAATAGCAGTACTGGGAACTGTAATTATGTTTGTAAATGTGTAGTTTCTTTGAGAAATGCTCTTTCTTTGCTTGCCTGCATATAACAATCATGTTGAAGTGAGGGGGGAAAAAATTGAGATTTTCCAATTTAGTCGCAGCTTGATATTTCAAGCTGTTTTTAGATTGTTGCTGTTTTGAACATAACTTTATATTCTCATTAAATACTTAATTTTTTTTTTTCATGGTCTTTCAAGTTTATCTCTTCTTCTTATAATGATCACTAAAGATGAATATGTTTTTAAAAAGCTGTTTTGTTTAAGTAGTGGAAAAAAGCTGAAGGGAAATACTGAAACTCTTTTCATATAGTCCAGCTAGTCTTCAACCACAACTTGTTACTCTTGCCTTGAAGAGCCAGGTTTCTAAGACCATACAAAGAAAGTGAGATAGTTACACAATCAGACTCCATGAACAATTTCTGCTCCTTCCAGTAAATACAAAGCAAATTTAGCATTCTTGTATAACACTTATATAAGGGATATGTGGCACAGAACAACAGTACATCCTTGGAAGAATATTAGCATACACGTTTTAAATGTAATTAATTTATATGATCTTCCTTTTCCATATAATATGGGGCTGTAGATCTTAAGGCCAGATTCTGTGGGCTGCTGAGGGGATTTGCAATGCCCAGAGGTGTCTGGAAGAACGTTATCATTGCAGAAAATCCTGGGGACAGGCAGATAAAGGTAGCTCTACCTGCAGCCAAAGAAGTTGCCTTGGGAGTGGATTCCTGTTTGTAGAAGGTCTGTAAATGAGACATAAGAAAAACACTGTATGTTAGAGAAAGATTCCCTTCTTTTGGTCCTACTCTAACGTATTGTAAAACACCAGTAGTGAGAACCACAATAAACACTCCGAGCCTCTTAATACTTGTCCAAGGCCGAATTCCTGGGCACTACTGCACACACATGTTCCCTGTGTCACAGGAAAACAGCAGAGGATGGGACTTGCAGCCTCATGCAGAGACTTTTAACAACTTAATCAAATCCCATGTCCAGCTGAGGCATCAGTCCTTACCCTTTCTGAGGGCTCTGTCTGTTACAAGTTCCTCCAATTAGAGATTGACTATCATTGCCTCTTCCAGATTTGGCAAAGAAATGTGTTGTAAAATTCAACTGTTCCACTCTGCCCTAGGACTTGGTGAACAGTTGAATGCAAGCAGAGATATTTGGAGAGGTTTTTAAAGGTGCAACTGGTACACAGGTTTTTAATTTTTCATTTACTAATGCTGATGAAAGACACCTTCTTGTGCTGTTGGATTTGAATAGGTTTGAATAGGTTTGAATAACAGCAACGATGTCTAGGACTTTGCTGTCTTTCTAACTCCACCTGGAAAATAATTTTAAACAATATTTGGAGAGAATAAACTTATCAAGTGACATGCAGTCAGCTACTGTTCCCTGGCAGTATTGCTGTCACTCCTTTTCTCTTAATGATCAAAGGCAGAGAACTGCATTAGGAAGGCTGTACAGTAACCCTGGAGAAAATGACAGATTTAAGAAATTTAATTGCTGTAAAAAATGAAGGTGGTTGTGCTTAAATGGTACACTACAGGTAACAGTCTGTCTCTGTGGAAGGTCTTAGTTTAATTTTGAAAAAAGGTCAGAAGTATGTCACAGGTTTCCTTGTTGCCAATTTATCAGAAAATTGCAAAAGAATAAAAGGTTTTATAAACTGATTTTACTTCTTGTGAATTTGACATTCTAGACATACTGTCTGAATCCTCCTAATCAAACTTTTATTAACCAGAAGCTGAAAAAACATTGCAGACATAGATTTGGGGCGGGGTATGGGTTTTTGTTTTATGAAATGACACTGCTATGGCTGTTTGAAATACCATGTATACTAAATTGACTTTTGAAATTAATTTCAGGGATATTAACTTCCAATAAGTGCATAATTTAATTTTGATTTAAAAGAATATTGATGTAACCAGAAAGTACCTACCAGAAGTGTTATAGCACAATTCTTTTAAGCTGCGTGAAGCTTAGCAAAGTGGTTAGAGGGAATCAGTTGGGTGCTCACACATTTCAACACTTCGTAATTTGCAAAACTTCCAGAGACACTGTAGCATTACTAGGAATCCAAGTATTTTGTCCACTATGACTGCTTTCTAATGCACTATTTGACAATCCTTGGTGTGTTGAAGAATCAGAGCTTAGTCCTGAATGATTTTGTGAAACAGAAATCCTTACCAAAGGGTGTAGAGACACCATGAGCAAAAGCAGTGCATGAGGGAGTATTGCCAGGCAGAATTCACTCAAAACCAGACTAAAATCTTCATTCAGGATCCATTTCTGGTTTTCCCACTGAGTATTTTCTACTAAATGCTAGGAGACCGTTGTTACTTCAGCAATTCACACTTCTTTGTATGGCCAGTTGTTGAGCTGAGCAGATATGCAAAAGTGATTATCCCTATAAAAACCGGGTGAGTCACAGCACATGGAGCAGACAGTGACAACTAGAACAACCAGCCAGGCTCCCTGCAAATCTGTAAGACCTTTTCTGACTTTCTTAAAGCCAAATAATGAGTAATTTGTTTGCAGTTGCAGGACGTCTATGTGAAAAGAAGATGCTTTGGAACCCAATGCCCAATGATTATTTGGATTAATTACTGAACCCAGTCCTGTGCCTTCACCATATAATCATTCTTCTTGTCTCCACTAAGTATGATTTACACATTTCCCATTTATCTGGCAGCAGTTCTTGGTACTTTGTAAATATCAGGATTTGGACTAGACATCCTGAAAACAAGTGTTATGTGCCTAAAACCCTTCAGCATAGTGAAGTGATTGGTCATATGTCACAGTATGGGCCTAATTCCCCACTGCATTGAGCCAGCTGTGCAAGCACATGTGGAAGAACTGGAAAAGGTTAGACTGTCTCAGAAACTGCCATGAGCATGTATCAGAGTTCAGAGAAAGTTTCAAGCTCTTACACTAAACTCTCATGACTTGCTGTTGCTTTATTCTTTAGCAAATTCAGTTCCACAGTAGAATGGGCTGAAAAACAGGAAAACACATCTGTGGATTTCTCAGCTCCCACTCTCTTGTTTCTCTCCTGTGATGCTTAAACCAAGTTGTCATTCAGGGCTTTGCTGCTCATATTGCCATAGCACCCAGGGAACCTGACACAGGCATCAGAAGAGCCCGGTACAAGCACAGATCAGAAGGCTGTCTCAGTGCCAAAGACCTTGCAATTGAGGTGAAAAGCCTGGGAAAACAAAGGGAGGCAAGTGGGTAGCTGGGTAACAAAAGGAAACAAGAAGCTGATGCTGGCTAGGCAGAGGAATCAGCACACAAGGAGGCAAAAGTAGGACCTTTGATTGGGTTTTTTTAATATATAGTGTGGAAAGGAAAATAGTTTTGAACATTTAGGAGGAAAAAATGAGCTAGTTTGCAGATGTCAAGGAAACTTTCTCCCTGGCATTACATACATGAGAAAAGCATATGAAAAGGCACAGAAGGCTTATCTGGATGTTCAGCATTGGCCGTTCAGAGGGAGAATCTCCCTCTGCCACTGAATTAGAGATAATGGCTGAGGACAGCACCTGGAGAGTGTTGACAAGCCTCTATTAGATGAGCAAGGAAGTGGAAGCCCATGCTGGGTGTGTGAAGAGAAGGATAATAAGGTCCAATTGATGAGCTGGAAAAAGGATCTTATGACAGCATTTAGAATGGACCTGAACAGGCCAAGTTAGGGTCTGTCATGGTCAAAGAGAAGATAGCATTTACAGAGGTGGTGAAAAGTGATCATCAGTATTGATGGCTAGAACAGACTTCACCTTCGAGACATTGCACATGGAGAGTTTAACAAGACAAGGGCATGGAAGGAAAAGAGATTTAAGAGAGAATGAGGTTTTCCTAAGGCACTCAAAAATCAGTAGTGTATTCAAGAGCAGGATTTAGGAGTGCTGAATTCCAGCACAGGACTCTGCTTGCTGGATCATCCATTGCTCAGCTTATTTTTGTAGCTTTGTGAACTTAGTGTGAACTTTGCATGTTTTTACAATACCATAATTTGCAGGGCTCCAGACTGAGAGCAGATGAGTCACATTGTTTAGGCAGAGAGGAATGTGCCACAGAGCCACTTCTGTAGCACAGAAAATCTCCTTTCCCTGAGGACGAAATCCTCTCTCCTCCCACAAAGCAGCTAGCACGTTTCAGAGCTCCACATCGACTGGCAAGTACATGGCTTATTTTGGCATTTAATTTCAGCATGACTGCTTAAAGATAATACAAAGCATTAAAGCTGTCAATATTTTTGAATGACAAAGACAGAACTGAAACTGTTACTTTCTTTTTCTCTTTCAAGTGACAAACATAATTTGTATTATGTGTCTAGTGTAACTTACTGCACTGCAAGGAGAAACCTTTCCAGTTTGCTTTAGCCATATGCCCGTGCAGACACAGTCTGTGTCTCTAAATGTGTCTGTGCAGCACCAGGAGGCCTTAATCCTCAAATACAGGATTCTTATACACTCATTATTTTGAAGTGATATTTTGAAAAGTAATAGAAGAGGATGACAATTTTAAGAGCTGCTCTAAGCCTCAGTACAGCACTGCAATTCAAGCTGGTGCATTCCTTTCATCTTTTCACATTGCTTCCCACAGTATGCTCCTTTGAAAGAGAAGTAGGAATTTTCCAAGGAATTCAGCTTTGAAAAATAGGTTTATCTTTGTGTGAGCAGGGGCAGGTCAGTCTCAAGAGCAGAGCTGATGGTTCTGTGTGCAATTTCGCTGTCCTTTCTGTCTGGTCAGCTTTTACCCTCCACATCACACACTGCCCACACCTTCCCATCTTCAAGCCCTGCTCTGTTTGAACACCAAGCAGAACAGATCTGTCATCATCAGAAACCCAGTCGCTATGCTCAGCATCTTTCCAAAAGTTCTCATGCTGTTCTAAAGCATGTGAAACAGCTTCAGTGCTGCAAATTTGATTTCAGAAGATGAAAAAAGAACAGCATTTGCCTTGTGGGGTAGGGGAAATTGTGGTTAGAGTGGTATACTTTAAGCAGTGAAAGAGGTCAATGAGGAATACTAAAAAATGGACTCAAGTAAAATATATCTACATCTCTAAAAGGCAACTCTTAGCATTCTGCCCACCTCTGTTTGCACCACTCCAACTATTTTTTTTTCTGCCATGAAACTGCAGGAGGGGATTAAGCCAATGCATGATCAGAAGCCAGTTTGTACCACTTGGTTTTCATGAACTTGCTTTAATTTTTCACCGTGGACATAAACACACTGTCTCTATCACTGTTTAGATAACTCCATCCTTTTATGTTTGATTTCTTGCTCCCAGTCCTCCAGTGAGATGAAGTGTTCATTCTGCTATTACAGTTAGAAATCTAATTTCCAAATTGAATGATTCATTGTCAGATAATGCCTTTCCATCCCCCAACTTTTACTTTCACTGCAAGTTTCCATTTTGAAACTCTTGTTTGAAGAGAGATTAAAACCATTGTATTCAGACTCTTTTATGAGGTCTTGCCAGTGGCATTAGTATTGTTCTGTTCTCTAGAACTGTCTTACTGAGTGTTTTATAGGACTACAGTTGCCTTCCCAAGACTTCATGTTGGAGGTTCACAGTCAGCCTATAATTGACTAATACCCCATTTCCCCTCCTCCTTCATTGCAATCAATCCCTCAGTGACTTTCAGAAGATATGCTTTTATTAGTCCCTAAAGTCTTGTTTTCCTTTCAGAGAGACTATTTTCAAATTGTATTTTTACAGTGAAAATTCAATCAAAAATCTGATTGCCATTTTCAAGTATAACGTGAATGTTGAAAGCAGTATGTAGATCAAGAGCATTGCTTTAACAACAATCTGTGAAGGACTGGAAAAAACCTGGAAGGGTCACTGATTTATTCGGAAAAAAAAAGTATAGAAAAACCAGAAAACCCCAATTAGTTTTCTTGCTAGCCTTGCTAGTTTATACTTTGCTGAACTATTATTAAGAAAGGAGGAACATGTTGCCAAAGCCCTGGAATAAAGTAATGTAAACATCTTGTAGAAATCTGCTGGGAATCACATCTGCACTTTGCTTTTCAAGAATAGCACAAGTGGTGACTACCAGCATGTTCCTCAGATGGCTGAAATCACTTCTCAGAACATGTTTACATTGCAATGATCTCTCCCTGTGGCCTGTTGCTGTATTGTTAGCAGTTCTATCCTTCTGCCAGCAAGGGTTCTGCTGATGAGGGTTTGTGTAGGTTTACATCTTTGTGCAACACATCCCAGGGATGTAAAGAGCATCTGGATAACTCTGGAACTCATTGAATGTTATTAATTCCCATGGGCAAATCTTAGAGGACTAAGTGCTGAGTAAACCTGGGAAGGCAAAAGTTCAGTGGAGTGATAGAGCAGGAAAAATAGTTCTTCCAGCAGATAATTGCATTTGTGGACACAAATACATTAGGAGAAACATGCACTTGACAAAATGTCTATTTGCAATGAAAGCCAATTTTTGTCTATTTGCAATGTTCATCTAAGTTTCTCAAAAGTGATTTAATTTTTAGAGATTCATGAAAAGCAAGGGAATGCACTCTGTATATCTATATATCTGCTTAGCAGCAAAGAATAAGAAGCAACATGTAAGACTAAAAGCAGGGGTCTATATGGGTGATGGGTTGGGCTCAAAGAGTTACAGTAAATGGATTTACATCAGGCTGGTGACCAGTCATCACTGTGGTTCCCCAGGGTTCAGTTTTAAGGCCAGTGCTCTTTAATGTTTCCATAAATTACCTGAATGCAGAAGTTGAATGTCCATGAAGTAAATTTGCCAGTGGCATGAAATTAGGAGAAGCTTTGGGCTACCTTGAAGCTAGAGAGGTCTTACAGAGACATCTGGGTGTACCAGAGAACTGGGCAACCCACAACCATTTGAAGTGAAGAACAGCCCTGCAGAAAGACATCTGGGGGCTTGGGTTGATGGCAAGTTGAAAATGAATCAAATATGCCTTGGCAGTCAAAAGGATCAAATGATCCTGGACTGCATTGCCAGCTGGGCAAGGGAGGGGATTGTCCTGCTCTGCTCTGAACTAGGGCAGCCTCACCTCCAGTGCTGGGGGCAGTTTTGGGAACCACAGTATAAGAAAGATATAAAGCTATTGGTGAGTGTGACCAAGGAGGAGGGTGACCAAGATGGTGAAGCGTCAGGAGAGCAAGACAACATGAGGAGCAGCTGAGGTTGTGGTTTGTTCATCTTGGAGAATGCTAAAGGGTGACCTCATTGCAGTTTACATTATCCAAAA
Source organism: Pycnonotus jocosus (assembly GCA_013400435.1). Taxonomy (NCBI): domain Eukaryota; kingdom Metazoa; phylum Chordata; class Aves; order Passeriformes; family Pycnonotidae; genus Pycnonotus; species Pycnonotus jocosus. Next base: position 1,026,467 of record VWYP01004868.1, on the reverse strand, counting down.
GGGTGGCAACAGAGGGGGAGGAGATGCTGGTCTCTCTCAGTGAGACCAGCAGTAGGACATGAGGAAATAGAGTAAATCTGCATCAGGGTCCAGATTGGATAAAAGGAAAAGTTTCTTTGCTCAGTGAAGAAAAAGTTTCTTCACTCAGATCACTGAGTGGTTGATCAATCAGTAGAGCAGGCTTCCCAGGGAAGTGGTCATACCATACCTGGATAATGGTCTTAGTCACAGATTTACTTTTGAATAAAAATTACTTTTACTACTTTTAGGTGGCCCTGCAAGGGGCAGAACTTGACCCTCATGAGTCCGTTCCAACTTGAGATATTTGATGATATTACATAAGGCATGAGAGTGAATAAGCAGAATTACAGGTCCTAAACTCCTTGCTTTACATCAGAAATGTCAGTAAAAAGCTCAGGATCTCTTGGCAATTGTGCTTGTCTGATGCTAACCATGCTGCTCACAAAAAAAACAAAAAAAGAAAAAAGAAAAAAAAAATATACAGTATGGTTCCTACTCTAGGCCACAATGTTGTCATGAAAACCTCACACACCAATGGAGAGATAGCCATGACCTTGGTTTATAACAGTAACCACCATCACCTTGTTCATGTTCCTGAAGTACCTGATTATTTTACCCAGTTCTATAGGGCAGAGGACCATGAGCTCTCCAGTGCGTGGCGTATGGGGTTAGGACAAGAATTTAGCAGGTGCTCCCTGCTTGTTGTTTTGTCTCGACCAAGTTACTTGACTTCTTGGTACTTGTCTTCCCCACCTGTGAAACAGAAACATCCATACTCCCGACCTCACACAGCACTGTGAGGATCAATATTTTCACACATTGTGCTAGTTGAGATCAAAATGGTTCTGTTTCATAGGTGTGAGCCCAGAGACAGCTTGGATTTGCTGTTACCACTGCACAGCCAACAAGTCCGCCAGATTATTCAAAGTTTTCTTTGTAATTAACCATTTGGTAGTTAACTGGTACAGTTATAACCTTCTGTTGCTGAGTTAAAGTGATTCTCTAGCTTTAAGCTCAAGGAATTTGCTGTGAATTTTAATTTCCTGGTTTGGTCTTCAAAACAGAGAATAGAAAGAAAACAGTTCTCTTTCCTTTGCCTTTAAACTGTCAAAGTCTAGGATGAAAATTACTAAGAGATGTGGAAATTGGGATCCTGCAAAACCAGTCCCTGTTTCAGGCTACAGCTACATTTTAATATTACATTGCAACACTGTTTTAAAATGCAACACAGGATAGTGCCAAACACTAATTTACCAGTGGAACTAAAATATAAAAAAAGGAATTTGCTGTTAATGATTTTACCTTTTTTGGGGTAAAGGATTGAAGGTGGAAGAGAAGTCAGAGAATAAATGCCAGATTGACTGTAAACTAATATTTATTACAGTTCACTGACTATTTAGAATTATTTTGAGTTTGCAGTATTTCTCAAATCCAGTTGTTTCTTTGAATGAGAGAAAGCATATAACCAAGGATATTGAATGAACTTTCTGTATGATAGGATCAGGACACGTCAATATTTGAATTTTGAACATAGTAATGTGTATTATAATTTGGTTTTGTAAGCTGGATCTTATCTATTAAAATAAACAGATTAATAAAATATGGCAAGAAGGATATGAATATATGTATATAAAGCCTTGATAGACATTTTTCTATTGCAAGCTGTTTATTTCTGGCGATCAAGTCTTCAAGAAGATTAAATAATGCTGAAGTGATAATTAAGCCAAAAAAGTAATAGGTACAGGCTTAAGAAGATGCTGATGTGATAGAGGAATAATAGCAATGCTGTAAAGCAGCAGCCAGCCAGATTGCCCTTGTGCGGATGTGCAGCACACACAGCAGCATCATAGGGAGCCTGCTCTCCTTTTGGTGCTGATTTCCAGGTCTGAAGCATCCCTTCCACACAGGTGATTCAAGGTGACCCCATCACACCTTGGTATGGGAAGGGACAAGCAGGGAGCTCCTGGCTCCCCAGAATATTGACCTTCTCAGGTCCTGCTGCTGCAGGTCTGTGCAACCAACACAGGCTTGTGAAGAAATTCTTGGTCTGGTCCCTGGGAAACAGTGGCTACAGGGAATGGAGGCTGTGCCAAGGGGTTCTTCAGAGCTTATGCTTGTGCTGCAGGTGTGCCTGGTCTTTGCACAGCAGTTTTCTGCTCTTACTTAGAAACACAACATTTTGTAGTGTTACTTGAGAAGCTTTACAGCTGTGTGTCGTCATGCCTATCAGACTGTGCATCAGGAGCCCTTGACAGTGACTTTGCTCCTTGGGACATCAGTGAATGTCTTTCCTCATTCGGCCAGAGCAAGAGCTAGCACTTGTCACTTTTTTTCCTTCCATCCAGCAATTCATTATTAAAAAAATTCAAACCAGCCTGAAAAATTCAATGTAGGTTCAAAGATGTACCTACTGCTTCTTTTCACCTGTGGTTATTAAAAGCTATGTGGAAAAACAGCAAAACATTTTTTTCTATAATTGTGTTTACTTTGCCCATTAGGTGTTCTTATGTATCGTCACTTTCACTGTACATAGTTTGCAGTCCTGATCAAAAGCAATCAAAATCATACATTTGCCCTTAGAATAAAAACAAGAGCCTTTTGAAACATTAGACTTTTAGATTATTTCATTTGCATACTAGTTAAGGGTTGTTAGGGTACTTCCATGTCACATTTTCAAGCTTTTGCCTTTAATCAGAAGCTCTAGAAAATAGATCCTCTGTTGGCTGAAAACCTAAATGCCTGCAAAAATCAGGCATTTCCAGGAGCTTGTTTTAACAAAAGCATCACATGTTACTAAAGCCATGTAATATTACAGGTATCAGAAATTGGTATGCAGCATTAGCTTGCTAGAGAGCTTGGGGTCATCACTGCAAAACTGAGCCAGTCCTGGGTCTGTGTTAGCAATTCAGAGTGCTACAAAGAGATCAGAAGAGCAGAGCAGCTGGTATGGAATTCCTTAAATCCATACAGTGACTCAGTAATTTTATTTGGGAATAGGCTTTGAACCAAGTATCTCTACTATATACATTGCTTAAAGGCTGTGAGCCTAAGTGGATATGGGTGGATAAGGAGCAGAAAGGAAGGGAAGTGGGTAGTGACACATGCTAAAAAGGTCTGGGAAATATGCACAGTCTTGCAATTTTGAAAGAGATTTCAATCTATGTACTCAATGAATAAGTCAAAACACCTTCTCTGTGAGAATCCAGTAACTCAGGAGACAGTTGCCTTTCCCTGGAATTTGCTCACTGACTGCATGTGACAAATATAGGACTTTCCTGCAATAATTTATGAGTACCATATGTTGCCCTGGTTATTTTGGTAATTGTGTTTACAGTATAAATATGTTGTGTTACCCAAAAAGGTGTTGTCCAGGTGCAATTGGGAAAACAGTAAGTTGAAATGGTTCACTCTTGCCCCTCCAGAGAAAGTAAGGGTCCTCAGGGGGCTTTTGGTTGGATTTGATGGGACCCTAGAGATCCTCCAGAACCAAGATGTTTAGAAATAGTTGATTCAGAAGACAGTGAGAAAGAAGTGATGTGAGATTTTAAGAAATTGCTTGCTGGTGAAGAAAACTCCACCAGGCAAACAAAAGGAGTAGGCTTGGTAGCTGCTTGAGGAAGATAGATTTGTCTAGGTCACCACTGTCAGAAGGCGTAACTGCTCAATGTACACAGAATAAATCAAATCAGGATTGAAGTGGTGTATTGATCTATTCACAGTTTTTAATTAACTCACAAGTAGTAATTAATACATGTTTAAGATCTCTCTCAGCAGAAAGCATTACTATACACCTAGAAATTCCTACACATTTCTACACACCTTCCTACAGAAGTTTCTTTAAAGTCTTAAGCTTATACACACACCCCCCTGCTCACACTCACTCACAGTCACACAAATACACCCACACCAAGCAGCCACCTTCCTTCTCCTGGATTTCCACCTTTTGCATGGGCTGGTTATTGGCACCCACACACACTACTGTGGGTGACACATGATGATCTCACAGACAGGCAGGAAACTCAGTAAGAGAAATGTTTGTGTCAGCTCACTGAAACATCTTTTCTTTGGTCTTTTTAAAGATTTTTCATCCTGCTAAAAATGTAAGAATGTACATATATAAACTAGTACCATAAATTATTTTATTATCATTTGATAAATGATTTACATATTATAAATATGTATATATGTATATACATACACACACATACAAAGGAGTCTAGCAACTGTAAATTCTATTTGCTTCAAGCTTCTGAAGGGAAAAACGTGAAGTGAGATAAACCAGTTGGATCAGAAGAGTTAATTAAGCTGATACAGAAGTTATTAACCTGAAGTTACAGTTTAAGAGGCCAAGACCTGAGATGAGCATACTTAGAGTTACTAAAAAAGAGGACAGAGATACAAATAATTCTGCAACCACAGCATAATAAATCTTCCTAACATATAGCAGGATATAAAGGCCTCCTACCATGAGGAGGAGCTGTATATGTGCTGTATACGTGCTGTAAAGGTGCTGTATATGCATGTACAGAATAGAATCATAGAATTGTTAAGGTTGGAAAGGACCTTGAAGATCATTGAGTTCAACCATTGATCCAACTCTGCCAGGTCCACCACTAAGTCATGTCTCTAAGCACCATACCTACACATTTTATACTCTTTTTTGGCAACAAAAGTCAAGGGAGGAGCTTAGAGACAAGCCTGGCAAGTCAATAAGTTGTTGAACACCATTTCATGAAGTCAAAAGTGGTGGTAAGGCCACTCATCCCACAGGCTTCAGGTGTGTTGTGTGGGTCTCCATAGATCTTTCGACAGCATGATCTGTGAGGATTAGTAAAGTGGAGAACTGTCCACAAGGAAGATAACGTGACCAACTCTGCTGTCACTTGGCTACTACAGAACCTACAGAAAGGGAGAAGGTTGTGTCCCAGTGGAAAATTCTGCAGTGCAACTGTGAGTGCTCGTTCCAGCTGTACTTCATTATAAAGTTTGCCTGATTATTGCAATCACTCTGAAGATCTCTTAAAGGGCCGGGGTGACTCCATGATTTGTGATTTGTGGCTAAGAGGCAATTTTGAAGTTTCTAGAACAAACAGGAAGGAAATGATTCTTATTTTAGGAGTATGACTCAGCAGCAATGGATCAGCAAAACCAAAAGGCATTGATTTTTCTAGTCATCAGTGAAGCAAGAGGTGAAAATTTTAATTTATGCCCTTGTTATTTTTCTCTTTCACAGATATTTTTTTCTTATGTTGATATGTTAGCATTGGTCAAAATAGCATCTAATATCAATGTAAATAATGCAGCAGGGAAGGAAGTGTCTAAATTTCAAGATGTGCAATAATTTGATTGTACAACATTCTTTGCTTGTAAAAAGCTTTCTAATTTGTCTAAATTTTATTTTATGGAGTCTTTAAGACTAGAATAAAACAAAACAAATCCTATACAAGCATCATACTAACTTATTTTAAATGCTTAAAGACTTTAATTTACATTATAGCTATGTATCCTGCCCAAGATAAGCAAGTAAACAAAGCATATCTAAGCAATGCTATAAGATTTACATAATTAGAAAGTATTTTTCTAGTTATCCAGTAAGAAGATCACAAAATTGATATAAAAATAGAAATACCAGTTAGTTGGAATGTTGCTGTTATGGTTTGCAGGTCTGTGTTTCACAATGGAGGCCGAGGTGCACACGGTGTGAAGTCTGTCTCCTCCAATTTGATGACCCCATTGTCCTCAGCATCCCATGCTTTGTGGCCTTACTCAATAATGTCAGGGTGATATAATACCCTTTAGAATCAGCTTTAATTTTTGTTCTGTCTTGTGCCACCCTTATATAGGTAGTTTTCTTTTTGAAAGACTGCTTTCTCTGAATAATACCTAAGTATCTTTCATCCCAAAATTCAAATAGTAGGCATCAGCAGATTTGAAAGGGATGCAGACCTGCATCTCTCTGAGTATCAGATGATCTCTGTCTTTTACACAGAGAAGATGAGAAAAAAGCTGTCTTACGGGTATCATTACCTGTAAACTGTCTCCAGCACATTTGGGATTTTTACTATCATAGAATCATAGAAAGGCTTTGGCTGGAAGGAACCTGAAAGATCATCTCGGTCCAACCCCTCTGCCATGGCCTTGGGACCTTCCACTAGCTCAGAGTCCCCTCTAATTTGGCCTTGAATGCTCCCAGGTGTATGATATCCACAATTTCTCTCCTCCTGTTCATCGCCAAAGACACACAGCAGAGAAAGGAATAGGAATTAAAATAGTCCAATAGTTTTCAAAGAAAAATTATTTTTATGATATGGAATGTTTTGTTCCTAAGGAACACTGTCTAGGGACAGTGTATATTAGGTGAAAGACCATTTTCAGTTAAGGAACATATATAATATGACTGAACACATGTTCACTAATTGTACTGGACTGGGATTTTATTGAAGCCATACTCAATGTTTAGGGCATGACGATAAAACATTAGGTTATCAAGCTGATTATAACTCATAGAGACAGTTTCCATAGCTGCAGTTTAGTGCCCAAATATTTTTTAAAGTTTTAATTTTTCTGTGGGTGATAGATCCTTTATTATTGCCAGGATCTTGTGAAAGCCATCTTTGCAGCGCTGGCGTGTCTCAACTGTTTTCTTTCCTGAAGCTATTATTAGATGGTTTGCATTTGTACATTGGATATTTAGGGAATGCGAGTACTGAGCTTATCTTTAGTTTTTTAATCATCCAGACTCTTTTTCAGCTCTCAGCCTGAGAACTATTGCATTATGTCATCCTGCAGCAACTGTTAAATGCTCTTTGTTGAAAACATGGGCCCGGTTAGAGACACTGCAATTATTAATTTATCTTCAGTTGTAAAGGTATCACTTGTGACTCTATTTTACAAGTGTTTTTCATATGATTGAGAATTACATGAATGACCCATGATATCTTCACTTTGGTCTTCCCTATTAAATTATCACTCTGCTGTTTTAACACTAAGTACACTGTGTTGTGGGAGTAGACAACTGTACTGCTCACAGCTTGGCTGGAAGCAGGATCTGGAAGCATGCAACAAGGCTATCACCAAATTTTCATTAGAGGAGAAATCAAGAAGGCAAGGTCAGCAAGGTCACATTTGCCGCTTTGTTTGGGCATTACAAATACATGAAATCTGTATTTGTACACGACACCAGTCCTACAGTTTTCTGGAGAATTTAGAAAAATTTTTCCCCCAAGAGATGAAAAAGAAATTAAGTTGAAGGCAATCACCTTGCAGCAGCCCTTCAGATCCGTTTCAGATGGCATTTAGGTTTTTTGTCTAGGGAGAAGCCCAGTGTCCCTTTCCCCAAGACTCACCCAGTTTGGTTCCTTTGAATCTGCATTCAGCAGTCGCAGCCTGACTGGTTTAGCACTCAGAATGAGACTTGGCAACTCTTGCACATTACCTCTTTCTGTCTGAAATCTGTGCTAAGCCCACGATTAGCATGGCAGAGGCCATCTATGAAATTTTAAGTGATACTTGGCAGCAGGATGACCAAAGCTTGGCTCGTGTTTCTTATCTTTGACACACAGAATAACGAAGTGATTACAGAAAAACAGTGTTATATTTAGAGAAGGATAGCGGGCTTATTTCTGTGTCTGAAGCTTCAAAATCATAACAGCAGGTCTTATCCCAGTGGAGGAGCAGTCTCAGAGCAGATGGGCTGTAGCAGTGGTCTGATCTGTGTTGGACAGTAAATGGAAATTATTTCAAAGACGAAAAGACAAGACTGACTAAAAAAGTGTTTGAGCCATAAAGATAAAATTAGCACGTCATTCACAAGGAAAAATATCAATTACTTAGATACTTTAACAAAGAAACTCTACTGATTCTATTCTGCCTACCTCCTATTCACTTCTTGCCCTGAAGTCCTAGAGAGAAAAAAGAATTTTAAGAACAGCCTTTACAGTTCTGCAGAAAAAGCCATTTTCCTTCCTATGAGAATGGGAAAAAATCTAAGTTTCGGAGCAACTTAAAAATGCTTGAGTGCATTATTACTCTCATCAGTATCAAAGCAATTCCTGTCCAGGGGATCATTGTGGATGACAAGAAAATTATGTATATGATAAAATGTCTCCAAAAAGTCAGTGTTATGTGATGAACTTGTACCAAACATGTCATTGTTAGACGCAGCCTAAGAGATTTATTTCTTCCTTGATTTTAATGTTCAGAAAGAAAACCCAAAAACCCCCAAACCCAAACAGTTAGAGCAGAATTAATGCACTTCAATGTTTTATATCTTGCTGAAAGATGTATGAAAGGGTGTGGGATGTGTATTATAGATTTCCTTTTATATTCTGTCAACTATGCCCAGCAGAAAAGATTCAAATGGAAATATCTGCTCTTCATTAATGACACTAAGAATATGACTGACATTTGAAGAAAAATCCAAGCAACAGCATGCAAATCACTCTCAGCCCTGACATATCTAGAGAGCTTTATTGATAAAGAATTCCAATAAGATTCATGCGCAATCCTTTGGGCTCCTGGGTCATTTCTTCTGAGTGCAAAGATTATTTGGCATATCCAGAAGAACGGCACACTCTAGAGTCAATATCATAAGAAATCCAAAGGGGACGCTCTCAGTTTTACAGCTGGTGGGGTGGTTTGTCCATCTGCATGTCCAACAGATAAGTGTGAATTTGCACAAGATCGAACATGTTTATGAGAAGAATTCTTATGGACGTGAAGAAAGAGCATTAGGAAGTGATCTTAAAGACATGAATACCTTCACTTTACTGGTTGCGAATAACACGGGTCTTCTTTTGACTACATTCCACTGCTGAGTTTTGTCTATGTCTGAATTTGCAAGAGTTGTACAATTCTCTAAAACTATGAATAAGTTTCTAGTGTGTGGGATCTCAAGCTTCATCTCATTAAATTTTTTTTTCAATTTGACAAGTACTCAGTCTTTTCTAATCCAATTGTCCAATTTGAGAAGAATTAGAGAAACCTCTTTATTCATAGAGTAGGTAAATCTATGCAACTTATTCAAAAATATTTTAGCAAATATTAGGTCTGAATACAGCAGGCTAAATTTCACCAGGTTTTATGCTTTGGTTTTCATGAATATACAACTACTACTGGATACTTTCTGACGTAGTTTAGATTTCCAAAAACTGCCTTACTCAATGAATAGCTTTTACTTAAAGCACATGTTAGTGATTTCACGTGTGTCATCAGTTATGAGAAACGATTTGATAGGACCTGTAATATTAGGTGATGTAACACAGAGCATGATTAAATCTCTGAGTTTCTCAGACAACTGGATTTTCTGTCTTTTATACAAGCCTCTTGGCTCATGTGCCTTCATGTCACCTCCAAAATTCAAGGGACAACAAATGTTTGCCTTCACTTCTCTAGGTTGGAAGTGGGTCCTAGCAGTTGAGGGTAGCTAGTGCATCCCTGCCTAGGGGAAATATTTTAGAAGTTTCTGCCTGAACTCATTACCCTGACCTGGAGGAATTGCATTGCTGTTCACTCTTCACTCTACTGAGCCCTAGGAAGTGTTCTGTGGAATGCAAACCTGTAACTTATAAACTACGGAATCTTTCTTCTCACCACATTTTGGCCCAGTTTACTCCAAAGGAGGCCTGCTTTGGTTATACTAAGGAGAGGCTGCTAGGAGTCTCACATAAAACAAAATCTTTTTGACATGGTAGCTCAGAGGAGTGATCCATCCAATCCATGTCAGCTGCAGGCTGACTCAGTTAACAAAGTAAATGGAAATACCCCTTGGCCACAAAAGCAATAAGAAAATTTCCACTCTATAGAGAGTTAAGATTTGCCTCCTGTTCTCCATCCCTACCTGCCCACCAGGTGATGGAACTAAAGGATCAAATGACAGAGGGCTTGAACTGCAGCTTCTCCTTGTGTAAGACTCCATACCAGTCTTTTTTACTGACAGCTGACCCCTGTACTCTGTCCTGTCAGCCCACATGGCTGTTTGTTCCACCATTAATCATTTTAATGCCCAGCTATTGAAATTATCTGAAATTCAAGCTTATCTATCTGGTGGATTTCTAAGTGCTGAAACCCCAATTTCCTGCCTAATTGTTGGTGCCTCTGGCATCCCCCAGACAAGTTCTATAATTATCTTATACATTTTTAATTTAAAAAAATCTGCACCATCTAGAAATATAAAAATTTTAAAGACTCAAAACCTAAAACAATCTTAAATTAAATAAGACAGAGGTACTTTACTGCCTGTATTGTTTATGTTTAATGAAAGAGAACACATTTCTTTAATATATCTGAAGCCAGCATGTTCTCTCTCTTGCACTGGATTGTTGCAGAATTTAGGTCAAGTACATCAAGCTGTAAACAGGGATTTGCACATAATCACATGGAATAGCTGACAAGAAATAGCCCATAGTAGTCACATTAATCAAATTAGCTATTCTTTGGCTCCCACTGCTGCAGTAGATCCCAAGGTTCTCACATGCTGCCTGAAGGTGTAAGTAAAAGGAGGTCTCTGATCCAAAAGTTTTAATGTTAACAATGTGTCCAAAAACAGTGGACGCATTGACCAAGTGGTGGAAGAGGGAAAGTTTTCCAAGGAAAATAAGCTTTCTTCACTGCTGACTAGCAGAATTTGACTAGCTCAAGTTATATATTCCCTGATATTCAAACTCAGCCCCATGCAGTGGGATTTATGTCCCAGTTGCAGGGGTGATGGGAATTGCATGCTGCTGGGGAGGTGGTTATCAATCAACTCTCTCCCACTTCTGTATTTGCCAAGAAGTGGGATGCCACAGCTGCCTGCAGCTGCAGAGCTCCTGAGCCAGAGCTGGCTTGAATCAGACATAGCAGAGGGAGGTCAGATCTGCCTGCCTTTGTCTGTGTAAACATATCCTCTGACAGAATAAAAATGCAAACTAGCCCATCTCTCATGTCTGATCACTGTAAGTGCCACTAAAAGCATCTCAACATCATAGGCAAAACTGAACACTGTCTCCTCCAGGCTTAAGGGTGGGAAGCTGGAATCTTGCCCTCCTGCCCTGGGGGAATCCAGCAGAACTGAGACAGGAGAGAAAAGAGCTACAAGTACTGGAGTTACAGGTTCTTTTTAGCTAGATTAAGCAGCTGCCACAGATGGTCCAAATACTCCATATCTTTCATTTCACAGCAGCAGTATTTGCCAGCCTGGCCATCTATCTCTGGCATGGTCAAAATAAATAGCAGGGTCATGGCTATTTTCCTGTCTCTTGCCACTCTGTTGGCCTTCACAGCTGCTTAGAAGGTCTGTGGCTGGACCTGGCCCCAGTCAGGCTGTATGAACAAGCTCACTTAGAAGGGTGTTTTTTTAATCAGGGGAAAAAAAGAAAAAAAAAAAAAAAAAAAAAAAAAAAAAAAACAGAAAGGAAAAAGGAAAAAAAAAAAAAAAAAGAGAAAAACCTAAGCCATTCAACAGCTGTATTTACAAACTTGTAACTATTTGCAACAAAGTGTATGGCATCTCTTAGGTTTAGAAAACAGATTGATTGTCATATGTTGCACAGTTGCTTAAACACTCCAGTAACTGGGAAAAATAAAGGTCCATCTAAGGTGTAAACTGGATGTCATGCTAAAAGAATCTTTCAGGTCAAATAATATCGTATGAGGAGGTTTATTCCAGCAGAAAATATTACTCATTTCACCTGTGAGAACTAATAGGAAAGTTTTCTACACTCTCCATCTCCCCTTAAACATTTTACAAGTACTTTCTTTAAACTCTAGATCGGTAAGAAATGCAAAATACTCCTCCTGGTTAGCTTCTGATGCCAGGTTCTGTCCTGATTTTACAAATAATTGATGAAGTTGTCTTCAGGTGTATCAAAGAGGAAATGCTGACAGAGGAACAACTGTGACAGAACCACAGTGTATGTGTTATGCACAGAGGGTACTTGGTTATGTGATCTAATCATGAACCATGTAACAGGGATATGCAGGAAAGCCAAGGGTTTGATCAATAATAGGGAGTCCTCCAGAGCTTTTCTCTTTGCAAGGAAGAGAAATCCTCCACTAGGAGAGGGTCATGACATTGTGTCTCTTTTTTAGCCAATAGGAGAAAGTAGGAAAATAATAAAATGAAAACTATCCAAATGTGAAAGTATGCCCTAAGCAGATTTCTTATCACTGAAATGGAGATGTGCCAGCCACTTCTTAAAATCCATCATGAATATTAAAGCCGTTATCAGTGTGATGTGACAGGAACTCTGATAGGATCTGATGGGTAGCAATATAAAACATAAGAGAGGTCATTATGGTCAAGGCAAGTGGTGGTGATCTTTAATGGAGATGCAGAAATCACTGCTAGGGTTATAAAGCCAAAGTAAATCCTCAGAAAGGACAGGTCATACCCATCTCTCCCTCTGCTACTTTGACCCTGTTTACCTCTCTTCTGGTTCTGTGCTGTGCTTGGCTTCACTGAAAGTCTTTTTTTCCAAACTCCAGCTCTTTTAGAAAACGATGTCTGAGTCTAAAGAGACTCTCCTTTATCATCTGTGTTAACATATGATGGCCTGCTGAAGTGTCTGCCAGGTCTTGCCCATGGTCACACTTTATTATCTCCATGTACTTTCTAGGACAACAGAGATTGTTTCAAAGCCAACCCAGCCTCACTTCATTTCCTAAGCAGTGGAGCGTGGACTCCCTCTAGCCTCTCTAATGTTTTTTGCAGTAGAAATGCATTGATTCAGCTTCTCTGAATTTTTATATCTTGCTTGGTTAATTTTCCAGCCTGCACCATGCTAACCCCTTTTCTAGCTTTAGGCGGCCTCCTGTGAGAAGTGGGTTTCCAGGTCAAAACACAGCTCTTACTGGCAATCAAAAGTGGAGGACTTTCTAGAAAAATGCCATCTTTTATAGCATTGTGCTTTTTTGGAGTTACTCCCTCCAGGCCTGGATCTAGCCAACTTGAGAGCACTCACTAACAGGATGGGCAGCCCAGCATTTCAGCCTTTGTGACTGCTGAAGGCATTACTCACAGCTGAGTATCTCTAAACAGCTGAGCCTTTTGGTTAGGAGACATGTGCCACACTAGTTCAATTCTAAGCTCAATTAGCAGATAAAAATACCAGAATGGCTCCCACAGCTTCCTGGGAGGCAAAGGCTTTTGGTTTGGACAAAGTGCTGAGCAGAGGAAGACAGGGAGATTTTGATTCTCTTGTCTTCCTGTGTATGAATTCATTATCAGAAGTGGGAAAAGTCATGCAGAGGTAAATTCCATTCCAGCTCTTTCAGGGAGGAATTGTCCCCTGGGGGAAGCAATGACACAGTTTACATCCCCAGCACCCCCAGACAATCCTGGTGCCCTGATGAGCACTGGGATAAGCTGTCATCTCTGCTTACACAAGGGTGGTGCTGGAGGCAAGTGAAGCACTGAGCTCTCAGTTGAGCACCACAAGCATCTCACAGCTGCACCAGAACCCAGGCAACTCCCAGTGCCAGATTCAATCCAAAGCACTTCAGCATTCACACTGCTGAGGTGCCCTGGGACACCCCAAGAGGTACCCTGGGACAATGAGGAATCCTCCTGGCCTTGCCTCAAATGCCATTTATGAACACTGCCTATTCACATTCAGTTTTGTATCACAGATATACTCAGAGATAAATCAAAATTCAGTTTTTAAAGATGTTCTATGTCTGGGTGCTTCAGGATGATCTGTCTGGGTATCCTGTCTCCACCCTTATGGGTTTGCAGAGTGCCTCAATCCTTGGAGTAAACTGGAGAGATTCACTCAGTGCCCAACACTTATAACTAGACTACTTATTTAGTTATTAAAATTTGAATTGAGGCATTTAATTCTTGGAACTCAGGCTCAAACATTTGGTCCAAAATGTCCAAACCCAGATGCTAATTATGAGTTTAAATGACTTTTTTCTTTTTTTTTTTTCTTTTTTTTTTTTTTTCCCCGGCAGAACTCCAAACGTGCAGGAATTTGGCTTTAAAATTGTGATGTGTACAAAGTTAAAAATTCAGCCCTTGTCAGGTTGCTCATGCAGCATCTGATGCCCATGTTGCCATGGTTAGTGGATGCTTTGGGTGAAGGCTGTGGCAACTAGTCACATATGGTATTTGCACAGAGCTGTGCACAAGAATTGCATATTAAATTACAAATTTCAAATGAATATAGCCTGGGTCTAGTAGGAACTGCATATGCAAATGCTTGGACTGAATTGCCTTTATCCCAGGGTAAATTCCCAATTAGTTCATTAAAAATTTAACCATGCAGCACACTGGCTCCTGCTCCTACTGTTGGTAATGGAGAGCAAATCTAAATGACAAATGTTCTTTGCAGAAACAAACAGAGCTCTCAGGGTGATGTGGAGATGTTATAAACCAGATTAGGTATTTTACAAGGTGATACAAAAGAAAGTCACTGTTGGCATCTTTATTTTTGGCATTTTGCAGAAATTAGTGATGTGGCAAAGAAACTACGTGGTTCAGAAAGAAAAACAAGGTGTTCAGAGAACATGTGTATGGTGTTTCTATGGGCATCACTTCAGTTTCTTCTTTGTTTTTTTTTTTTGTTCTTTGCTCTGATGGGTGTAAACTGAATTAGGATATTCCAGTTCGAATGGGTGCTTAAACATTGTCTCATTTGAATACCCTTTCATGTTATCTGTATGTGTGCATCAACTTTTTAAACAGAATATATTTTTTCCAGATTTAAACAACAGACTTTAAATACACAGACTTTTAAAAAATAGAATTGTGGTTCAGTTGTGAAAAGTGTCTTCTAAGTTGAAGCTAATAAATCATTGTCATTCTGTATTAGCAACTGCAGCTGAGGGGGGAAAAAAGTATTAATGTGCTTTCTCTGAAAAACCTGCACAAGGGCAAGTATTGAACAAGTATTCCATAGATAATTAGAACTCTGGCTTAAGTTGCAAAGGACCCCATGGCAGCAATGCTTGAAAAATTCTGCTCTGTGTGAAACTCTTAATGCAATTAAAATCACATTAGCTATTTAAAATATCACTAGTAGTAATTCTGCATAGTTATTTCCAAAACTGTGTAAAACGTGGCGTAGAAGTTCACAATGGAAACTTTATCCATACTGTGAGTATGAGACGTGCAGCTCATTCCTGTGTTAGAAACTTGCCAGAAACACAATAATCTCTCAGAAACCTTTCTCTCTTTTTCAATAAAAGTCAAATTAGCTCTGCAAGAACTGAAAGTGCAAGAGCACATATGGTGCTTTAAAGTATGGAAAGAAATTTCCACATGTTCTGTAGCTCTGATTGTGATACTGCAACACACATGTCAAAGACTTATGATGATTTTTTTCATCTTTGACCCAGGGGTATGCAAACAGAGCTTCCTCTGTGTAGCCCTGTGTTTGCACAGAATTAACTTCATAGTAATGGGCTAATTGAGAGGAGAGAGTCCAGCTCATGCTTCAGCATTGGTAAAAGTCCTTACCAGGAGCACCGTGACCAGCTCTGGGACCCACAATTTAAGAAGGATGTGAATGTGTCCAGAAAAGGGCAACAAAGCTGGTGACAAGACTAGAAGGCAAGTCCTTTGCAAAGTGGCTGAGGACTCTGGGTTTGTCTGTTTTGGAGCAAAGGGGGCTCAGGGGTGACCTCATTGCTCTCTGCTGATTCCTGGGGAAGGTAAGAGGAGGGGGAGGTGCTGATCTCTCTTCCCTGTGGTATTCAGTGATAGGACCCATGGGAATGGTCCAAGGCTGCAATGGGGAGGTTCGGACTGGATTTCAGAAGCATTTCTGTACTGAGAAGGTGTTCAAAGACCAGAACAGGCTCCCTAGGGAGGTGGTGATTGCCCTAAGCCTTGTCAGTATTTCAGAGGCATTTAGACATTGCCATGAAGTGTTGCAGTGTGCAACAACGAAGCCTTGAGATCAACCTGCGTCTTCAGGCATGGAGCACGCTGCTAAAATGGCTGATGAGATAGGTGAAGAGACAGGTCCTCATATGGTAATCTGACACTTGTTTATTAAGAGAAGGGGTCCAAGGATGAGAAGAGGATTGAGCTGAGGTCACAGGGTTAAATACGGGGCAAAAGGGGCAGATCTGAGGGCCAAGGTTCAGTAGGGATAAGGGAAAGTGGTGCAGAGGAGTGGCTAAGAACAGGGAGAACCAACAGGACAGCAAGGGTGGAGTAATGCGGCAAAACTGGGCCAATGGGGATTGAGGGAAGGAAGAGCATTTTAGGGAAGGAACATAAATGGCAAACGGGGGTTGGACAGGGATGACATCAATTGTAAACCAATAAAACAGAATCTACAAGATACTAACATGTTACCACAAAGGCCCATGAGAGAGTGGCTTTTCTCACCCTAATCTAGAGGGGAGTTTCTCTTTGCTGGTTTCAGCCTCTCCACAGTTGAGGCACAAATATTTTGGTGGCAGGCTCCTGGGCCTCCACATTTAAGAACTTGCTTTAACTGTTGATCAGGCCTGAACTGGTGATGCAGTTGGACTGGATGGTCCTTGTATGTCCCTTCCAATTGAAATATCTTATTCTATTCTAACTACAGCAGAGTGAAAAAATAGAGATTCTTGCCCTGATCAGAATAGAGTGGAGGTTCAAGCAAACATCTTAGGAGGTGTTTCTAGATGCTTGTTGCCTGATTTAGCATAATCTCCCACCAATAATCCAAGTTCTTCAACAGTAGCTGAGGTTCTCTCACCTCTCAGGTTATTATCTGTGGCTGAGGGATAGAGCAAGTATTGCAGTAGTCAGAGGGAGCTGCTACTGCAGTACACTTTTTCTGAGTGCCAATAAAGACATCAGTTTTGATAAAAGAGGTATGGCTGGAAAGGTCTTCAACCCATTGCGACGGTTTTATGTAAAACAGCCTTCTCTGCTATTGATTGTCCATGCTAATAAATTGCATTTGCTGAAATAGCAAGCATAAAAGAAAGTTGTGGTAGGACCAAATTAGGAAGAAATGAATGTTCAGAATTCACAGAGAATCAGCAGAAAAATTTTGACCAACATTGAGTTCTCTTGTTTTAATTTCCTCCCTGTGTGATTGATAAAAACAGTAAATAGAAATGTTACTATGAATTTGCAAAATTTTCTTTTGCCAAGTTATATTTCTTAAACTATGTTGAAGACATTGACCTGTATTTTAAATCTATAGCAAACCTGGAATTGAAACAGAATCTAGAAATACTCTCTGAGAATGAAATTATAACACAGAGGTGGAATTTTAACTTGCAAAAATATTCCATTGGCATAATTTTGCCAAACTTTGCTGTCAGGTTCTGGCTGAGAAGTCTCTTTGCAGTCTCTGCACTAAGAAGAGATGTTCACATGACTTCACATTCCTGGTCCTGTTGGTGCTGTTTGATATGTGGGAAGAGAGGCTTTGATACATGTGAGACCAAACCTTAGACATTTATTTGAGCGCTGTAGAATTTTGAAGTTAATTTAGTGATGAATGTGTGAAATTTATGCATCTGGGCTCACATATAAACTATTTACTTTGATGGCTACTAGCTAAAATATGTAGCAGATGGACCTAAATCTGTGAAAGCAGATATTCTTTTGTTCCTCTTAAAATATTGGGAGATATTTTGTAATAGATGTGTATAAATTAATGTACGTGATCTAGATTGTCTATTTCCAAGTACAAATGAGGAATCTACATACAAAAGAAAATTTTCTTATGCAAATTTAAATATCATGACAGGTATTTTTCATTTTCTATGAGTGATAAAATCTATGAGTGAGACAATGGGGTTACTTCTATTTCAGTCCAGTGTCTCTCCCTGTGCTTCATTTTACAGCATCAGCTGTGGACAGACCCTGTGGTCTGCGGGAAGAGCTGAATGCTTTATACACAGCAAAGAGCAGTGCACATGCTGAGAAACAATATTTACCAGCCTAGGTGGGGTGCAGCATTAATCCCTGTACAGTGCTGTGCTGAGCTTTGTGGGAATGTTGTATGTGTGTGTAATGGTAAGAGCTCTGAATTGGACGTGGGGGTGTGCAGCAAGCAGAGGTGGGGATCAGGCTGCCATTGCAGTGGTGCTGGTGCCAAAAGGTGCAGAGCAAGGGCTGTTCTGCAGGAGTGAGTGGGAGGAGCAGGTGGGTACAGCAGGCTGGCAACAGTCAGACCACAGCTGCAACACTCGGTAATCAACAAACAGGTTGCAGAGTTAAAGAAATCTGGCTTTCCTTTCATCTGCTTTTTGATTTTTTCAAACATCAGATTGAACTGAAAGTGAGCTTTAACAAAGGCTTCTTAAAGGATTGTCTGCAAATAGCTGGAAGAACTTCCAGTTTCCCTTTAGGGCTTCTGACAGTTGCATAGACCAAAGTATGCAGAATTAGTAAGTTTGAAGTGTCATTGTTGCTCAGAAAATACTCTGATCTAGTTTATTTCATTATCACAAGCTTATTAAAATGCTTATTATAAACTAAGCCAAGGCTTCAGAGTTTTCACTCTGTTGCGTTCATTTCTTCCTTTCTTCAATCAGACTATAATTTTATTTCTAGTTTCTTCAGGCCTCTTTGTATTATATCTCTGACTATGAATATTTATAGCTGCTCCCAATGATCAGTTTTATTTATGTGCCTTAAATGCCACTTCCAGGTATAACTAACAAAGGGACTGAGTAAGACTGAACTCAATACCCAGGCAGGTTTACTTCACCACCCTTCTCCCAAGGCCTGGCACATTGCCCCTCATCTTTGCATTAGATATGAGCAGAAATTACTTATTTAGATTATCCACTGTAATCCTCATGTTGCAAGGTAAGTTGACATGAAAATCATGTGAGTTTACTAAGATCAAATGTTAGAGATACCTTCAGCTAACTCTGAGATGAGAGGGCTATGTGAAAATGTGGATTTAGTCCTCTGGGGAAAAATAAATCTGTTACATTATGGAAATACTGAAACTAGACAACAGAAATATGCTGCAGAGAGCACACCTGCAGGAGATCCTGTCAATACATCACTGCAGTTAAAGTGCTGGAAGTACAAAGAAGTGGATAAAGGAAGATTGGAAGATGGAAAGTGAGAGAAGAAGACAGAAATATATGGGAAGAACACTAAAAAAGGGCATAGCAGCAGTAATAATTGTGGCAAGGAGCAAAACAGTATGCTCATCAACCCTCTCTATCAACATCCTGGATTTACAGTAAACTGGAATTTGCCACCCCTTAGAAAGGCCACTTGTTCTTGGCAGAGGCTGTACAGAAGAGCCCCAGACAGCTTATTCCAGCAGTGTAACCCAGAAATTTATTGATGAGCAGCAATGGGGGGCCTGTGACATGAGCTAGAGTGAGGCTTCTTTATATATGCTGTCACACAGTGCATTTATGAAATGACAATCATGTCACAGAGTTAGGTGTCTACATCTGGTTTCCTACTTCCCTTAAGGCAGCCCAAGTTATTATTTAATATTGCTGCTCACATGATTTTTCCTTCTTGAATAATTTCCTCTCTGTCTTCTTCTGTTCTTCTTTGGACTTTTCTTGCTGCATGGGAGCAGGGGGGAAGCTCATAGAAGAAAGGCAAACCTCTCACCTCTCATTTGTGTCTCTTCTGCAAGGCCATAAAGTTTATGGCCTGACACCTACCCTGTGCTCTCTTTGAAGCTTCCAGGATCAGAGCTCTGCTCAGAGGAGGTTCTCACACTTTTAAAGGCCACCTCTAAGGAGGAAATTGAATATTAGCTTAACCTCTGCAGCTTGAATTTGATGTTAGGGGTCTTTTTCAACTCTAACAATTTTATGATTGTAGCATTCTATTCTAATTTGATATGATATTCTAAAGGAGGCCAGAGCCTGGAGCTCATCATTAGGGCAATGAGTTCATTGCCTGTGAAGATGTTAAGCCCGAAGCTCTTTCAGATGGCACAGTTTTTTGTCTAGGTAAAAAAGACAAAACATTCCCAAACACTGGGAGTGGGGATTGAAGGCGAAAACCAGCACTAAATACCTGCCTGAAGTCGAACTAGCCAGGAGCTGAAAGGTTGGTCTAGATGATCTTTAAAGATCCTATTCAACTCAGACTAATCTCTGATTCTATGAGTAAGATTTCAAGCCTTTGGCTTCCATTTTTGTAAAATGATCTTGGGTTCCCATTAGTGCAGGATAAATACTTACTAAATCTGCTCTGCATTTTCCTTTTCATACCAAAGTCATGTGTTAAAAGCTTGAAGATTGTTACAAATGCAGAAGGGAGGAGCCTGAGCAACTGCAAGTGATGTTGAAGAAATCAGTGTCCTGCTGCTGACACATTTCTAGGAATGTGATGCTGTGGCAATAGCAGACTGCTATGGAATAAACTCCTTCTTTATAAACCACTGCAGTTTATTTCACCTGGTCCTTTATTCTGTAGTTGTTAATTGGCATCCTTTCAATATTTGCTTAATTTTGCTAGAAGTAAAACTTGTTTTATCCTTGCTGCAGAAGCACAGAATATTGTGTCCACCCCACCCTTTAATCTTCATTCATTTTGGAAACATCACCAAATAAAAGAGAAATATTTAATAAATTCAAATACCCTTAGATAAGATTGGTGTATTGAAAACAAATACAAGGAGTATTTCCGTGATTGAAAGGAAAGCTTGGGTAATGACTTATTTAATACATTTGTCCAAGGCATTTAAAAGGTCTTATTTCAATGTATTGACTGATTATTTCCCACTCTCTTTTTTTATTCCATTTGAGAATTCAATTTTTCATGTAGAACAGTATGAATAATCAACTTTTCAATTTTGATGGCCAATGAAAACTAAGTAAATGATGATTTAAGCATAATAAAATTGTTCATGTGAAGTGAAACATATCAAACATATTTAGTGTTATTTTAGACTCCAGTTTGACAACTAAAATACATTTCATCACAAAATCCAACAACCTTTATTATGCAGTCTCTTAAAACAAAATCTTTCCATTTTTCTGAATATTTTTATATTTTATTGGTGCAAAGCTTGACCTAAAATTTGTCTTTAAACTCTCATCTGTCTCTGTGTACAAATGTGAGCTATTAAAACCCAGGGTTTCTGGAAGTGACAGTCAAATTATCCATCGGGGTGTGTGACTGAGGTGTAGTATTTCTTGGTAGCAATCAAAGGAAGTGTGACCAGCAGGTTGAGGGAGGTCATTCTTCCTTCACAGGGCTGGAGTAACTCTGCTTTGAAGACAGGCTGAGAGAGCTGGAACTGTTCAGCCTGGAGAAGGCAAGGCTCTGGAAGACTTTAGAGCACCTTTCAGTGCCTAAACAAGCTACAAAAGAGCTGGAGAGGAACTTTTGTCAAGGACAGGAAGTGATTTGATATGGGGTAATTGCTTTAAGATGAAGGTTGGTAGATTTAGATTAGGTAGGAAGAAATTCTTCACTGTGAGTGTGGTTAGGCACTGGCACAGGTTGCCCAGAGAAGTTGTGGCTGCCTCATCCCTGGAAGTGTGCAAGGCCAGTCTGAGTGGGGTTTTGAGTGACCTGGTCTAGTGGAAGGTGCCCCTGCCTGTGGCAGAGGGGTTTGCAATGAGATGATCTTTAAGATCCCTTCCAACCCAAACCATTCTATGATTCACTTCTTCAATACTATATGGGGTGCATAGATTCAAGCTTTCCTAGTCATTTTCCATTTGGCAGAGTTACTGATACTTTCCATAAATTCTCTTTTTGGGGTTTTTTTGGGGGTTTTTTTGGTTTGGTTTTTTTTTTTTTTTTGGTGATGTTTTCTTGACACTCACAACTAGGGAAGATGGAGATGAAAGGGAAAAACAAAAAATAACCAACAATCCTAGAAATAGACAAGTCAGTGGGATTCAGCCCTCTCATGCCTCTCTGCTGGCAAGGGAGATTAACTCACTCAGTGTTTCATCCTGTCAGCTTCCTTCTTGTTTCCAGTCTGCCATATCTGAAGTTCAATCTGGCATTTAGATGTGCCCTTAGTTTTTTAAAATTGGTCCTGAGTTCCTAAGCTACTTGTGATTTTCAAAATTTTGCTAGGAGTCTAAAGACAACCTGGGGAAAAAAAGCAGATTGTGGTAGTACTAGTTTGGTTATACTCAGCTGGGTAGTCACTGGATAATAGATGGAGCCAGTGTAAACAAATACATACAGTTGTTTTGTTTTTTTAAATTATTGAAATCGGACATCTATTTGGTTAAAGAAGCTAAAGGTTATGTTTCCAGAGTTGTCTCAATTTGGCTGTTCATCTTCCCTTTTCAGCTATATTCATTTTATGATTCACAGGCAGAAAACTTGTTGCTTTGGCCAAGTTATTAGTCATGTATATGCTATTGGAGATGCAAGAAATGTCAGTCCAAATTAGGAAACTTTCGAAAAACCATCCAAGAGTGTAACAGCTCATAGTCCAAAAATATTTAAATGAAGTTGCATTGGCAGTAACCTCAGTCACCAGTGCCTTTTTATTCACTAAACCTCCAGAATTCCTGTTTCAGTGATGCTGTAAGGCTTCACTGCTCTTTTCATGTTTTCCATTCTCTATTGCTTGAGGCAGGTTGTTAGTCTCTGCTATGAGCTGATTGTGGTGTTAATATGGCTTTGGGAAATTCTGGTTGCTTTTGAAAATATTCTGAGGTTTGGTCCAGTACTATTATTGATGATTTGTCTCATTTCTTGCCTATTTTGTTTGTTTGGTTTTTTGTTTTTTTTGGGTTTTTTTAGGTGAGGTTTTCTGGTTGAGCAGGTGTTTTTGGGTTTGATTTCTTTTCATGAAGGTGGTCTATGCCACTTCTAAGTGTAAAGAACGTATAAAACATCCTTGTGTGATTATTACCAAATCCTCATGCACATCCTTTCCTAAAGCAGTCCAGAGGTGTCCACTGGCTGCTTGTTCTTTATGGTACATCCAGTGTGGAAACTCAGGACAGACAGAACTATATTCCACCACTTCTAATTGACATTCTTTACAAGGGTCACAATTTCCCTGGCAGTACCTCAAGGAAGCCTACAAGAAAGATGGAGAGAGACTTTTTACAAGAGCATGTAGTGACAGGACAAGGGGGAATTGATTCAAACTGAAAGAGAGTAGATTTAGATTAGATGTAAGAAAAAAATTCTGTACTGTGAGGGTGGTGAGGCAGTGGCACAGGTTGCCAGAAAAATTGTGGATGTCTCATCTCTGGAAGTGTTCAAGGCCAGGCTGGAAGGGGCTCTGAGGAACCTGGTCTAGTGGAAGGTGTCAGTCCAGTGAGTTCAAAACTCTGCTGTCACAGACAACCATTTTGTGTAATCCTAAACATAAATTTCCCTAAGCTTCTTGTCCTGGGAATTGAACACCATCATTGCCAGCAGCTGCTGCTTTGATGATGTGTTTTTAATTCCATTATAAGAAAATTAGTTCTTAAGAATCCAGTTTAACTACAGTTCAAGGAAGAACAGTGTGTCTAGCAAAAATCTAATACTAGTGTTGCAAACATTAGTTTTCCTTTCTTTTTTTTTTTTTTTTCCAAACTAAAAATATTTAAGAGCATGGGATGAACAGTTCCACAGCATAACTGAGGCTTTAAAACCTGCAAAATTGCACCAATGCCTTCAATCTCAATAACACTGAATGGCTAAGTCATCATATGACACACGAAATCTTCAGCTAATCCCTAAGAGATCAGTAATCAACAAATATAAAATAAAAAATTGTTTTTACATGTGGCAGGTGGACTGTCCATCGCTGTAGCTTTCTCAATGCTCTTTAAGGGGTTCATGAGAGTCATGTATCCGCAGTCTCTAAGGAGATATGGATAAAAACTGCAGTGATGAGGAGGTTAAGGGCTGACATGGAGAGGGGTGGAAAGCAGTTGTGGGTGGCCCAGTTGACTGACACAGAGACTCAGAGACAGGAACAGGCAGCCAGGTAAAGCTGTCATGTGGGAAGGGATGAGGCATCACATTTTTTGTCTATCCCATGAAAAAAGTGTATGTGAAGATGAAATATTTTTTCCTCATGCAATGAGAGGATGAGCATCAAGAAAGAAATCTCAAAGAGCACCTAAAGGAGCTGCTTCTTGTCCTACAAGCCCTTTTGAGGACAGATTGCCAGAAAACAACTGACCATTAACTAATAAGGGCATTATCATATCTAGTATAGGGTTTACATCTTTTAGAAAAATATCGCCAAGTTTGGTTCAAAATCTAATTCTGAGAAAGCTTGTCAAAGTACAATCCATAACAGTAAGGCAAGTTTTAGATAATATAGTCAATAATATAAGCAACAACAGGAAAAACCCCTGCTAAACCCTGTCAATTCATCAGTAAAAATCTCTTTCTGTGCTTACTTGTGAGTTAAAAGTCCACAGAAGAAGGAAAAATTATAGACCATGAGGAGCATTATTATTTGTCTGAAAATACTGTACTTGCAGTATTGCAAGTACTACAATGCAATTTGTATCAGTTTGAGTCTTTCCATCAGAATTATTTCAGATAATGCTCATGTAACCAAAAGTAGAAGCAGACTCTGTTGTCTGGCAAATACCTTTCAGAGAGAGATCAAACATGTGGGGGAAAGTCTCAGTCAGGATGTACTTTTCCAAATAGGTCTTTTATGGCTATGGCATGGACTCTATGATTGTATTTATTTTTGTACAGAACCTTTTTTTTTTTCCTTTCTTTTTTTTTTTAAACTGAAATAAATTTCAGAAAGGCTTTGAATATGACCTACACACAAATCCCACTTTAATTCAGTGAACAATTTTAAGCAAAAAGTGCTTTTATTAAGAATCAAGGCTTTTTGTTTAAAGGCTGTCAATTTTAATGTGATATGCAGGTCTTTGTATTGTGAGAAAATGAATAACTGCTCCATATTTATTACCTCTACAAAATAAACCAAAGGAAATGAAATAAGAGACTGCTGGTAATTATTGGGTATAGTCCCTAGCTTAGTGCTATGATCCAAAGCTGAAAAGCTTAGAATCACAGAATCAGAGAATTGTTTGGGTTGGAAGGGACCTTTATTGCAGCCTTTCATTATTTAAAATGGGCTTACAAAAAAGGTGGTGACAGACTTTTGAACAGGAAATGTAGCAATAGGACAGGGGTGATGGTTTTAAACAAACAGAGAGTGGGTTCAGAATATATATAAGGAAGGGAGTATTTACAGGGAGGGTGACCAAAGATTGGAAAGAGTTGTCCAGAGAGGTGGTGGTTGCCCCATCCCTGGAAACATGCAAGACCAGGCTGGACAGGGCTCTGAGCAAGCTGATCTAGTTAAAGATGCCCTTCTCACAGCAGGAGAGTTGGACTGAGTAACCTGTAAGGAAGCCATGGCCCCACTTACCTGCTGAGTGAATTCCTGGTTTTCTGCTTTTGAACTGCATATTCCATTTTAATATATTGTGCAAATACTGTCACGAGTCGAGCTGTTTAGCAGCTAATCTTTAGGTAGCTGCAAATAAAGAACGTCATGAAGGTGTACTCAAGCCGTCTGTCTGGAGATTACTCGGCTGCTGCTGTACAGGTTTCTGCAGCGCTGTGGGAAAGCTCAGCAGTTGCCATCTAGTGGAGGATGCGTTCAAGACACTGAACTTCCCGCAGCTGCTGCTCCTTCTTCAGGGTGGGAAAGCTGGTGATGTGGGACAGCAAAAACCAAAGCAGTGCTATTTTCAGTGAGCATATGGATCAGAAAATGAAACATGAACTGATCAGACTTCATCCAGGAGCAGCATGGAGACCTAAGTTGTACTCTGTTTTAATCTGCATTCTCTATTTCCCACTTCGACATTACTATTATCTTCATACGTTGCAAAAGTTCAGCATAAAAAAAAATATGCTTCATTTTAGATTTGTTTTGGAAGCACTATAACATAGTGGAAGTTTAGTCTGTTTAAAAGCCAAAGTTTTATACTGCATTTTTCCATTGGTTCCTTTTCCCTGCTGTCCTGTCCCACTTCATCTCAGCAGGGCAGCACCTGAGCTGACACATCACTAGCAGTGCCAGCACTCACTCTAAGAACACAATTTCCAGTTAGCGAATGCCTGCTTCTCCCCTTTCAAGGACTTTGACTTAATTTACAAAGAAAACAAACCCTGAGCTAATAGAGGACAGGATCCCCTCTGGGCTTGGCTGTTCCTCGATTTTGTCCCTGTGGACCACTGCCAGACAATTCTGTCTACAAACTCCCTTCTGTCCAGAGAGGCCATGGATCTTGGTGATTAGTGAACTCACCTGGTACCGCCATGGAATGGCTCAGATCAGCATCACTGACACATCCTGTTGTCTCTTGTGCTGCTTTTTGCCCTGGTGAACCCCAATCCACTTGCCCACCGCCTGTCCACTCCAGTGAATGGTGAAGGAGGAAAAGAAAATGGATGAAAAATATAGTGGAAAAGGCAAAAATCAGCTGCATTTTTTCCTGCCTGCAAGGACCAGTTTAATTAAATTTATTGCAGAACTTCTTCTGATCTGGAGTAGCAGAAGATGAGTATCAGTTTGCAGGGAGCATTTCAGTGAGCATCAAGCATCCTGAAGTGTGAAAGAGCTGCTTTCTCCTGGCTGTTGCTTATGTTTGAGTATCTAGCTCCAAGCCCATGCTGGCTAGTGTGTAGACTGAGGCTTCACTTTCCCATCTACAGTGCTGTTTAGATCTAGTCCTGTGTTCTGTGATTTCTCACACTGCATGGTGCAGTGGAGCCTCAACTTCATCTGCTGTCAGGAGGTGAGGTGGAAGAAATAAGAAATAATAGTTATATAATATCCTGGACCTGCCCCAGTTGCTTTTAGACCACAGGTCTACTGAGAAGAAAACCCAGATGGCATTCCCTGTGTGGCTTTGCTATCACTAGGGTTTAAGGTGGCATTTCCCTTCATGTTGACTGTCTAAGTAATAAATGTCTAAATCCATCCATAGTTAGTGGAGATACAGCCAGAGAAGAAAAGGACATCTTAGAGTACACTTACACTTCAAACAGGTGCCCAAGTAATGGGGAGAAATTGCCCTCTGCAGCTGCCTCTCTGTCTCAGCATTGATTTTAGAGGAGCTGAGAAGAGCTATAAATAAAGCAGCAGCCCAAGGTTGCTCTTTGACCCGGAGCTCTAAGCTGTAGAAGAGCTGACAGCCATGCTGTGAAGCTCTGCTGATGTCCAAAGTGCTGAGGATGAACATAAACTGCCTGCTGGGAATGGGACTTGGTCTGTGCTATCAACTGAACCATGCCAAGGGACTGCAGGTGTATCCAACACAACTTGGAGTAAAATAAATTAAAACTTTAAAGAATTCAAATTAAGTAAGGTAAATTTCAAAAATCAACAATTGTCATACGTAGTATTCTCTGTCTGTAAGTAGAAATGTGACTCTGCTAACATAGATGTAAAATTATTGAGCATACATCTCTGGAGTCAAACTGGGATTGTTTTCTTGAATAACCATCAGGTGCAGAAGCTGTCCAGTGCAAAGATTTCTTTCTGAGATATACCTCTTTTCTCATTCCTTCTAGCAAAATTTTACAAAAGAATTTTTTTTCAGATTTTGCTGCTGCTGTACAAGGAGGAATATGATATAGGAGAGATGATAGGGATCATGTCAGTAACCCCACAAAAAAATTGAATAATCCTCTGTCTCTGGTAGAAACAAACCTATCTCCAGTTGGCTCTGTTTGTGGAAATGGATTCATTTGTTTCACCCTTTTTCAAGGGGTGAATGTTACCTCATCACCATGCAAGGAAGAAATCCTTAACATTATTTTTTTTTTTTTCCATTGGGTAAATGAAAAGTCCAGACAAATATTCCCATGTCATTCCTAGAGGCACAGAGTAGCTCAGAAGGTGGAATTGCCCTTTATTTCAGTACTCCCAGTCCTGTGTCTTGTCTAAATCAATCTTTAAAACGTTTTGATTCCTGTTCAAGGATAATATCTTATAAAAGTGACTTGTGGAATTGAATATCAGCTAATTTCTCCCTCATTTAAAGCATGAGCACGGAAGAAATGGCTTGCCAGAAACACTGCAGATGGACCAGCAAGAAAGGAAAGGCAATACTCAAGACTCACAAAGATCTAAGAGACAGAGCTTCTCTTGCAATGATTCTTTAGCCAGACTTCTACCATACTAAAGACAGTTCAGTTTAAAAGGTTTGTTTTGTTGAGCATGACTACACCAAATCGGTGCTGATGTGTTTACCAGTGGGTGAGTTGGTTTGGTGTGGAATGTGCTGGCACATAAATGGAATGGATTCTTTTTCCATGTTGTTCAGGTTACCAGCATGTTGGGGTGGTTTCTGGCTCTGGAGCATGTGCACGAGTTTCCTTGTTATAAGAAAAAATCAGTTTAAGGGTGTTTACAGATATTCTCCATTTGGCCTAACAGAAAGCACTCAACTCAATAAGTGTCCAGATTATAGTTTAAAGACTGAAAAATTGTTAATTCTGCGTTATGATGTTTTTTACATTCACATTTCTAACTTGAGAGATAAATTTTCTAATCTTCATTCTTTTTGTGAATACATCTGTGTTACTGAAAAAACAGCTTTCAGTGAACAAAACTGAAACAAGATGAGCTTTTTGGGTTTTTACTGCATCTTCTGAGTATAGTATTGCAAAAGTTCAGTAAAAAAATAGCAGCTGCTATTTACTTCAGAAAAACCATAAGGTCAATCCATAGTTAATCTTAAAAAAGACCAGATCACACTTTACACATATCTGTGCGTTTATGTTTCTCCCACTGGGCCAATTAGCATCTGCTTCTGCCAAGCACTGATCACATCCTACAGAAAGTGAAAGATCTTCACCCATAGAAAGAGAAAGATCTTCACCTGTTTCTGACTCTAGTGGAAGCTGAGGGCATGAAAACCCACTATCAGCATCTGGCCTTTAGAGATTAATGGCTATGAGTATGCAAAGAGTTTTACTAAACAATATACAGCACAGAAGGCATTTTTGGAACACTGCAAAAATAGAGTCCCTTTTTAAGACTCTCATTACTGTCATATAAAACAGATGGGAAAGATTTGAAAGTTTTAAATTATAGTAAAAAAAATGTCTTGTGCCAAATGCAACTTTTCAGAAAGTTTGTAATAAATTGACAGGAACTAGATTAAAAAAAAATAATGGCAAGCATTGCAAAAGTGAAGACTGGAGATGGAACAAGAACGAGAATAATGATCTAAGAAACAGCACACTCTGAAAATGTCAGAAAAATGGGAAAAAATGTTTTACTGCTGCTTTCATAGAAAATCAAAGGGAAAGATTATAACTTAAATGCAAATGCAAAATCAGGATCAAAAATGAGAAGACAAACATTTCCTATTTTTAGTTTTTCCACTAAAAAAATGGAGTCACTGAGGTCTTAGATGAAAAATTCCTGCCATTATGTATTAACTTTTTTTCACTATTGTGGTCCAGGAGGTGGGAAGATATTGAAAAGGTCATCTCTACAAAAATTGTGTCATATGGAAATGTGGTTGTCTGGTATTAATCTTTCAGTCTCCATTTGTTGTCTGTGCACAGGGGTAGTGATAAAACAGGGATTCATTTTCAAATGTGTGTGCCCAGTCGTGTGTGATAATGTGACTAAGTCCTTTAACATGAATATTTTAGGTACATGTCTTTTGTCAGTTATGTCAGCAGATAAACTAATGTTAATTACCTAGGTTCAGATAGCCTGGTTTAAAGCGTGGGTCTTTATTTCTCATTTTAATTAATGGACTCTAGTTCTGAATTGCAAGATTTTTCCCTTCTTGACAGATCTTTTAAAAATGACAAGTCTATTTCCATATTTAAGTACCAGTGCCTGGTACAGCGTCTGCTTATGCATCTTTCATTCTCCCAAGGACAGGTAATTTGGGCTTCAAAAACTCATCTGTAATTAAAGCTTCAGAGAACTTTTACCTGTGCAAGAAAACTGATAATGCAGAAAAATTCACCCAAACTGTGTGAAAGGTTGAGTCCAGTTTTTCAGCTCGAGTGGCAGAGGAAAGAAAAGCCTTTGAACATTTTAAAGCCATTACAGCAAAGGAGCTGCTATAGATGGTGTAAGGTGCCAACCTGCTTCCCCAGAAGCGCTGCCCCTCCGGGGCCACGCTCACTCTTTCCTTTGACCTTTAAAGCTGACAGCAGCGGAAGCAAACGACAGCAGATGATACCGAAGTCAGCAGCAGTCAAGCCTGTTTGTCAAACATTCTTCTTTTCACAGCTCTTAATGCAGATTTAACGGGTTTACCAGAGCAGATGGAAAAAGGAGTGGAAGAGGAATAGATGGGAGAGCAGGGTAAGGGTCATCCCTCTCTGAGAAGAAAGGTCTGCGAGGGAGGAATGTAATGGTTATAAGCAGTACATTACTCAAGGAAGGAGAAAGCATAGCCTAAAAACATTTGTCTTTTTATTAAGTCTGTCTTGATTTTTTTCCTATCTACTCTCAACTTGTTACACACTTGGAATGTCTGCATGAGCTCCTAAACTGCCTATACAAAATTTAGTGAGCAAAAATATTTCTAAAAGGATAAAATCACTAAGACAAATGGAAGGGATATCCATTTTGGAAAAGCTTGTTGGAAAACCTTGACAAATAAATTAAAGCTGCAAAAGCAAAGTGCTCTCTCTAAAATCACATTTCAGAATACACAGATAGCTTTTGTTCAGGAAAAATTTTGTTCAGCTTTTGTTCCTGCAAGAACCAGGGTGAGTGTTGGGGTTTCAACATGCATGTTCGAATGGAGGGAAATTCAGAGAGCATACTTCATGAATTTCCAGGTTACAAACTGTACAATTTTTAAAAAAAAATTTTATTTCAGAGCTTGACACATTGTTTTATAATTCTTCCCAAGTTATTGATGTTTTTGGCATTGTAATTATAGCAATCAGTGTTAGTAAGGACTTTATAAGGTCTAAATTAGTCATGTTAAGAATTTTCAATTTTCACCTAGCTTGTAGGCTGTATTGAGACATTGCTGTACCTCAGGAAGGCCTCAGCATCCTTGCACTCATCTTTTGAGGTTTGCCATTCCAGCAGTGAGATCTGTGCTCCCTTTGGCAGACATCTCATGGGTTTCAGCAGTGATCTGGTTAAGGTTCCATTTAACGTGGTAACACAGATGAGTGTGAGCTGCTACTGCCATGATATTAAATAAAGTGAGTGAGTTCACGTTGTCACTTAGGAGGCCAATTTGCCCTGTGGGCTTTCTTTCCTTCTGAGGTTAAATCCGGCTCAGTCTGTAGCTTCACTGGGGCATTGACAAGGATTTAGCTGTAACTGAAAGACAACAAGTGGGAATGAGGTGTAGAGTGCCTTTTCATATGGGCATGTAGTGATAGGACAAGGGAGATAACCTTAAGGTCCCTTCCTATCCAAACCACACCATGATTCTGTGAAAACACAGATCCCTGTTCATGCACTTATTTAATGTCAAAACATTGGATAGAGTGGAATAGTAACAATTTCTATCCCTACAAAAATACAGGTTCTGTGAAAGCTGGTAAGAAGTGAATGCATGGAGAGTAGGGTGTCCTTCGGCTGGGAATACCTGTTGAGCTGAGCGGCATTTTCAGGTGAGACACAGCTAGTGTAACCACAGCAAGTGCTGTAGAAACTGGGAAGGACCGACCCCCAGTGTTTAGCATCTTTCTGATCCTGAGGAACTGACTTCTGAATTTGACTTTAAAACCTCATGTTCCTCAGTTTTGTTCAGAATTCCAGGTTTGAAGCAAAGCTATGGAATTTTTGCTTGCCATTTACTCTTTTCATCAAGTATTGTCAATATTTCAGTGAAGGAGCTGAGTCACTTGAGTATTGGCACTGACTTCCCTGGAAGTGCAACTTGCAGAAGGGAGCTGGATTTATAGACTTCAAGTTATCCATTTTTGCTATTCTTATGTCAAATGAAAATAAAGTAGAATAAACATCCACTTCCAAGCCACCCCCTTCTGCCTTTGTTATTCTAGTGTCAAAGGTGTCCTTGCCTCCTTTTGCTTGTTTAGATTTTATATATTGAAAGGTTTCTAGTAATTTATGTCTGCAAGATTGCTTTTATATCTTCTTTTGTTCCATTTCGCTGTTTTAATTTAGATGTTAACCTTTCTGATTCTTAAGTATCATTTTCCTGATGGCAATCTGTTTCTTTTCTTTCCCTTCTTTTCTTGAGCTATGCGGGCTTCTCTCATTATCTATTTCCTGTCCTCAAACCAATGAATAGGCTGTGAAAATGTTGTCAGCGACACCTCCTGCTGCAGGAGTGAGCAGACAAAGGGAGCCTCTGTGTTTCTGACACCTTGATTACGAGGTGACAACAGCAGCTCTCTGCCCGCACCTGCACACCAGGCACTGCTCACTGTGGCTCCAGTGCAGCAAGTCCTCAGCCACTAACAGAATAGAAACTGATGGTATTGCTTTTTGCACAATCACCAACATTGTCTGGGAAAATATATTGTATTCTCTACCATAGCTATCGGCTTTAGATTTTTTTTTTCCTTCTTGATTTTCCTATGTTTTGGGATGGCATGGCAATCAGATAGCACTTCCTCAGAAATTAGAATAGACTGCAGAATCTGGCATTGGTGTTTTGTGGAAATTAGAAGGCATTGTTATGTGCCTGTGTATAAATTCTAGCTGCGCCATTTCTGTCTATACTGCAGGAAATGATGGCCCCCACAACTTCCAAATATGTTCAGTTTGCTTCCCAGGAACTCAAGTTACTGTCTTGTGAGGAGCAGCAAGTCTTATGAGGAGGATTGAGATTCCTGGGGGTGTTTAGCCTGGAGAAAAGAAGGCTCAGGGAGACCTCCTCACTCTCCAAAACTCCCTGGAAGGAGTGTATAGCCAGGTGGGGATCAGTCACTTCTCCTAGTCAACAAGTGGTGGACAGGAGAAAATGGCCTCAATGTGCAACAGGTGAGGTTTAGATTGGATATTAGGAAAAACTTCTCCCCTTAAAGAGTGACCAGGCATTGGAACAGGCTCCCTAGGGAAGTGGTAAAATCATCATGCCTGAAAGTCTTCTAAAGGAAGAATGTGGATGTGGCACCTGGGGACGTGGTTTAGTGTTGATCATGGTGATGCTGGGTTAGTGGATGGACTTGATGATCTTACAGGTCTTTTCCAACCTTAATGATTCTATGATTCAACAGGGGATTGTTAATTGCCTTTGTGACTCAGAAATGGTTAATTGCTGAGCCCAGTTTCCTTGGTAGCAATTATAATGATCTGGCTATATTTATACAAACAGAATGTAATATCAATGAATAATTATTTTTATTGCATTGTTTGTCGAAGATTAAAATAACTACCAGCACATCTGGGGAAAGTGCTGAGTGTCCTCAAAGTCATACCTCAGAAAACATGGTAAAAAAGGTTTGCTTTCTGAAAACAAAGCAAGTCAACCAGCCAATCCAAACTGACTGAATGGGAATGGAAAGCAGTAAACCAGAAGTGGTGCAGACAGTATGGAATAAAAGACAAGAAATAGGCATAGATATAAAACTATCATCGTTAAAGGAAGCTAAAGGCAGCTGCACAATATCTATGGCTGCAATGAGAGGAAAAATGTGATTAGATGAAAGTGCTTGTTACATCCTGGGATCTGCAGCTACAAGGGAATGTGCTAGTTTGGATACACGGATGTGAGTCTCAGAGAAGGATTCAAATAACACTACAAGCAATTTTTCCTAAATGCTTTTCTGACTGCAATATTGTAACTAGCCAATGTGATGTCACCCTTGGGTAAATTAAAAACAAACAAACAAACAAAAAAAAAACCAACAAAAACAAGCCCCAAATGGAAAGAAATGGAAATGTGGTCCAAGATGTTATATAGCACTAATAAGATACTTGCTAGAATTTTATCTAAGTCACTGTTTTTAAGACAGATGTGGAAGCTGTGGGGAGCATGAAAAAGAAGATGAAAAAATAATCCTTCCCAAAACAAGCTAAAGGATCTCAATCTATTTCATTTGCTGAATGGGTAGATTTGATTACAGGACCTGTGTTCCTGCTTTAAGAGAAAATATGAAGGTTTTCTTCCAATTCACTGGAAAAGGTTTAGAATTACTCAGTGAGATGAAAGCAGAAATGAGATAAGTCAGCACCACTTCACAGTGAGAGTAAACATTACAGAACCTTACCAATTCTTAAAATGAAATTAGATAACCTTTTTTAAGGACCTGCCTTAAATATGACTTCTGGGAGACATCCTGAGCCCTGCACTTGCAGGGGCCTGGCTGCCTTGTTCCTTCTGACCTTGCTGTCAATGAAAAAATGAAAATGAAAATGCCCCATTTACTCTTTTCATGGGTTGTTGCCAGAACAGAGTAAGATCAGCCTTGCTTTCAACAGGCTTCTAATGCTCCCTGATCAATATGAAGGTAATGGTTCTCATCATTGCCTTAATGACTTGTCATCAATAGCTATAATTAAATGGCCATATATATACATATGTACATATACCTATAAAATACATATGGTTATGTATAATATTGAAGGTGTCTCTGCCCATGGCAGGGCATTTGGAACTAGATGATCTTTAGGGTCCTTTCCAACCCAAACCATTCTACGATTCTATGATTCTGTGATTGTATGAATGGGATCAAATCTCTTTTTGGATTTTTTGCACAGTGCAAAATTTAGTGTGTACCTCATGAAAACATGAAGTATTAGATTTAAATCCAAGAATCTGTGCTCCTGATACAGTGCATAATTATACTGCACAGATGTATAATTATACATGTTATGCACTCCTGCAGTATAAATCTATCAATGGATATTAAACAAAGTGGTGTGAATATTATATCTAATTCAAGAAAATGTTAATTTATGAGAATAAGGACACAGGTCCAAACCCAAAGATATCTATATCTATCTATATCTATATCTATATCTATATCTATATCTATATCTATATCATCTATATCTATATTTATGTCATCTATATCTATATCTGTATCTATAATTTTTTCCCCAAAAATCCTTGCTAAATATTCATTTGAACCAGAGGACTAGAGTAGGTGTTTCTGTGATCCAGGCCAATAGCCTTTCTGTCCTTAAACCTCATATTTTAAGAGTATCTAGTTGATCTCAAGGTTCAGGAAGGACTATTTTCTTTCATAGCACAAGTTGAATATGTATGATCAGAATTATTTTTTTTTCTCTTCCTTTAAAACATCAGTGTTGGATGCAGCTGGAGACACCATGTCAGATTGAGTAGGCCAATGCTTTCAGGGGGTATTGAGAATCCTCTGCTTTAAATTCTTGGCTGGTACATCTTAGCTACCTAGTGAGGATTAAATATATCATGAGACTTGGGGACAGGGCTGAATTTTCCACAAGTCAGATTAGAAGGAACCTTGGGATTTTTTTCAGGCTTTATTATAGCTCCGAGTACGGATAATTTCTTACCTAATCAATTCTTTGTTATTGTTGAAGCCCAAGGTAACACCTTGTTCTTTTCTATCCCCTACCTATGGCACTTAATAATTTAGTTTTTCATGGGCTGAAATTATGTAGTTTAGCTCAAATTACCAGGCTCAGTACAAGCTAAATGGAAGAAAATTAATGTCTTCTGCTACAGAGCTCAATCTGAGCTGTCTAGTCATTCCTTCTGGTATTAAACATAAAACTTTGCCTTAGCAAATTAATTTGGTCTGAAAAGTCAAAAGTGGAAGGAATTTCAGAAGGGTTGTGGAGAGTTTTCCTATAAACTTTAAAACTGAGTGGGTTTTTTGTTTTTGTTGTATTTTTTGTTTGTTTGTTTTGTTTTGTTTCTATTTTGTGACTCAATTTGAAATCAAAATCTTTCTCTAATGTTTTCTCCAATTTTTTCTTTCAAGTTTTCCATTTAGTTGAATGTACCTGAACCTATAGGTTTGGAATATATAATCCAATAATAACAAAAATGTCTTTCGAATGTGGAGCTCATTTTAGGGATAATTTGGGCCCAACCCTACTATCAATAATTGAGGGAGGGTTACCCATATGCTCCTCAGACAATTAATTCATTTTGGCCACTGAGTATATTGGGATCAGATAAGTTTTTCATTGCTGCCTTTCTCTGTCATGACAGTATATATTTATGATTATTTAGGCTGCGAGGTCCTTGTGTACCATAATATTAACTGTGCTGACTCTGCCTTACCTAATAGAGAAAACCTTGTCAGAGGGAATCCTTTGTTCCCAGACTTGGTGATACATAGTGCCTGACTCCCCTAGAGCAGGTATCTTCTGGAAATGGTGTATCTTCCCTGGGGACCTAGAACCATGACACCTTTTTAAAATTGTTTTTTCAGTACAAAACACCAGCCCTCACAGTGTTGCAGTCCAGTTCCTTTTACAAGTGAGCCATAGCTTCAGCACAGAATGGAATCTGTATGTGCTCAGCACATGGGATGAACTGGAGGACACGTGCCTCTGGCACAGTGCTGGGGACTTGGTTTAAGATTTCCCCAGCTGGAATTCAAATTTCAGCTCAAGGATAACAAATGGGGTTTTTTCTCTTTTTTTTCCCAAAAAAATGCTGTGAGATATTTAGAACCTTGTAATATCCCAACCTGGGATCAGCAAGTGAGCAGAGGAATTAAGCTTTTAGTCGTAGGGAAGCAGCCAGTGTTGATTGTTTCCCTACTTGGATGGAGGAGACAGGTCGCTGGGAAAGAAGCAGCATTCAAAGATAGCTCAGGTCACGTTCTGGGTTTTGTTTTTTCTTTCCATATAAGAAACTAAATATAACACAAGAAACTCAGTGATGGGCAGAATTTATTGGCCCTCATAAGGAGCAGTAGCCACCTCATAGTTTGTGGATATTGTCTTGATCCTGTGTCACAGTGGAGCACAGTGAAATGCCTTCACCCATCTTTGTTCCCACTCTCCATCAAGGAGGCAAGCACAGTTTGGGAAGTCAGCTCATTCTTTATCCATTGCTTGGTTGTGAACTTGTATTAAGGAACTAGCTCCAAAATAAAGGGTAATGTATTTTGGAAGGAGAAGGCTGGTGTTCAAGCACTGGTGGATTTTTTAATTAGAAAATTACAATGGTTTTGCCTACCATTTAGCAAAACCAGTTCATTTCAGTCAAATTTAGAACTGATCAAAGCAAGTTATACACCACAATTGTAGTATAACAAATAAAAATCACAGTACCTGTTCTTGGCAGATATTATTTAAGGTAAAGGAGAATAAGATTAATTTTTTTTAGTGTTGCCAAGATTTTAAGTTCAATCACCAGTGTGCACACATAAGAGATATTCAATAGGTATAGTAAAAGTTAATTAAATTTAAGCATAGCTTGATTTGTCCCAGTAAGGACACGTGGCCTGAAATGTATCTGAGGAGGGAACTCACACCTTTCTAAAGGGATTGGGAAACCAATATGGGACATACCAGAATGCATGGCCTCCCATGGCAGTTGTATAAGAAAACAACTTACACAGGGTAAATGTTTGGTGAATTAACTACTTATTTTGTGTCACTTTGGACATGTTTGTTTGGACTAGTAAATCACTTCTTGAGGAAATGGCTTGAAAGACAATTGGGCAAGGTTAAACTTGCAGTAGAATTTAAGCAACTGAGTGTAAAGGCCAGTTGTTTAGACTACCTCCACGGCTCTCTAATCTTGGGCACAGTGAAAGAGCTGTAAAAGCCCTGGCACTGCCCATTGTCTGTGAGTGTGTGTGTGTCTGTTTCTGACAGGATCTTCATGTTGCTTTGCCATCTCTTCCACTCCAGTGTCATCTTCCCTCCTGGAATAATTGTTTGAGCTGGCTGCCTTTTTTGAAGTGTGAAGAATTAGATTGCATAAAGTCACAGTTACTCTTCTGCTGTTTGAACTCAGCAGTAGAAAAATCTGAGGAGAGAAACAAATGTAAAATTTCCCATTCCTGCAGAGCGTAGGCACTTTCACAAGTGAGCCACAGCATCAACTGCCCTGCTGGTTCTGGGCTTCACCCCAGCAGCCCTGAGCCCCAGAAGCAGACAGCAAAGTCTGCAACTACTCTTTATTTCATATCTATGCTCCTAGGGCATAGAGAGCTCCAGAAACCAGAAGATGGTGTGTTTCCTCTTTAAAGAGGGGTACAAAATTGGAGAAAGGGACATAAAGCCTCATTCAGGATGTCAGAGTGAATATTTCTGAGTGTATAGGTTTATAGAGTAGTTCACAACCATTAATCTGTGTATTACTTTGGCAAACCTTATCACCCAGTCTGAGACCAAAGATAAAACCAAGCTGAGATATCAAATGGAAGCACCTTGTTTCCATAAGCTCATGCACCTCACATCTTGCCAAAGTAACTTGGCTACCTGAAGGAATTACTCAGAGAAGTTCTGTCCACAGCAGGATGGAGGTATGAAATAAGTAGGTGGGCTTAGTGCAGCATCTAGTGGACAAGTGTCCACATCACAAAAACCCCCTTGTGTTTCTGGCTGATTATTGAAGGAAAAATCAGCAAAGAACCAAGGGACCGTAGAGTAGAGCAAAATCCAATTTAGCTGTAAGAAGCATTTCTCTTCCTAATGAGGCACACTGGCTAATGAAAGGAACTCATCCTAACATCATCCATTTTATAAATGTGAAATATACAGATAGGGAACCTGAGGCAATGTAGATTGACTTAAGTCAAAGTGAATTAAATCACTGGTCAGAAACATGAATTTAATCAAAAGCATGAAATCTTAAGTTAAACAGTGGTTGTGGGGGTTTTTTGTTTGTTTGTTTGTTTGCATTTTATGTCCTAAGGAATCTTTCTCAATGACTGGTCCAGTGACTTAATGTGATGTTGTGCAGACAGACACAGTTTTTAAAGAAAATTTGATTTTCCTTATTTCCTAGAGGGAAGGAATTGATACTCACACATCCATTGAATAAATTTGATCATTTATAAGATATTTTCTCTGTCTTAATTTTTTGATTTTTAAATTGGATTTGAATTTAGCTGGTGGCTAATTCATTAAAGAGATGGTGAGTTGAAAATCTGATATCTTGGTGTGTAACAGAACAAAGAGTGAGATTTTCAAAACCACTAAGCAGACAAGCACTTCTCTTTCAATATTAAAAGTGCAGCTGAACTAAAGCAGAATTGGGAGCTAGTCTTGGTGGATACTTTTCAAAGTCTCATGGTTTTATGGTCTTTAAAAAGTGGGTCATTTGTTCTTTAAATTTTAGTTACAGTAGCTCTCATATTCTCATTCTGGCTTTTATTTATAAGTTGTAAAAGGAGAACAGCATGGTGGCTAATTAATTTCTGATTCATTTTCTCAGGTTTAATTCAAATGATGAAAATATTCCTGTTGAATCTTGTAATAAATAGAGACTCAAAGAAATGAAGGCAAATGCTTATTATACAACAAAAGCAGAAAGTATTGGCCTTTGAAAAACATGTAAATATTTACATTCAGTCTTTTGTAAAAAGTACAATACAGGGTAATTTGACCTATTTATAAAGATTGAGCTATTGTAAAAAAAGCAGCAACTTCTCAATTTCAGCTGTGTCATTATGGGAAAAGGTAGAAGTCCTTAACTCCTTAAAATCTGGGAATTAATAACTGTTGCAATACACTTTCTTATATCTTTAATTAGTTGTAATAATTTTAGTAAGCCCAGGCTTAGCATAAACAAAGTCTCTCCTCACCAAGCACACTTCAAGCATCATCACCAACTTCCCTCAGGCATGGGCATACCCAGTGGCTGCAAGAGGGAATTTGATGGTGGAGACTGTAGAGTTTGAGTGCTGTTTTCTTCCCCTCCTCCTCTCACCTGTGAGCACCAGTGAGTGTTCACTGGTTTATTTGGCACCCCCAGGGAATAGACTGCCCTCCTGGGTGCTCAGCTTGGGTTGCCCCTCTCATTCCCTACCAACATGCTTTTGCCTCTGTGGCGCTTGTACCATTTTTCTTTTCTCATTTGTGCCTTTACCATGCCCCAATAAGTTGGTTTTGTCCTTTCATCTCTTCTCTCCCAGGGAGCTGTTTGTGGTGCAGTAGCAGTAGGACAGTTCATTTACAGAGAGAGCGTGTGACCATGGTTGCTTTCTATGATCTTCTTGATCTCTACAAATTTCATCCTGAATTCCACTCTGTTCATAATCCAGCTTCTTCTAGGTCATCCAAGCTGTTGTTAGAATGCAGTGGTGTCCTTACATCTGCATTTGATTACCTCAGACAAGGCCATGGTTGCCATAAACCTATGATAAAATGAGTAGACATCTAAATGAGAAGTACCCATGGAAATAATTTATTTCTACTAGAATAAGACTTTTGACATGCCTCCTCTTGTATCCAAGTTTCTGGGCAGCTAGATAAGTAACAAACTAGTTGAATGATCAGACTTGGAGGGCACTGGTTAGTGAGTCACTCTCTACCTTGAGACTGACAGCAAGTGTATCACGAAAATCTATTCTGGGATCCTTGCTCTTTGTCAGTTGGGTTCTAGCAGTGTCTGGGGATGAAGAGCACATGGTCATCAGGTCAGCAAACACCACAATGCAGGGACAAGTTAACATGCTTAAAGGCAGGGCTGCCCTCCATAGAGACCTGGATGGTCGGGAGAATAAGGCCAACACAAACTTCATTAAATTCAACATGTATAAACAGGAGCAGAGCCAGGCTATCCAGGGAAGTGATTACTTTCCTCTTCTCAAAGCTTGTTAAACCCCATGCATTTTCCAGCACAAAGAAGATGTTCTTTAAATACAAGCAAATTTAGGAAATGCCCACCAAGATGGTCAGAGCTGGAGCACTTTCCCTCTGAGGGGAGACAAAGGCCAAAACTCATTCAGCCTTTAAAGGAATAGCTTCAAGGGGAAATAATCACTGACCTGAATGGCACATGGTGGAAGGATAAGGGGTAATTGTCCTAGATTGCAATGAAAGAGGGTCAGAATGGACATAAGGGGACATGGTTCGTCCTGCAACAGCCCAGCAATGGGCCAGGTTTCCCAGAGAGTGCAGTCTCCATCCTTGGAATCCTTCAGGACTTAACTGACAAAAACCCTGAGCAACTTCTTCTGCCTTCATAGTTGATCCTGCATTGAAGGGAAGTTTGGACCAAGAGCTGCCTAAGTTCCCTTCCAACAAGAATTGTCCTGAGATTCTGTGATCTACATTTTTCCTCATTAAATAATGCATGGCATAGAACATTCCTTGCTCCAAGTAAAAACACCCCAGTCTTCTGTCTTCCTTTCTGTACAAAAAAAGAAACATTCTTAGAACTGTCAGATTTTCTCATGTTATGAGGAATGTGTCTGCAGCAAAAAATGGCAATATATTCCTCTGTGCAAGATAGCTGTAAGAAACCTCTACAGAAATATCTAGTATCAGGAATGGTCAGTTCATAGCTATGTTCCTCTGTCTCAAGATATTTTCAGGTTTTTCATTAGAACAGAGTAGTAAGTTAAAATCAAAAAGTTAAAATCAATCCTCCTTTGGATGTTTATAATACAACCCTCCATACAGGATGTTTCTAACCCACCTAATTGCAGAGAAATACTTTAAAATATGACTCATGTGCATCCTGAGATCTCAAATAAGAGGGACTGATTATGGGTAGAGCTTCCACTTCTGCTTAAACTCCTCTCTAGGGTCAAGTTTCAACTTGTTGATACCACTGCATGGACACCTGCCTAAGAGCAGTTGGTGGGAGACTCCAGATGGGAGTTTCTGGCTGTGATACTCATAAATGGATCAGCAGCCACAGTAGTAGATGCAATTCTCCCACGGCTCCTGAGTCCTGTTCAGCTTCTCCTCTTCGTGTTCCTGTGCCAAGATCTGACACAAGCTTCATGATATTCTGGCAGAGATGGGATGTGCCAGCAGAGAGGGAAGAGAAGACTGGCTGGGACATGGAGGGATAGGTACAGGTGGCAGGAAGGAACAGCTGACAGAGCCTCAGGATGTCAATCCACACTCACGAGACTGCGCCATCACCTGCAGTTACAGAAGCCCTGTAAATAGTTCTCTTAATTTAAAGATAGCTCAGGTTTACAGATGTAAAGACCTCCCAGATGGTTTTTATCCAAATATAGGACATGAAATGGTGAGGAATCTGAGGGGCAGCCAAAAAAGTAATTTTTATCAGTACCTAGAAATCTCATATGGATGTTAGAAGGAGGTTCAGCTGTGGTTTACCATTCTGCCTTGGCGGTGAGGCAGTTTCCTGCCTTCTGACTCTTGTCAGCTCTCCAGCATGTGCCTGGCTCAGCCTGGCAACTCCAATTTATAGAACAGCACCCTTTAAAGTTAGATAGTGCTTAATTTCAATCTGGCATTGACACATGGAATATTAACACAAATATTTCCCATTAAAACCAAGTATATCTGTGTTTGTCTCTGGTACACTGATGGAGGATTTGACCATGTGAGCATCCTTAAACTCTGA
The DNA here is from genome assembly GCA_013400435.1 of Pycnonotus jocosus. Classification (NCBI taxonomy): domain Eukaryota; kingdom Metazoa; phylum Chordata; class Aves; order Passeriformes; family Pycnonotidae; genus Pycnonotus; species Pycnonotus jocosus. The sequence continues at coordinate 984,194 of VWYP01004868.1, read as the reverse complement.
GGAGCTGCATAAATGCCTCTTTTTAATATCTATTCTCATGTGCTAAGTTGTTTGAATCTGTTGTTGCACATAAAGATATAGTGAGGGAAGTAACCTGAAGCTATGTATTGGTGTTATCATTAGCAATATTCTTCAAAAAATACAAAAGCATCTTTTTGTGAGGTACACAGGCAAACATAAATTGTGCTCTAATAGTTCAGCAATTTCTTTATTACTTCTCTGCCACAACTATAAAATAACTTGTATATCAGACTGATGCCAAAAACAAGCACAATTTCAGGTAAACAGCTGTCTAAGTACTCTACCAGGAAATTTATGTAACTTTAGCTCCTTCCTACGGCTGAAAATGCAATAGTCTGGAACAGACACCACTGTTGCATATCCTCAGGAAAAAAGGTATAATTATTGGTTGTGGCTGGCAGTTTATCTTATTCAGAAAAGTGGTTTCCTATTAAAATAATAGAATTCCAGCAAATCACTGGAAAAAGAAGACAGTATTTATATTCATAGCTGAATGAATTGATTTCTTTAAACACTGTAATTTTCAATAATATCTGAAGATGATTTACTTAAATTTTAATTAATATATAGATAAATATGTAATTTTTCACCTCTCCAGAACAATTTTCAGTGGTCCGACTTTGATTACTAAGCCTTTGGGGTGGTATTTTCATCTCATGCAGTATAGTGCAAATTTAATTCACAGCAATCACTAAACAACAGACAGAAAAAATGTGATTGAGAGTCTAACATTGGCTGGATGTACACTGACATTAACCTTTGAGAAATATAGGAAAATTTATATGTTAGGAAGTGGCAGGAATAACCTGAGGGAGGTATTTATGAGAGGACAAAGATCTTTAAAAAAATAATGCTGAAACAGAGGTAATAACAATAAAAGCTAAAGACCACAGTCCTGCACATTCATCTACCTATTGAACTCATGGTCAAGTGATGTCACATGTCTGTTGAGCATGTGATTTACTGTGTCTGTGCTCTTTTCCTGTTCAAAATGTGAGGCAATTTAATGTCATTTCCAGTAAAAGAGGAGTTTTCCATAGATTCAGAGTAAATGTATGGAAACAATTCATTTGAGGCAAAATCAATTGCTAAATTAAGGTAATTTGTCAATCAACCTGACCTTTGAGTGTTTTTAGGCTTAAAACTTGAAAGCAGTCACAACAGGGTACTCTGGCAAACCAACTTTGCTGAAGAGGTGTTTGAATGTCCCAGAACAAGACGAGAGTCATGTCAGACAATCAGAGACTCACAGAACCATAGAGTAGGATAGGTTGGAAGGAACTTTAAATGCCATGTAGTCCAACTCCGCTGCAATGTTCAGAGATGTCTCCAACTAGATCCAGTTGTTCAGAGCCCTCTCCAACTTGATCTTGAATGTTTCCAGGGATGGGGCATCTACCATATCTCTGAAAAAACTGTGCCTGTTTTACCACTCTCTTTGTAAAAATCCTCTCTTTTACATCTAATCTAAACTAATCTTTAAACTTCAGTTTAAAACCATTACCCTTCATCCTATATCATTTTGAGCAAAGGATTAGTGATAAACACCATTTTCTAATCCTGGAGATTCTGGTTTCCACCTCTCAGCTGCCTCCTAGGACTTGATTGCAATTCCTTCTTATGTATGAGGACCCATTTTGATAAAAATCCAGTGTCAGTCTCCCCACGTATATCTTCAGCTCATTCAAAGGGCCTCATCCTCTGGCTGTACATGTTGCATAATGTAAATTCACTCTTTGACTGGCTTTTGGAGCCAAACATTCTGGGGCATATCCCATGACACACACAAAAAAATGCTAGAGAGGAAAGTGCACAGTCTGGAAACTATACAGTTGTCCAGAACAACCCCAGGATGTTTAGTATCCTAAGACACACACAGAAGAAACACGGATTTCTAATGTCATGGAAACCCAAGATCAAGTGCTGTAATCTGTGGATATGGCCTGTGTGACTTGCAGAGGAAGACCCTCAAGAGGTCGTTATGAGGCATGCCAAATTTCTTGGCCTGAGTTGGATGCAGTCGGATATAAATTTTTTGTAAGCATCTAGAGCATGTCTAGAAATCATAAACTTACCCACAATCTTTTTTCATTGTCCAGACACTGAGTTTCACTTTGATTTAATTACTTAAGAGGTTATCTGGATTCTTTAATTTTTACTTAAAACCAGTGTCTAGGCCAATACCTGGTAACAAAAAGGGGCAACCATCATATCCATAATTCAGAAATATCTTATGAACTTTCTGGGTGACCACAAGCCCATCAGTTCTTTTGGGGATTTTTTTCTCAGTTGTAGAGTGTTTCATTTCCATCATTCCTTAAATGACTTTCATGGTCACCTGTTCCATAACAATACATTAAATACAGGAAAAGAGGACATGAAATTTTCTCATTATTCCCATAAAGGAATAATTTACTTAACTGACAAAAAAATGCAGTTGACACTCTAAGTAATGCTGTTCTTGAGAATCAACCCTAATCTCCACTATGAAGCGATAAATGGGTGCTAAAGGCTAAGCAGATTATCCCAAGAAAGTCTCCTTGAAAGTCATTTAACAGCTAATCGTATGTTAATGTCAAACATTTCCAGTTTCTCATGGGAGAGAAATATGCATTCCACCTGATTTTCCTATTCTGTAACAATTTTAGGAGTATATCCAAATTGAAAGATTCTGCAAATGTCCCCTCAGAAATACCCCTTCTCTGACATTTTTCATGATTTTGATTTTAGCCCAATTTGATTTGCCCCAAGGTCAACAGAGGCCTCACATATTTGAGAGAAATAAGGTACCTTGTTTCCTTTTTGCTTGGCTCACCTAAGAGCCTGACTATGGCACCTCACTGCCCCCCAAATTTTACAACATGATTAAGGGGAAAGGAGTACAGAGCTCTAGGACACATGTGGACTATGTTCAGTTTCTAGTTCAGTCCATCTTCATTTCTTCAATCTCTTTAAACTCTCTACTAGAGATCATCCTAACAACACTTAGTGCATTTCAATGTGAAGACAATCTAGGATATCTGCCCTGAAAATTTTAAACAGCACCATGAGAGAAGTCTACAGTTGAAGGAAGTGATTTGGGCAGTCATAGAGGCCTGGCTGGCACAACCTGTTTTCCATTTTAGCTCATTTTTCCACACTCTCTAGTCATGCCTCAGGGGAATAATATTTCATAACGAGAAGCTGAACACTATAAAAGAGTGTGATTGCATCATGATGTGTCTTGAAACCTATATTTTTTCTTTTCGTGAATGAAAGTGCTTTCCTTCCAGAGTCGAAAGGAGCACATGAATGTAGGAAAGATGATGACTCACAGCTGTAAAATCTCTCACATGCATAACATTCATGAGCATGAAGGCCTGACTGCAATCAGCATGGGGCTTAATTTCTTATAGGTGTGTACAAGCCAGCTGGGGCACTGGTAGTGCATTTTCTGAGGCAGCCCAGTGATGAGCATGGGCTGCAAAATCTGCCCAAGCAGCAGTGCAAGGCTTTGGGTGGCCAGCTCTTACTGGGTAATGGCTCCCATGTCTATATTGTTTTCTGTATTTTCTCTTAAGCCAGCTTATCTCCCCTGCTGGTACCCTTTTATTTATTTGCACTGTAATCCTGACTCTGACTTGTACAGCTATATTTTCTAAGGTTTTGTTAAAAGATGTATTTGAGAAGTACTTTGGTCCTAACAATACACAAGTGAGAAGGAAAAGACATCATGACTTTGCAGAGCTGTGAGGTAGGGCAGGTTGACAACAGGGGAAAGAATGGGAGAAGGATACTACATTCCTTTTAACAGCAAATGACAAAATTCTTCTTCCATTTTCCAGATGAAGGAAGGAAATTGGCACTTTTCACATTATAGGAAGCTTTTAAAATGACATATTTAATCGGCAAAGTGACCTTAGAAATCCAAAAAGTGAGAGTGGCATCTTCTGTCTTTGCTGAGGTAGAGGAAGGAGCTGGAAGAGCCTGCCAGGGTCAATGAGGATCAAACAAGCCGTTCCAGACAGCTGGATTGTTCCTTGTGTAAAACCACATTAAACCATGTGGACTCTCCTGTCACACCGTGAGCTGGTCAAGGCAACAATGCTTGCTTATGTATTTGTTTATTTATTCAATTTACAAGAGACTTTGGTCAGCACACTCCCTTAGGGCAGGCATAATAAAAACAGTACATCAATTAAATAGCAATGCTTACAGCATTGACAGAGTGCCTAACGAAGGACTTTGAATTCCTTCAGGCCTGTCCCTTTGGGGAATACTCAGCTTGTAGCTCTCACACATCTGGAAGGTTTGGAGGAAAAAACAGGCTGCCTGAATACATGGATGTACCTTGAAGCACAGTTTGAAGGACAACAGGAGCTTCAACTGTTGTCTTACAGCTGTAAGGGAAGAGAATTCTCCAGTTTGGAGCCCTACATGAGAGAAACCTGAGTTTTTTAAAGCTATTTATGTACTACAATCACAAGTAGGCCCTAGTGGGTGTTCTTACTTGCCCTGTTTTTTAATTTTAATTTCAAACTTGTTCAGCCTACAAGGGAAAATCCCATGAGGTACCAGAATTCATCTATCTAACTAAAAATCTGGGCCTTGGTTGAGTATTGCTACAGCATCAACAGCCTGGCAGAGGGGCAGCCTCTGAGGTCTCTTTTATAGCTCTTTGGCCAAGCACACTAAGAGCTAAAAGTGTGATGTTTATTAAGGGTCTATCATAGAACAAAAATATGCCCTGAAGAAAATAAAGAGCAAACCACACAAACCTCTTGTACCCCTCAGTTAATATCAGCTCCCAGCCATGTGGCATGTCCCGCATGTGTCCCTGCTTCCTACCTGTGTTCCTCATTTTCTCCATTTTATGGAGTTAGAGTGGCCAGTGGCCATGGAGGGATAAACTCAGGACAACTGTTCTGTTTTCCTAATGGCAGTTTTTGTAGGGTGGTGATGGATCCAGACAGAATGTGTCCCATCTTGTCCTTCAGGTCATGCAGACTAAGTGGTCCTGGACAGGAAAAGTTTTATTTTCCTTTTCAAACCCTGACTCACAGCCAGCAGGTCCACAGGAATCCATGGGGAAGCCACAGCCTGTCTAGATGCATAAAAAGAAGCAGACAGAAAAAATCTGATTAAACCTGACTCTAGACTTTTCTACTGAGATACCTTTAGTCATAAAAGCTACCATTATCCTAAGGGTTAGTGATTTGGTGTGCCTGCTTTTTAGCATTTCCAGCTTGAAATACCCCTGAGGTTGGCTTTTAAAAGCAGATGTTCACTCTTATTTACAAGCAGAATACAGATGTTCTGGGCTGTCGGAATCAGACGAACCTGTAGATGCACCAACAAAATCAGGCCAGAAGGCTTTTGGTCCAGGCATCCTAAAATCATGGGCTACTTCTGCACCAGGTGACATTAGCCCAGCTTATTTTCTGCACCTGTAAATCTTGACAGGTAATGTTTAATTGCTGAAAGGGTGTTTGCAAGGATCAATTAGGTAATGCCTATGAAGTGCTCTGCAGACATCCAGCACAACCACTGCTGGGGCATAGCACTCCCCTTCCTTGCCATGCTCAGTGGGAGCACTGTTGCTTTAAAAAGGGAGCTTGTCCAAGCTCTCCTCCTCCACTGGATCTAAGATGGATGCTCCTGCTGCAGCACAGCCTGTGAGCAGACTTTGCCCAGCCTGCTTTTTTTGTTTTTCCTGGAAGCTTGCTCCAGACAAGTCAGCTGCACTGCAGACTGAGCAGAAGCAGGAGGGCAGCTCTCCCCAGGTAAGCTACCACTGCCCCAAAGCTGCTCATTCTCATACCTGGATGGGGCAGCACCAAGGATGCTGCCATCCTGAGAATTATGGTCCTCTCCGTCCGTCTCTCTGGCTGACTCACAACAGCTCTCAGCCAGGCAAGAGTCAAACTGCTCTGGGCCTGGGCTCTCTTGCACTCCTTTCCTGGCTGACTGGCATGAATTTAGTTATGAGGAGGACAGGGAGGCTCCTATTCCACAACCAAAGCTGAGCTTATGCCTGTTCCTTTGTGTTAGCATCGTCTCTGTGGAGGCACTTCTGAATGACGTGGGAGCTGCCTGTGGCACCACGGTCTTGGGGCCAAGTTGTGCCTGGCAGCAGCCCCTTCAGCCTGTGCTGGGTGAGGAGGTGGTCTGCAGTCACCACACAGAGCTGGGGGCTGCCTCAGGAGGGCTCTGCAGGCTCTCGTAGGCCTGCAGTCACTGGGAGCAGTTTAAGCTCTGTTGGCTCCTTTCCCTCAGGAACGCATTGATTTTCCACTAAGCTCCTCATCTTTGAGGCATTAAAAATGTCATCTGTAGAGCACTGCGCATTGGGCCCTCCAATAACTCTCCTTAAGTTTGTCTTTATTTCACCCTAATATCCCCATGGACGCTTTGGAGGACACATTCCCTCTGTATAACATCATTTTAGGAAGGTCTTTCCTTTCACCTTCCCCAGGGTGGTAGAACATTGGAGGTAGGAGGTATTCCCAACCAACACAGAGTTGGAGATGTGCTTTTCCTTAATGTCTTCCATTTACAGAACTGTTCCCTTTGGCCAACAGTAACAGACCCTGCTTGTACCTCCTGGCCCCAGGGACAGAGAGTGTTTGAGGAGTGCTGCCAGGGTGAAAAGTCCCTGCCCTGGCTTTAAAAGGCATTCTAGAAAGAGAAAGGCACTGTAAAGGGCCAGTGGTCAGTGCTGACCAGGAAGGACTGTTGTCACTAGTCCTGTGCTCTCTCTGAACCTGCCCCAGCAAAGAGGGTCAAGCAGAACTGTGAGGACCAAGGGAGCTCTGTGACTGAGAGTGCCTGGTCCAGAAGCTCTCATGAATGAGAGAATTGAAAGGATTCCCAGGTAACCCAGAGTTAAACTCTCTTACCTCCATCTGGTTTTTCGTGAGCCACAAGGCTTTACAACTTGTATTTAAAGCCATGGCAATGGGCATCAGCCCATGGAGGCAGAGAGAAGCTGCTGTCTGTGCCACACACAAAAGCAACACCATTCCAGCTTTCTCTGGGTAACCTTTTCCCACTGTGAAAAACTGGTCAGATTACAGAGAAAGACACACAGGAATTGCTGAGAGAAGAAAAAGTGTTTTGGAAGTGTTTTTCTTCAGCCAGGTGGCACCTCTGCGTGGCTTGGAGTCCAGGGCAGCTCTCCCTCCAAAAAGACAATGGTGGGCATTGATGTTTTTTCTTGGTTGACAGTTGTTGTTTCCCAGATGTGGGAAAGAGAGGGTGGATATGTTTAATAGAGGGATCTGCAACCTCTGTTCCCTGAATTACACCTAAGTGGATCCTGTGTGTCCACCGTGTCCAGAGGCAGGATCCATAGTCTGTCCTTAGCAAGGTGAGGTTAGAAATACCAGCAAACAGAGAGCCAAAGTAGATGTTGTCATACAGATGTTTTTGCTACATTCTTGATGGAAAACTTGATGTAGAATCTAACTGTGACCACAATTGCGTGTCTTATTTGTGAGTTTTTCTTGGGTTTGGTTTTTTTGGTTTTTTTTTTTCATGGAATGAGAATTTCATAGCTGAAAAACCATTAAATGCTAAAAGCTGTGAGGATAGTGGCATTTGCCAGAAATGAGAACAGAATTTCCTGTTACAAGAATCTGAAGGAAATCACTGACAATCTTCCTGACTGCTGAGAAAATGCTCACTTTGAATGGCAACTGGAAAGATGGAAATACTTATATATATAAAAAGTTGTAAAAAAACAAAAAAAAAAAATCAAAAATCAAACATCTGGTAATCAGAACTTCTTTCTCTATATGTCAGGGAGAATTTCTCTGGAAAATTTCATAGAGGAACCCAAAGGTGTTCTCCTGCTTTTAGCACATGTGGTGACAGCCTGGGTTCAACTCTAGCATGAAATGTGTGTCTGCTTCTCCCAGTGAGGGTGCCTGCACCCTTAGCCAGAACAAATCTTGAACACAATAATGAGGAGCAAGTAATATAAGACTTTACAACCAAAGACTTAGATTTAGGCCTGGTGGACTATTTTTTGTTTATTTATTTATGCCTGCAATTACAGCTCAATTGAATGATATTTTACAATCAGGATAACAGATTTTCTTTCAAAATGCTCATAATGTGGAAAATTCAGTTCTCCAAAGTGTCAAATAGCCTGACCTTCTCATGAATTCTGATGCATCATTGGTTTTATTTTTACTTCTGCTTTCATCAAGCACTTTTCCATTATGCTTATTATTTCTCTCTAAATAGTAATACCATATGACACAAGAAATAAAGGCTGGGTTCTGGTGGTTCCTCTCTGGGGCTGCCAGCAGCAGTCTCAGTACAAGAGATGCTCGTACAGGCACAAGTTTTCCACTAAAAGCCAGTTATGGGAACCACATTTGAAAATTAATCCAGGGCCTTACAATATACTTCCAGGAAATGGTGAAGGTAATAGTAATGGTTTTTTACTTGTGTGGGGTTTTTGGGGTTATTAATTTGGTTTTATTTTGTGATTTTTTTTCTATCTCTTGGCTTCTATTTAGATCATGAAAGAATTTCACATATGACTCTTAGATTTCTTTACTTGCCATCAGCTGGGTAGAGTCCCTATCAACTTCCCACCCATGTGGGCCATTAATGATCACCAACATTTTAATTGTGTGATCCAAAGGCAGGTCTAAGCAGTGTATGTATCTCCTCAGAAACCAGAGATGTATTTCTTGAAAGTGGATTTCCCCTTTGAAATTCTTTTAGGCAATATAACACTGTGCTCCAGCTAGTCTAAATCCCAGGAAGAATGGCTTCCAAGTGCTTTTTTATTGAAGTCCATGCCCTGAGCACACCAGAAATTGTCAGAGGAATGTCATGTGTAAAGCTCAATATAAATAAATTGCCTGAAAGCAATAACATGAAGTACAAATATTAAGTGTTGCATTTAGTAAGGGATATCCAATTGCACGAATCCCAAATGTGTATTGATTAGCCAGGAAGCAGGAAAATGTGGAATGGTGTAGAAATGAATCCCAGAGTGAGTCTCAGTGAAAAATGAAAGGCTGTTGCAAACCTAATGTAAAAAACTTGGACTATATTTAGAGAATTACTGTAAGCAAGAGATGGGAGAAATTATTCTGCAGGGCAGTGTCACCATTTGGATGCACACTTTGAGAGGAATGGGGAGATTTTAGAGGAAAACACCAAGAACCTTAAGGGTTTTAGAGTGTATGAGCTATGGTGAAGTTTGAAAGAAATAAGTAGAACAGATTGAGATAATCAATGATCATCTTCAAATATATAGAAGCTGGTTTTGTAAGAATGACTGAGATCTATTAAGCTACAACTTTTCAAAATGGAAAAGAGACCAGTTAGAGAGGATGCATAACTCATTTATAAAGTCATGACATGGAGAGGATTAATAGAAGTTAACTGTTCCTTTTTCCTTCCATTGCAACATTTTGAGAAAGCTGGTAAAGTTATCGGGGCCAAGATTGAGAGTAAAGAAAAAGGGTAGAATTGGAAGGCTAGAAAACTTCCCATCAATGGATCTTATGGAAGTAGAATGGATCCAGGAGGAGGCAGGAAAACAAATGGAAAATTCCTACCAATTCCTACTGCTTCTTACTGAGGGAGTCTGACTTGCCCACAGGATGTGCATGCAGAGCTGGTGACCACAAGGAGAGGGCTGTGACCAGGCTGATGTCTTCACTCAATGCATAAAGCCAAGATGTGTGTGGTGCAATAACTTCAGTACACATGGACAGGCAGAGCTGGCCAGTTTAGTACTAGCAATAGATTATCAACACAAAATTCCGTGTAGACTAACCCCTCTGTCCCAGCAGCCTGGGTAAATACTGCAGGTCTTAGTCCTTGGTGAGTTCTTGGCTAAACTGATCATTTCAAGCTCTTTTAGATGCATGTGTATTACACTATAAACACTTGAAGGAATCAGTAGGTCTACACAGTGACATTCAATAAGGCATATATTTTCTAAATAATCTGTGTGCATGTTTCCACTCTGTGCCAGCAGGATCAGGCCTTTCTTTCTCTTTGATTTGTCACAGAAAACCTTAAAAATGCTAATACAAGATATAAATAGGAATCTTCAGATAAGTGGAGCTGTTTTGTATATGTTGAGGACTGGCAGAAATATGCTTCCTTTTTTCTTTCAAGCTGATATTTAATTATTTTTTCTCCCCTCTCTCATATTTTTTTAAATTTATACCTGGCTGGAGAAGTTACTTAAAATTATATGCAGTTGGTGACTTTGTAAATGATTTAACAGATCAAAATTATTTTCATAAATAATTCAGACAGTTTTTACTAGTTACAAATGTAGAACTATGCTGGGAATGTCACACTTTAGAATGTGTAAACACTTATGAACATGAGTACTTTTTTAAGAGTATTCCCATTAACTTAAAAATCACTGTTATAGGATGGCATATTTAGAGATATGGGCATTTAATTGGAAGGCATTAATTCCATCTTCAGGTGGGGAGATTGAGTCATACGTTTTCTAAGCTGCCTACCACATCTGAATCCTTGATGCATAGGTTTTTTCCAGAGCATCCAATCCATCTTCTGCCTTTCTCTCTGCCTCCATGCTCAGATTGCAAGGTGCTTGAGGAACTTTCTATCTCCATGTCCCTGTCATCTCTAGGTGAAGCGAACCAGCAGGGTCTGCTGTTGGCAGGAGCCAAATGGCAACTCATTCCTGTCTCCATGCGGTGATTTGTGAAAATGAAATCATTTGTCACAAGTCACTGTGTGAGATGGAGCAGCTGCTGCTCATGACAGTGGAATAGGTGGGTCCCAGCAGTCCCAATGACATCTCACAGAAGTGGCAAATCTGCCTCTACACAGCTGTCCCTGGAGCTCTCGCTTCCATCTCCACTCCAGCGGCCCAATTCATCTCCTCCTCATGGCAGGAGCAGCCCAGACTCTGCTCCTTGAGCCTTTGGACACGCCAAAAAAAGTTGCCTTATCCCTGTTTCTAAAAGTGTGGGTGAAAGTTCAGTCTCATATCAGCCCTTGGAACAGTTTTGCATGAGGTGTAGAAAGATCACAAATTAGCAGCTCTTGAGCTGGTATCTGGTGACTGTGGGGTCTTTCCTGGGCAGACTTCAATGATGTGTGCTCACAGCCCAAAAGGTGGGACTGCATCCTGGGCTGCATCAAGGGAATTGTGACCTGCAGGTTGAGGGAGGAGATTGTCCCCAGCTAATCTGCTCTGGTGAGACTCCCCCAGGAGTGCTGCATCCAGCTCTGGGATTTCCAGTGAAGGAAAGGCACGGACTTGTTGGAGCAAGTGCAAAACTGATCTGAGGGCTGGGATGCCTCGCCTGTGAGGAAAGGCTGAGAGTTTGGATTGTTCAGCCTGGAGAAGAGAAGGCTCTGTGCCTCACTGCTGCTTTTCAGTACTTATAGAGGCCTGTATGAAGTATGGGAACAGAAATGTTCCCAAGTCCTGTTGTGGTAGAACAAAAGGTAATGGTTTGAAACTAAAGGAGACTATATTTAGACTAGATAGAAGGAAATTTTTTCTTTTCCTGGTGACAGTGGTGAAACACAGGCACAGGTTTCCCAGAGAGATGGTGGATGTCCCACCTTTGGAAACATCCAGGGCCCGGTTGGACAGGGCTTTGAGCAACCTCTAGCTGATCTAGTTGAAAACCTCCCTGCTTGTTGGAGGAGGGTTGAACTACATGGCTTTTAACAGTTGCTTCCACCCAAACCATCCTATGATTACTGTTCCAAAGGGAGATGGATTTTCAGGCAAACTAAGACCAGGCTTCTGTCTGGTCTTTACCAACAGACAAAAATCAGCAAAATGAAGGCTTGATGTCCCATTGTATATCCCAAAATGACAGCTCACAGAAAGTGCAGACATAGCTGAGGTTCTTGAAAGAGCTAAGTGGAGCCTCTCCAAAGGCAGAACAGCTGTAGAGACTTTGTTTTAGGCAAGAGGTGTGAGACTGTTTTGTTCTTAAGGAACATGTGAGACAGTTGTGTGCAATCATTTCTATTTTGATGGGGGAATCTTTCAAGTTTGTTTTATATTTATGTTCTCTGGTTCCCTTTGTATGTGCTGCCTGTGGTGCAACAAGCCTTTTTGCTTTTTCTTTTATCTGATTCTTTGAGAAGACAACTTCTCTTTAATCACTGTCAGAGCCAAGTTTAGTTTATAAGCGGCTTGATTAGTATACAGGGACTTCAGAGAACAGCAGCAAAGAAGATGGTTTTGAATTCTAGCATAAGATTAGAAGCAAGTTAATAATCATTTACCTTGGCCAAGCGTTTATAGATCCATCATGATCTTCTCATATCTAATGGATGTCATAAGGGTCAGTGGAATTTTTAATGGTATAGCAGTGGAACAAAAAGTTGACTAGTGAAAGCAGGGAAGGGGAATTGCGTAAATCTATACCATAGTACCAAAACTTAAGCAATCTTCTTAAGAGAAACAGCAGAGAATTAAGAAATCCTAAAATTAAGCATCCTAGGATAGTCAAAGGTGAATACCTAAAAATTCTTTGTGACTCTATAGGTCTTTGCCTTTTTTAATTTTTTTTTTTTTTGTAATTTTTATTTTTACTTATATTTTTTTGATCTTGTTTCTCACATGATGCCAGGTACAAAGCTGAGCATTGCTTTTTGAAATAGCTCCAGTACATGAGGAGATATATACACATTAAGTGAGCAAACACCATACAAACATGATCGTAATACTTCCTGAAATGCAACTCAGTTGCTCCAAGCTAATTCCTCCACCTCCACAAAATGGTACACTGTGAAAGCAGACATCTTTGGAAAACGTGGAGCTGAAAGGTTGGCAGCTTCCAGAGAGGCTGGTAGAGCAGGAGTAGTCTTATCAGGCTGTGGCTGTGAGCAAATGGCTGGATCAACGCACTCAAGCCCAAAGAAGGCTGGAGGGCTCAAAAAACTGATGTAGACTCTTCATAGAGTAACATCCCCAATTTGTGTTCTTCTGTATATCCCATTAGCACAAAAATGTGGACATAGATTTTCCAAGAATTCTTGCTCCTTAAATGCCTTTACTGGCAAGAGGCAATATACTTGTGTGTGTGATGAGTGTTGTAAAAAAAAAAAGAAAAGGTGGAGAAGGATCTCTGACCAAATGTTTTCTCATGGCATTTTTCTATATGTGATTGTCACTTAATGGAAATAAATGTCTTGGCCAATTGCGACATGAGTTATTATTCAAATCTGTCATTGGAATAAAACTTTCTTTTCTGAGATTTTCCCAAATGACTGTGTGTCAGGTAACTGTTTTTCACTTGAAAGCAATGATTAGCTGAAGTGTGAAGGGATGAATTTTGTGCCTTGCAAAATACTTGGGTGCTTGCTGTTTGGTGCTGCTTAATGCTGAAATGAAATCACAGGTGAAACCTGTTCTGGTTGAAAATTTGCAGTAGTGGCAGAGGCTGGGGAAGAAATGGGAATTTAAATGAACAGATGTGTCCTCCCTTTTGAAAGCATGATCCAGCTGAATGCAGTAAGATCCAAATGGTCCAAGAGACTACCTGGCTGATTGTCTTTCCCTTCTTTGAAACTGGAATTTGGAAATAAATTCAGAGGATTTTAATTATGCCATATGCATCTTAAACTGAAATCACATTTGTGTGGTTGAGTTCAGTTTTCAATCAGGACATCGTGTCTAAAGCATTGAAAAGTACAGATGTGATGCATTCTTCTCCTGAAATGCTAATGATTGGTACAGATTGGGAATTACTGATCACTGAAATCTCTAAGATGGGTGGCTATTAGAAGGGCCAAAATAGTTTAATAGCACAGTTTTCTGGCATTTTATAGTAGTGTCTCCTAAAATATTGCCATGCCACCCCCATCCCAAATTACTGCTTCTAAGGCCAATGATGTAGTGAGCTCACACCTTAAGGTAGCACTGTGATTCATGTTTTAATGATAGTGGCTGCTGGCTGTAACTATGGAATGTATTGTCATGGAAACTACGCTTTTCTATATTTACCCCAGTGCTGGTTATGCGAGAGACAGTGCTTGAAAGAAAGATCTGTATAATATATAGCTTAATAAGAAGACAGGCAAGCTAGGAATAAACAGATCAAAGATTCAGCAGTGTTACAGCTGCTGTTTGTCACCACAGTACTTTTCTAAACAGGCTTAGTCGCTGTTCCAGAGAAGTGCTGCTGTGATGTCACTTTGGGCTCATGGGTCACCAAACTTAGTTTATTGAACAGCTGACTGAGGGCCATCCATGCAGTGAACTCCCATGGCACATGGGCTCACATCCAGGTTAGCTGGGAGAAAAGTGTGAGCTGAGTGAATTGAGGACAATGGTTCATAAGAGCTTGTTATTTGCAAAAAAGGAATCTTCAGAAATGGAACTGGGTTGTAACTCTGAATATGGAGCTGCTCTATCTGCCACTTCCATGTAGAAACTTCTGTAATTTTACTGAGCTTGGGCTCTTGTGAGTGATAAGTTCAAAAATAGAGAGTGAGAAACAATAATCAGAAAACATTATTCCAAGCTGAAATTTAGCTGCATGCTAAAATTGGATAAAAATAAAGTTACTGTATGGTGCAAGAGTAGGAACAGAGATGTTTGAGAAATTGGTTCTTTTATGGCTTTGAACTTTGCAAAGCAAGGGTAAATTATACTGAAGAAATTCTACCTAAAGTATAGATATATGCATACATGCAGCACACACACACACGTATATATACTTACGTAAACACAAAATATTAGTAGAAGAGATTGCCTATGTTAGGGTCTGCAATCTCAGGCAGCTTTAAAAAAAAAAAAAAATCCTGTGCTGTTCATCCTCTGTACTGCTTGATCTGGCTTCACACCGGGACCTCCATTGGCCATTTTCTCTGTTCTGTTGCATAACAAATTTCTGCTTCGGGTTTATTACAGAAAACTGTTTCAGTTGTGGCTTGAGAACTCACTTGCGATTGCCAGGGAGACAAGCTGCTCTCATTTCTTTAGAAAGAGTTTCTAATTTGATGGGCAGAGCTTAGTGAGTCACAGAAAAGCAGGGTCAGGGCACTGTGAAACAACTTGGTTTACTTTGCTATCAGCTGTGAAATCATTAAGGACATCACTTTACTTTCCATATCATAGCCTTTTCATCTTGTATTTGTGTCTGCCATGACCAAACCTAAACCTGGAGGATACATTAATCCAACTTTTGATATAAATAATCCTCTTAAAAAGCACAGCTAGTGATTTGCTCATCCAAGTGCTTTATTATGCATTTTCAGCTGGTGCTGCTTTAACTGAAGGAGCAGTGACAGCTGCAGAATCCGAACCAGCATTATGCTCCCAAACTTCTTTAATTATTGCTTTTCTGGTTTACAGCAAGATGTTTGCAGGTTTCAGGATAGCAGTACTAGCTGGAGTCAGTAGTTACGGTGCCTCCAAAGCAGAGTTTAAGGAGGCTTGACATTTTAGCTTCATGCTGGTGCATTTTCCGTGTAATTCCATATCTTTATTCAGTGTCTCCTGCAATCCTTCAACCTGTCTATTTGTAAATTTGTGCCTGGAGAAAGCTCCCATGTGGCAAGCCAGGATTGGATAAATGTTGCTTGTATTTCTCTTATTACAAACTCCCAGCATCTGTGATTTTCGGCTCTGAGTACAGTTTGTTTCCTGCTGAGATTCATCTATTTGGGGAAAGCAAAGGTCATCGCTTCTCCGGAGTTGCGACTGATTTGATTCTTTTTCACGGGGAGGCGCTGGGAAGGGAATCCTTACTGGAATGCATATTGATAAAGGCTGAGGATCCTGGCTTCTTCGATAAGTCTTTTTTTTTTTTTTTTCTCTTCTCTCCACACTATGACTATGTATTGCAGCAACTCACTGGCTTTTTACCAAATCAGGAGCTGCAGTATTTTTCTTCCGATGGAATAATTTCAGCCCACTTCAGCTAGCATGACAATCTTATGTGATTGTTATGAGTAGGCGTTTACATCCTTTTACATGCTAATACTGCCACACCTGCTAGTTCCCCTCATTTCCATTTCTCTCTTTTTTCCTTTTTTTTTCCCTTTTTTTTTTTTTTTTCCTCTCCCCCGATGTGAAAACTAATTTCCCAGAGGAAGGGAAATCCTGAGATCCGTGAGCATTGTTGCATCGTTGATTCACCAACAAAGAAGGGGATGGCTGAATGGGACCCAGGTAGAGATTCAAGCAGGCTGCTTCTGACCAGCAAGAGGAAAGCTAGCTGTTGAGCAGCATATGTTGCCACTCCATGTGCTGTGTTAGCTACTTGTTTTCAGCCTTCAGTAGGCTGCCACTACTGCAGCACTCAAGGAATGTGCCCTATTGTTAAAAATTCTGACTGCTTTACACCAATGATTTGCCACTGCAAAGTTGCATGCACCAACAACACTTTATCCTTGATGTTTGGATGCAAGGTAGGATGTGGTTAATGTATTTAAATGCATGCTGTAACTCCTTTGAATATCTGTGCTGTTTAATTTTGTGTCTGGCTAGAGATTTCACTGCAAATTGCGATCCGTTGGCTGTAAATTAGGGCTTACAGCCGGCATGTTTTAAATGTTAGGGGAAAAAAAAAATCAGAAGTAAAGCTTTCTTATTTCCCAGCAGGGTTATATGAGTAGAGATTTACACAGGAGAATTACGGATTATGAGGCATTTGTTTTAGAGTTGATTGTATACTTAGCTAACAGTGCTAAGATTGCTAAACCACTGCTCTGCTATTTGCCTGGCTTTATTGATTTGGATGTGTATACTGTTATTACAAAAACACAATCCAGCAAGACTGAATGTATTTTTTTCCATTTATATTGCTGACATGGTTTTTACCCAGCAGAGTAATACTGAAGTATGCAACCCTGCACTTCTCTGTAAGAAAGAATAAAGTAAGCTCCCGATCCCATTTTTAGCTATAGAGGAATATCTTTAAGTAAGTGTTTTCTTCTATGGACTGGACAATCATTTAATTTTCCATTTAAATTTAAATCATAAGGTGGCGCAGTTAGCCAGAGAAGTTTTTCCTGGCTGTGTAATGCAACCCTATCCCAATTTTTTAACAATGGTGTTGGATTGGATTATGTTTTCCCCCACATATATCCTGATTTGACATCTGAGTATAACCGATGTTTGTTATTTTACCGAAATAATTCTGAACTGATGGCATGTTTTTAAAACTTACTGTCTTTGGGGAAAAAGTTTGGTTCTTGGATCACTGGGTCAATCATAATGATTTTACAAGGGGGTTACATTTTGTCTCATTCCTTTTCCTTGCTCTCCTTAAATACTATATGATATTAAAACTGTTCCTCTGTCTAAATAGTGTAGGAAATAAGCAGTTATATAGATAAAAAAGTAGTGTCAGTAATGACTTTAAATCATTAACTTCATACTTGAACTTTATTAATCCTCAAAAATAGCTAAGCTGCAAAAAAAAAAAAAATAAAAATTAGTTATGCAGTCCACAAACTAGGGAACACAGTATGCTTTGTGAGTTCCTGTGTGACAGAGTAGCCTAAATAAAATGAAAAGACTTTATGGAACAGGTTATAGATGACCCAATGCTGCCTAAATGTATATCAGCTAAAAGTTAATGACAGCTCATGTCATATAATACCCTAACTCAAACTTGGTTATGGTCAAACACAAATTGTTTGTGTACCTTCTGCTTTTCCTCTAACTATGGCCTGCCTGTATGTCTGGTTACTGGGGGCTTTCTTGAACTAAAGTTTCTTGTTTCTTCCCTACTGTTTTAAATAGGCAAAAATATGTTCTATTAGTGAAAGGGTTATAATTTAATTGCTGTGTCATGATGCCATTAGTGACATAAATAGCATTAAGAGTTTGTCAGATCAGAAAATTTTTTAATTTGCATTGTTTTCATAAGAAAAAAAATATTATTATTTTTTTACTCTAACTTTCAAACTTTAAGTTCTCTTGTTTTCAAATGTTAAATTCTAGTTAATAAAGGTGAATTGTTAGGGGAAATTAAATGCAAGCCACCCTTCTACAAAGGTAGGCCAGTGGCCTAGGGACTAGTATCCAATTTGTATTCCTGCCTGTAAGCATGATTTTCAAAGGATATTCTTTGATGCACTTAAGTTCTTTCAAGATTTTCAGATCCTGTTAGGAGGAAGCAAGAGAATAAAAATCATAAATTTCAAACCTTTTTTTTCCCCTCATCTTTCTTTAGTGCTTCAGGCTCATTACATTAGTCACAGTCAATGTTTTATCTTCTTGTGGTGGTGTATGAACTACTTCTCAAATGAAAAGTGGATGTGTGGGGTAGTGATCATTTCCAGAGAGATGAGAAGGAGCACAAGTGGACTTATTTATCTTGGGCTGGTTCAACACGTGTCTGATTAGTACCCTTTGATACTATCATCAAGCATGCATGAGCTACACTTTTAAATGTATAGAAATCATCTCACTTCAAATACCTTTTCCTCATTTTTGTTTGCTCTGCAGCCCGTATTTGAATTCATGACTTTTTCCTCCAGACATGTAGGGTTATATTTCCAGATTTATGGGTATAGATCCACTGTTAACAACCAAAGAAGTGTGCACAAGAAGTGAGACTGTTTCTTTTTAGGAGATGTTTTAGTCACATGGCATGAAGTCATGGATCTAAGCATGCTCATAATATTATGACTTCTAGAATCACGTGGTTCTTGAACTCAGGAAAGAGTGTAATATCCTGAAATGACACTTTATGTTCTGGGTGACAGAGGAGAAAATAGGTCCTCAGAATATAAAATCTAGATAGTGGAATAGACAAAAGAGGAATTCAAAGTACAGGCAAATATTTCCAAGTGCTAAATTGTTGTTAACTGACTCCTTTCAAAAGAACAGGGCAAGTTGCAGTATTGCTTACCTTCATGATTTATGGTTTTTAATTTTGTGTTGCATACAGACTTCTTTTTCCTATGGTCAGAGAAGTGAGTGAGAGAAATGCACCACCTCAGAACCATCACACCCATTCTTATCAGTTCCCCATGCAATAGTTTTGCAGTCTTCTCATTCCTAGCAGGTGGTGCCAGGGAGTTAATGTGGTGGGGCAGGAAGAGGGTGCACATCTTATCACACTATATGTTGCAGAGAAGGTCAGTGGCAGAGCTCTCACTGTGCCTGTGGGGAGCTTTGCTTGTCAGCTTGATTTCCTGGGTTTTGGTAGTTTTCCTTGTCCTGGACCTTTCCTTTCAATGATGTCCAGTTTTGTGATCCTTGACTTTGAAACTGCAGAGAATTCAGAGCATTTTAATTTGAAAGACAGCTCAGTGTCTACCTGAATTGCCATGATTGCATTTTAACACATTTGAAGACTTTTTCAGTTTCTAGTAGGGAGGTACCCATATTCCCATCACAGCAGTACAGAGCTGAAGCAGAAAAAGGATAATCAGGTTGTAAAATACGGCTCTCAGGTGCCAGGAGGTGCTGTGCAGAACGGTCTTGTTCATGACCCTGCAGGCTTGGCACATGACTGTCTCTCCCCTGAGTCCATGAGAAGCTCCCCAGCTACTGGACAGATTCAGGTCCACAGAAGGCTTGTGTGTAGCACAGACCCATGTCTATGGATATCCATTGAGAGGAGTGCACAGGCAGATATCAGATTCTCACTGAAGATGCTGAAACTTAAATGCATGCTAAAATGTCAGTATGTGCTTACTCACTTTGCTGAATTGTTTGTTCAATACTGCAGAAGAGTTATCTCCTGGCTCTTAATATCCTGTTCATTTTGCTCTTATTAAGAGTGCTGGGAAGGCATTTCAGGTTGACTGACATGTTTTTTAAATTGTATTTCAGCCACAGTTCTGACTCTCAGATGGAAGTGTTGTTCTGCCTTACCTCTTTGACTTCTATATATTGACAATAGATGTTGAGGAGATTCCATTGACTTTTCTGTTTGTTGACCTTGACTAGCTATTTTGATTAATCCTACTTTCCTTTTGATTTAGGTTTATTTTTATATCTGTCCTAGCATAATTTAATTTCTTTTTAAAGAGATAAGATATACTTACCTCTTTTCACTGTCTCCTTTCTTTTCTCCTAGCACATTTATCACAACCAGTCCTCCAGCAAAATAACTGGTTTTGGTAGGGTTTTTTTTCCTACTATTTCTCAGTTTTAGCTGAAACAGCCAAATAGTGACATATTCCACTATCCAAGGCGAGGATATTTTGAAAAATTATTGGAATGCAGAAGACTTTATAATTAAAATAAACAGTAAGTGATATTACTGAATATCTTGGTATTTATTATTTTTGACATTGGTATTTATTATTTTTATCATTATCAAACTGTCAGAAAACTAGTAGTTTTCTGTACTGGTATTATTAGTCTCTTGAGTGAATTCTGGTATGTCACTTAGTTCTTAATTGAGAATATTCCCTCTGTTGTCATAGTCTAGATCTAGCTATTGCAAGGAGAGCAGTTTGAGATGACAGGAAAGTACTTTTCCAACTAGGTATGATACACAGCAGACCTTCTCAAGGCCTTGCATGCTTTAGCTTCTTGGTGTATCAACATGAACTCAAGAGTAATGGATGCAACTAGACAGAGCTCTCATTCCAATTCCAAATGATTTTTTTACAATAATCTCCCAGCCTTGCCCATGTATCCTGATTTTTTTGCATTACAAAGTAGGCTTGAGGTGTGGAAACAGGATGCCTTTTTGATGAATCTAAGCAGAAGGATTCATTCCAGAAACATACCAAGTATTCTGCAAAATCTTATGTATATTCAGCTTTTAAAAGCAGATTAAAACTATTTCAAAGAAAACCCAAAACACAGGTGTGGTGCTGTGGTTGAGCCCTTCTCTCCAGCTCTTCATTCTGTGGATCCATTTGTGCTGCTTGCTGATGTGCTAACCTCTGACTCCACTGGCATATTTAATTTCTGATTTTTTGGGGGGCAGAACTGGAGAGATGTAAAAATATTATATATCCATGGTCATGCTGACTTCTGTAATCCATCTGTAGAGTCTGGGATATTGTACAGGGTTCCAGAATCCTCTGAAAGAGTTTGCTGCCTATTCATGGACAATCAGCAGAGTAAGTCAGCTGGAACATTGCTGCCGCTTGCTATGCATAACACTGACAGTGGCACTGAGAAACCTACTTCCACAGATTATTCCTGTTAGGCTACTGTGGTGTTTAAATAAAAGTGCTCAGCAATAGAAGGAGCTGCAGAAGAGATGCAGCATTGCCATTGGCAAGAGACTCCGAGTTATGATCACTTGAGTCACAGAGGATTTGTGTATTAGTGCACAGTGCTCAAGGCAAGGGAGAGTTTTCTTCTCTGGCATTACGTTTATGCAAGCTGGACATGGGGTGTAAGCCCAAGCAAATTTACCTGGCTGTATCTTTTTATTTCTGCCAGGCATTCACTAACCCCTTGCACTTTAACAGTACTGGCTGAGAAAGAAGTGATAGCTCTCCAGCAGTTCCCACCTGTTATCAGTGACTATGGGGAAAAGAACCATTTTACTCAAAGGCCATCAGTCTGAGATCTTCTGAGTAGCAAGCAGCAGTTTGAGGCCATGGGACCCTGTCAGGAACTCCTCTCAGTATTAAAAAGTGTATAGAGTGGATCCTACTCTTCAGAACTTCTTGTTCCCCACCTCTGAGGAGCACTGAGAGAAACTCTGGTATCAGAGAAGAGTAGACTATGACTGTGACTCAGTGAATGATCCTGAGTTTCTTATCTTGAACTCAGTGTGGGTGCTGCAGAAATTGATGTTACAGGAGACACAGGATGGCTGAAGCCTAAGGAGAGGTAGGAAGCAGAAGCAGGGAAGCTTCAGGTGGGGCAAGTGAAAAAAAGACGTGAAGAAAGATGATGTAGAGACAGCAACTTAGGGGTAGGGATCTGGGCAAGGGTCTTCTGGTAGAGAAGGCAGGGATCTGGGCAAGGGTCCTGAGGAGGTGAGCTGAAAACGAAGCTGGTGAGGTCTGGCTAGACTGTAAATGGTAAAAAAGCTTTATCATGAACTTTCTGAAATTTTGCACCCATGCTGTCAATCACACAGGAGTTATCTCACACTGGTTAGGGAATGCAAACAAGTGTTACCATTTTCTCTTATTTGGAGTGAGTTCACATGCCAGCCATCACCCACTGGCACTGGCCAACATTTGGGAGGGAAATGCTGAAGTATTTCTCGAAAAGCATCAAGATCAGGTGCTAAAAATATTTGTGTTTGTATGAGAGCATTGTGTCGCTTTCTACCACTGTCCTGCCCACAAGCTCCCTGTACACAGTGACAGAAATGGGTGGCTGGTGGGAGATTCCCTGAGATAATTTAAATTAAGAAAACAATGCTAAAAGTGTTTGAATTTTTTTTTTTTAATTAAGGTGTCTTGTTTTGGTTTTTAAAAGTTTTGTACACTGAAAGAAAGTTCTGTTGAAGGTGAGATCCTAAATTCCTACATATTTTTGAATCAGTGGCTTTGTTTCCCACATTTTGCCAGAATATCTTTTAGCTGCTTTCAGCAGCTGGGCACTGGACTGGATGACTCACGGTGCTTGCTGCCATAGAATCATAGGATGGTTTCTGTTGGAGGGGACCTTAAAGCATCACCTGCTTTCAGCCCCATCTTGTTGTCATGCTTCTGTCATCATGAGAACATTCTCTAGTAGTGCAGCAATGGAGTCTGATGTTCACCACTCCAAATTACTTATGATTCACCTGGAGCTAAGGGAGACCATGAATGCCCTCTGTACTGTACCTTTGAACACATAGCCATAGTGGGAAATGGGTTTCTTTTTGAGCTAGCAACAAAGAAGAGCTGATTGTAGTGGTTCATAAGTACTGCAAAAAAGTTTACCTATGGAAAAAGTAGGGCAAGAGGAACATAGCTAAGGATTACTGAACATTTTGGAAGGAGAAGTTCAGAATTTTTTCAGACAATTTTTATAATATATTTTTACTTTTAATGATACATAATAATTACATAAGGTGAGGTGCTTTCAAATAGAAATGACTTGATGCTCAGCTGCATGAGCTGCTTGATTTTGCAAACTAATTATTGACTAAGAGGGGGATATTTATAGACATTCATCTTAGCTGTAAGAGATGTCATAGAAGAGAATGGTGATAAAGAAGTGTTATATAAATATATTTAAGTGATAATAGCAATAGAACTGAAAACTGTCACTGAACAGTTCTCCTGATCTTTGAAGAGTAGCTTTTATGTTTCCAATGTAGCTGTCAGAAATGTTCTCATTATTAATATATATATATTTATTGCTTTCACTTTTCTGATTGTACATCCTTTAGCTTTAAGCATTTGCTATAGTATTAATAAACACAAAGGACAGGATTTTTCAAGAAAGCCCAGCTGGGGATTGTGCTGAGTGTAATGGAAACCTGAATGAGAAGAAAGATGACTTGTGGGAATTCCTCTGACTCCCCGTTGAAGTTAATGATCTGTAATCTCAGGAGAGATGGCACAGAATGATCTGATGAAGTATTAAGGCAGTTTGAGCTATTCTTTTGAGTCACTTGGCTCTTGAGTGTTCTGAGAGTATGATTGGGAAGTAAAAATCCTCACCCAACTTCAATGAGGGATTGCACCCATTAGCTGCTCAAATGATCCCCACCAAGCCAGAAAAACAGGTTTTCTAGGAGACCTACTCTCAGTAAACAGGGCAGTTTTTCGTTTTTCCTTAAACTGACATTTCAGAAACCTTGATTCTGAGAATCCTGACAGATCATTTTGGGGAGATTTCCTTTAGGAGATGCTGACAGCTGTTCAGTGAAATTAAGATGTAATATGGCAAATATGGATGTTCAGAAAGTTTTAAGGTGCTGTCAGCACCAGTGTCCACACAGTGAATCACCTGAAGGCTCTGTAGATGTGTCTAATGTGGTAAAGAGCCTGTGCCAATACAGAGTTGCCTGAGAAGAAATGCAGACATAACACCTATTTGCAGGATGTGAGCTCATCCCCTATGGAAACAGGCCTCTAACTTCAGGCCTGGGACCAGCTGCAAATATTTAGAATACACCTATATTTCTGAGTAAAAGAGGACTAAGGATTATACTCAAGTACTCAATTCTTGACATTCCATATTGAAAATTAGATTTTTTTCCTTGGCTGAATTTTGTGATGATCCCAAGCTCTTTCAAGACAGTTTGTAGATGTGGCTTGGAGGATTGTTCACTTCAAGAGGGAGTAGGGATGAGACTGCATCAGGGAAGATTGCTTGCAGCCTACAGCCAAACCTCTTTGCTCTGTCTTCAAACACCTCCCACCTCTGCCCTTTGCATATTTGGTATTTGAGAGCGTGAAACACATCTTGGATTCATTTATTAAAGATTCTGCTTTAGCAACAACATGGATGTGGGCCTCTCCCAACCACTTGGCCTGAGAACCAGGGGTCATGCTGAGAAACAGACAGGTTTAGCACAGTTGAGAAGGTCTCAATCCTGATTCCGCCTCTCTGATCTTGAAAAATGGAACCAAAAGGTCAGATTTGACCAAGCCATAGCAGCTCTGTCAGGCCGGGTTCATCTGGACCTGCAACCACCACACATGTGACAGTCCACCTGAAATATACCCAGATATGCTAGGTTAGAGGTCCAAGCCCAAAACTCTGAGAAACTGTGAGAAAAAGTCTGTGCAGTCCTACCCCAAGTCTGTGCAGGACTCCGGGACCCTGTGGAGAGCTGCTCTACCCTCAAATACTTCCCATCTCAGCTACTTTACCACTTAACCTTAACCAGCCACAGCTGCTTCAAGTAGGAGAGGAATTTAAGTTCAGAGAATTAAAAGGTTTCATAGATGAAAAGGCATTTAAATATGTAATGCATCCCTGCCTACCACCTTGTGAGGCTTATAACAATGCCTTGTGAACAGTATGTTGTTAAACTCTGTTAGTTCTGGCCCTTACCCTATTTATCAGAGGTTTTGTCAGCTGGCAGTGAGATGACTTGAACTTTGTACACATCCCAGGGAAATCCCAGTCTGTATAAAACATTGTTCCATAACAGGATAGTCACCTCCATAAAACATTGAGAAAATAGCCTGTGCCAGAGAGGGTTCTGTGACCTTGATTTAGGACAGGGAATGGGAACTCCTTATTTCTATTTCTGGCTCTCACATAGATTCCTGTTGTGGCCTGAGGAAAATTGTGCCTTGCATCTCTTTCTAGAAAATCAAATTGGTAATACCAGCCTCAGGGGAATATTGAGAATTAATAGTTATTGTATGTAAATAGCACTGAAATGCAATGAACCATGTAAATACAATTGGTTTAAGGACCAACATGAAGCCATGGTTAGGCAAAGATGAGGAGATAAGTGAAAATGGAATGACATTAGTGAAAATCAAACTATCTCCTTTATTTTCTGTGTGTCCCTCTTTCCACACTATTTCAGGTATACCTTGAAATACTATTATTCATTCTTTTTTTCAAGGTTCTTCCTCCAGGTCTGAGGTTTCCCATCCCCTCTTTTTCCCCATATCAAGTTGTTGTAGATGAATTGCAAGTCCCTGCAAAAGGGAATTTGAAAAGAAAGTGCTGACAGGCCCTTATCTCCACCCATCCAAGATAGTGCTACTATTGTCTAATTTATTGTATTAAATTGCTGAAGGGAAGAAGCAATTTCCAGAACTCTGGCTGAGTTTTTATTTTGCAGAGATTTTTTTAAGAATATTCATGGGATGATGATACACGAGGAAGGAAGCTGAAAAGCAGATGAACATACACCTGTGTTGCAAGGAGGCAAATGGGCAACTGCATCATGCAAATCTTGTGAGTGACCAGGAATTGTGCTTAGGCTGCTCGCTGGGAGGGACATTCAGCCCAGTTCAGGAGGCCATATGGCTCTCAAATTGCATATTATATCCTAGGCTCTGCAGTCTACAATAAATACAGCAAATTTGCTGTAGAGTTGAATAAAATTCAGGACACAACAATCTGAACAGCTGTGAGGGAAGGTCTTTTTAGTGTTCTTGCATCAATGTTTTTGCACTGTACCTATAAAATATACTTTTCCTACTTGTTTCTTTCCCTTGTCTATGTCAGTCTTTGTGCTCAGATTCCTGGACCTTAGCTTAAGAAAGATAATAAATTAGCAGTGTAGGAACTAAACACTTCACAGCATAAGAAATCATGGGCTATTTTTGCACTGGCAAAATTAACTGAGTACTAACATTCCATACACAGTAGTTTGGCATATAAAATAACCAGGATAATATGTTTTCGTAAGATAAAGTTTGGTGATGCATTTTGAAACATATATTCCTTCCCAGAACAATTAAGAAAACTCCAGGGAGGAGGTGAGAGCAGAGGAGGGAGAAGAAGTTGACCTAGAAAATGCACTTGCGGGTCTAATTTTGTGTGTATGCACGTATTACAGAGGAGACTGTTGCACCACCTCCTCAAAGCCCTGGTGTTTTGCACTCTTTACTATATGCATCAACCCCCACGTGAGTTCTAGACAAGCAAGTCTTTAATTTTTCAGCATTAAGGGTATGTCTTTCCAGTATTCTGAAGATCATGGTCCTGTAAAAGTGTTGGAAGTGAGGAGACAGAGGGAGGGGATAGAGACTATGTGAGAGAAACTTACAGAGGATTGCAAGATCTGGTTATGAAGCAAGAGGTTTTGTATTGGAAGTGTTTTTGTTGCAGGGCCTTCAGGCTTGCTTCCTTGTGTCAGGTACAGCTGTAGGGACAGGGGAGCAGCACCTTCCTCGCAAAGCTGGGACTTGAATCTCAGGCTCCTTGCGTTGGAGGCAGCTTCCTAAAACAGAGATTTTATTTGCTGTTTACAATTGCCTAATCTGAATGGTCTGATGTATTAATCTCATAGATGAGATTAGATGCTAGATTGCACTACTTTTTCCACAGAGCATTAGCAACTACTACTTTCCTGTGCAGTGGGAATAAAAACTTTCATTGTGCTGAGCCAGAGAAATGAAGATACTCTCAAACTAATCCACATTCTGTGTGCAAACACCAGCTGTTTCTTGACTGTTTTTATTCACCAGGAGGGACAGCATAGGGCTCCATGAGTTAATAAAGTTTCTATTATTAGATGCGAATTAGTTGTCCTGTAGTCTGATGAGTTTTCTTCTGCTGTCTTCAGTTATTCATAAAAGCAAGGAGCCCAGATAGGAAGGGGTCATCTCACATTATAAGAATGCATACAAAGTAATCACAGAATCTTAGAAATGTTGATGGGAAAGAACTTCTATAGATGACCTCATCCAAATTTCACTGAAAGCAGGAGAAATGAGAGCTGGTTTAACATGCAGCTGGATACCTCTCTTGCAGAAGAAATGGTTTGGGTTTTAACTAATGCCAGGTGAAATATTGCTGCAGCTAAACCAGAAGGAAATATGAGAAGCACAATCCAGAGTTTACAACTAGGGAAAGGAAGTTGAAAGTTCTGAATGTTACTCCCTGTTCTCCACTGATCTAGTAGAACATGTGTAGGAAGTTGATTTGGCCTCTGCTGATTAAAGCTGGGCATGTTGCCAGGGGCCAGAGTAGTAGGGGCTTCTGTCACAGGGGTAGGACATCACCTTTTATGCCGGCATTTATAAATAAGTTCAGGAAGAGTTGGTGAGACTCTAAGGTCAAAATCCTTGAGATAATTAGGTACCAGCCCCCTTGGCTTTTGACAGGAATTAAGTACCTCCTAAGGATCTGCCCATGCAGAATCTCTTTTTCTCCAGTGCTTCCTTTATTCACCCCATGCCTTATTTCCTCCTTTCCTTTACTTCTCCAATATGCATATGTGCCTTCTCTGCTGTTCCTGGCTCTTACTTAAAATTCATTGTGAGACCCCAGGTCAATTGATGTGGTTGGTTTGGATAGCGAAGTCAGGAGGGCACTCCTAGAGGGAATCACAAACAGGAATAGGGATATTGTGTCCATACCCTGTCATATATATGGGCACACAAACAAACAGGTCAATAAACTCTGCACTTACCTGGTAGATTAGTAATACTCCCACTCTTAATTCTGGAACTTTGGTGACTGTAAGCCTTGGATGATGGTGGGTGGATGGGAGAAGTGGAATGTCTGTTTAAGGCTTTTGAAAGTGTCAAAAATGTTTGTGATGCAGAGGTCTATTTGCCTTATATAGAAAATTCATGTTGTCACATCCCTGAAAGTTCTTATGCAAGAGTAAAAAGTCAAAGAGGTCTTTGAATGCTGCAGTAAATAATAACATGACTTGTTATCAAAACCCTAAAAGGTTAAATCTAGCTAATGTATTTTAAGTATTTCTTTATTAAGAAGGCTTTAACTCTTTGAATTAATTGCAAATAAAATTAAAATAAATCAAGAAAAGAGAGCAGATTCTGCTTTTATTTTGCTGCATAATTTATTCCTCTAGTTAAATGGTAAGAAGCTGATGCAGAGACACAAACTAAGACTGGTACCGTGTTGTAGGGAAATACCTCCACATTAGTAATTCTAGATTTGGCTAAACCTTGTAAATGACTGATTTAAAGACCAAGGCATAGCACTTAATAAGACTCTATTCCTTGGTGGAGTTTAACTGCAGAAAGTAGGGTTAGAGGTTTTTATTGTGATTCTTTTCTCAGACCTCAGTCAGACTGGGAACCTAAAGAAACTTGGTTATTTGGTCTGAACATATTACTTCCTTTTTAAGGGGCAGAAGGCCCTGTCTTCTCTTGCTTTTCCTATCATGAAATATCTCCACAAAGCATCAAATGAGTATTAAGTGTAACACAACATGTGGCCCCTGGTATCTGTTGGATTTTAGTTGAATTTAGGGGAAAAATGGCACAAAATTTACCAAACAGGACTACTGCAGTCATTAATTAGGTAACTCTTTTGAGTACAAGTCACAGCTTGCAAAATTGATAAATTAGCGTAAACACAGCATTTTCATCAGTATTCCTTAGCTATTACATTGTTATCTTCTTTATGTGAATAAAAGTTCTGATTATCTTCACTGAACAACTGCAAAGCAAAATTCGTTTTCCTGTTGTGACTAATGTGGAAGGGTTTCTTTTCATTCAAAAAAACTGCCATGTACTGCGAAGAATAAGAAAATAATGAAGCTGTAGCAGGACAAAAGAGAAGGTGCTGAAAACTGGAAAGAGCTGAATGTTTTTTGAACTTGTAACTCTTTAAATTACATTTTCTCTGTGTGAAGTTTTGAAGATGGAGTTTCTCCCCTGTATAACAGTGTGCTGGAACTTATGGTGTGCAAATAGAATAATTCTGTGTTCAACACGTGATTATATAATAATGCTTAAAGTTGCTGTGCCATTCCCAAAAGAAAAAGACTTTATAGGTTCATATTTATGGTTTAGCAGGTGAGATCCCAAAAGAAGAGCAAAGCACTTTATTTTTTCCGTGTGTTTTCACTAATGCTAAAAATATGAGCTGTAATTAAATGCTGTAAATGTAAGCAGAGATGCCTGAGCTCGACAGCTTTTTGGTTTGCAACAAGCACCCTCCAGGTGGTGGTGACCTTCTGGCAGTGTTTGCTATCAACTACAGCTGTTTTCCTCGCTTCTTTGGCTGTAGATACCCCACTCTGCTTGCCTGCAGAGAGGATGCAAACAACCATTTAGCAGCTTGCTCTGAGCTACCACTTGACCCCTAAGGAGGGTGCAGACTGCTTAGAGACACACTGACTTGCTGCTGTTCCCTGCTCCAAAGTGCACTGTCGTGCTCGGCTGCTGTTTACAAAGATCAGGTTCAGGGGCAATCACACAATGGAAAACACACTTCAGAACAGATGCACTTTGGAAAACTGGCAAGTGGAAAAGGCTCGGAATTATTTTAAGGAGCTCTGTAACTGTTGCTGTATATATTTTTTTTTTGTTCTGAACGTCTGTGTTTAAGAAAATCTTTTATTAAGTGTATTGAGAACTTCTAGTCACTAGCCTTAGGGAAAAATTATATTGAGCTGTTTGATATTTGTGCTGGGAATGCCTCTGGAAAGGGGCTGCCCATCTCTGTCACACACATGGTGTGGGTCAAAATAAGGGAAGAAAAGGGAGCTTGTCCTATGGGTCTTGGTGACAATTCTTTCCTTCTTCTTGTCTCTTATATCAATGCAGATAAACATTGAAGAGAGATCTCTGTTTAGGCTACCCAGCTATTTCAATCCACAAGTCTTGATCTTTTGAGACATTAGGAACAAAGACTAAACTCTTCAGGTACCAAGAGAGGCTTTGGCTTATCTAGAAACAAGATATCTGTACTGTTCTTAAATTGTGTAGAGTAGAGATTGGGAGGTCTTCAGCAGGCGTGAAGGGAGAAATATGAAACCAGGGAAATATTTTTAGTTTGGGTTAACATTCTCTTAATTTCAGTGGGGATTTTTGTTGGATTCCAGAGTTTGATACGAACTTCTCAACAAGAACCTTAAAGTCTGGGTTTTCTTCTTGGAATTTCTTTCGTGGAATGATTTTCTTGTATAGATAAAAGATAAGCATGGATAACAGCAATGAAATTAGAAAATACCTGGAGTAGTCCTTGTGTGTGGGTGGTGTGTTTGGCTCTGTTTTGTTTTCATGGCTTGAAGAACTGTGCATTTCTTCTTTTATCTTGGAACTGTACATTTCTTCTTTTATCTTGAAAAGAAAAATCTAAAAACCAAACACAGCTTTAATTTGTGCTTTGCCATTCCACTTTCTAAAGATGCAGTGTTCTGTTTTCAAAACAAAAAGCTTTTCTCTAGAAAACTTTACAATATATTTGAAAATCCAGGAAATCCATAACATTGTCCTATCTTCATCCTATGATGGCATAGTAGCCTATCTTCCTGTGCACCCACTTGATTTTTCGAGGGCTTCAGTTGGCTACTCCAAAGCTGTAGTGCTATTGATTGTCATTCAGCCTCCTGTGAGTAAAACCATATTTGTTGTTATTGTATCCTTCAGGATGACTGAGCTAAAGCAATAGTGTGTGGCTGTTTACTCTTGTCTTTATAAAATGTTAACCCTTGACTCAAGGAGACAATAGAGCTCTGATTTCTCCTATTCCTGGCCCTGCCACAGGCTTCTTCTGTGGCTTCAGTGCATGACCCATTACTAAATATACACGCCAGGTATTGCATTATTTAATGCCACTATCTAGTCCTATTTTTGGCACCGTGATTGATGCTTGCAGGTGATTCAGTTTTATGCTGATTTCACCAAGAGCTGTGGCAGTATTGCCATTGTGTGGGCACCCAGAGGGGACAGTACTCTACTGCAGAAATATTCTTTTTGTCCAGTCAGTGACAAAGGCAGGAACAAAGCAACCAGAGGACTAAAGGAGATGCCTTTTCCCACCAAGCTTCTAGGCTTAGGCATCTCCACTACTATAAGTATTTCTGATTATCCCTTTAAGGGAAAAATGTTACTATACAAGATCTAATTACCTCTGTCTAAGCTGATACGCCTACAGCACCTTTTACATAACCCAAACACTTGAGTTCCAATTATACAATTATATTTTAACATGTATTAAGTGCTATTCCTTTAGGGAGGAGACTTATACTGAATATTTTAACTAAATTCCTTCCTCAGTACGGACATATATATGGTAGAGTCTCATTTAATTACAGTGCCAAAAACTTGAATGTTTTCTTTTCCCCTTCAATAAATGAGCTGGCTCTTCAGAAAGCCCATCTTCCATGTCTTCAGCACTGACAGCAGTCTCTGTACATGTGTATCAAATGCAGGCTTTGAAGCTCGTGTTCTTAGGGTCAGCAATGGCCCATGACTGCAATTAGATCAATAATGATCTCTCCATACTCAGTGTGAGTATCCTCTGCTTTGCAAACAGCCTATGGCAAGGTCCAGGTCTCTGGAGGAAGCAATATGTTCAAATGGGGAGGAAAGGCCGCTGCTTATTCAAATAGCATATCTTCCTCTAATGGTTGATAGCACAAAAGATTGAGTGTCCCTGTACTGAAAAGAAAAAGGGCTCCAAGGACCATTCTTCTTTTCTGATAACTTCATGCAATTTCTGACAAAAACCCTCATCCAGATGACTTGTTGATGAAAGCTGTTTGCTGCACACTTTCAGTCATTAATATCAATGAGGTTTGTAGGTCAGCTCTTCTGAAAACCAGAGCCCAAGTTTAGAGTGAGGGGTCTGTGTGTGTTCCTATGCTCAGAGCTAACTCAAGTTTTCAGAACATCCAGGAGAAGGTGGAACTTGACCTGAAAGAGCACTGGAGAAGAAAAGAGATGAACCAAGAAACAGTGAGTTGAGGGCAACCCTGGTGGGCAAGGCTGGAGACTGCTGGTGCTCCCCATGGCAGATTAAGTATATGTGGAATGATGGCTACTGCTGGAGAGGAGGAATCAGGTCCCAGAAGTGTTCTACTTCTTTCCATACCTCAGCGTTAGCCTATGCCAGGGCTGGCACAGCCTGCAGTGCAGTGGCAGAGCTTGTGCTGAGTTCATGCTGCCATGGAGGTTACCTTACCAGCAGCTGAACCAGCTGGTTTAACACTGATGCAGTGCTTTCTGTACTATGCTGTAGTCATTTCTGCCCAGTGATCCAAGTTTGAAATATCCCCTGCTTAGAAAACTAACTTTTGGAAATGTTGAATAAAGTTTTCACATTGGGCTGTACCCATCAGATAATCAGAGTTCCCACCCAAAGAAAATGTGAACATAATTAATTACAAGGCAAAACTGAATCATTACAACACTGTACTTAAATTATACAAATCCAAAAAATCTGGACGTAAAGTTCCCATGGCAACGTTATCTCTGTAGCCCGTATGCACTGCGTGTGTATGTTTGTGTAAAATAGGAATATGCATTATCCTGGTCAGAGTGGTTTAGGACTTGCTGGTCAGGAAGATGTTAATCGGACCAGAAATATCATCTTAAAAGTGATTTATTTTTGCTATTTCTCCAGCCAAGTGTTAAAACATAGAGGATATTTTTAATTTTTGTCCAGTCTGATAAGTTTTCCTGCTAAAACATAATGCCTGAACCTTGTCATAAATCTGATCTATCACTGTTCAACTTTCCTGTGATTGTGACAGACACCCTGCAGCCATGAATCTCAAGAGCAAGTAAGAGGAAATTGGCATCCATTTTTTTTGAGTGAGCTCATTAGTATCAAACATTTGGTTACACGTTGCACTCTGATGCTAACGCTATTCACTGCAGAGCTAATTTCACCTGTAAAGTTTTTTTTTCAAGGAGGTTAGACATTGTTTTCCTATTCTTCAAGGATTATGGAGGGTGCTGCGGGCTGGTGACATAGCAGAACTTTCCCTATGATATCCTGAGCTAGAGTAACTGTCAGGTGATACCCTAGGATATCACCTGAAGGAAAGGCATTTCCAGGAGGCATTCCCATGAAACACTCTCTTAGTCTCTTCATTCCCTTCTCCCACCTCACCCATGTTCAGTTTTCCCAAAATGTCTCCATCAACCATCACTCTCCTAAGAGCAAGGTGTCTCTATGATCAGGGGAGGGAGATGTTAACTGTTGATGTGGGGAGAGACCAACAGCTGTAAGAAATTTCAGCTGGTTTTTGCAAGAAGAATGAATAAGGGGAAGTTTTGTGATTAAAAAACCCTACCACATATTATACCCTTGTGAAACATGTCTAGATGGTGAAGGCATTAAACGGTACTGTTCATTTTTATGATTATCATGAGATTCCATCAATGGCGTGTTCCTGGTAGTGAGCTTTACAAGTATTATGTAAAGTACTTTCCAAAACTACAGCTGCTCTTTTCTTTTTTTTCTTTTTTTTCTTTTTTTTTTCCCCTTTTGCTTGCCTTTAACTCTATTTTCAGTGACATAATTCTTCAAGGTGGTGGCTCAGAAAGAGGATTAATACTTTAGAGGAAGAACTGGAGGTATAAAACTTTTCCTATACAAATCAATACACATCCTTGCGTCTACTGAGTACAACCATATTCTTGCTGACATGCTGTGTAAAGTCAAAAGAGATCTTATACATACATACCACAAGCATAATGTGTGTAAAAATATATTCTGAGCAGACACACAGAATAATAGAAAGATTTGCAGGTTTCTCAAGTCCCCAAGATATATACCTAAGGACAGAAATTAGCGTTCACCGTGTTGAAGAGCTGTGAATATATAAAGCAGATGTAAGTATTAACTCACTAAGAATTCACCTAAAGAGAACTGAGAAATATTAAGAAAGAAACCTCAGAAAAAAATCTATCCTGTTGTCATTGGGGTGGGGGATTAAATGTTAGAACAGTTCCATTTGGAAATGTCTTCAGGTGGTGAATTGCCTTTAAATATAGGAAATATAGACATACTGAAGTAGAGCAATTATTTCTGTGCTTTGAGTACACATTGTTTGCCTGTGAGTCATGAGGTCAAATAATATTTAGCATCTAATACTTAGCATCTTGCCAAAATTAAAAAGTGTAGAAATTTCCTGCCAATGCGGTTCTGATCTGGTATATTTTATTTCCTTAGATATAGCACAAAAGCAAAAATGTATATTTATGCCTGCGAAGGCACTTGAAAATACAGCACAATTATAATCCTCAGATGTCTTTTATCAAAATTACTTTTCTTTTGTTTGTAGTTACATTTTCTGTATTTTTTTAGAAGAACAGGTTTGAAATTAAACCTTAAAATCAGGTGTGATATATTTGCGATAAGCCTAATGAAAAACCTATTTTAGAATAGTCCTCTCTGATATAACCAGCGGATACCTCTGTGCTCATGTCAGTAAGACACAGTCTCCGGGTCAGGGGAGGTGACATCAGGTTTCTGTGGTTATTCCCAGCTAAATGAAACCAGGCATAAAAGAGCCCTCTTGCAAGTGCTGTCAGAACAAAGGGATTGCTGAACAGGATTCAGAGGAGGAGTTAAAAGGAACGGAGAAAATACACAGAGGAGGAGAGTGAAACACTTCAAAGCCTGCCTCACCAAGGCTAGAATTCTCCAGGAAGGTGGAGGATAGAGAAAGTGACACCACTCTAGTTTTGCAAGCTGTGAATGCCAGCAAAATGCAGATCCTTCTCTAACAATTGCTGGGTTGAAGTCCTCGATATCTTTGATGGTTTTTGTTGCCTTAGCCAAAAAGACTACAAAACTGAAGCAGAGAAGGATGTGGAATGCTGTCTGCCCCATAAGCATGGAATATGAGTAGTGGCTTTAGTCAGAGGTACAGAAGGCTGTGGAAGCTGTGAGTGATATTTCTGGGAGCTGAGTCTCTGGTGAGAGATCCCGTTGGCTCCGTGCACGCTGAGGCACGAGCGTGCTCTGCTGTGCTCCCCAGGGGCCCATCCTCAGAGTGCCCCACAAACATGTGCTGACTCTGTGCTCTGTGTTACGTACACCCCGCCTTTGTTTTCTGCCAGTCATTCAGCTGGAGCCCTTCCAAGAGCACATCAAGCCTGCTTAGCTTTCCTGTGGCACAAAATTGTGGAGGAGGGATTGAGCATGCCCATGTCACATCCCAACACCGCTCCTGTGGCTGGGAGGGGAAACAAAGCTCAGGAACATCACTAAGAATTCTGAAAGGAAAGATGTGAGAATTTGATAAACAAGAGGAAAGACCAAGTTTGGACTCAGAGTCGTGGGTGGACAATTATGTCCTAATTGAGATCCTTCACACTGTAGGAGAAAAGAGCTGTGTACAGCATCACAACTCTGCAGCAGAAAGCATGTGGAGTTGAGGAGCAGAATTAGTTAACAGAAGCCAACCCACTGGGTGTCAGTAAAGGAAAGATGTGAGAAGGAGGATGGATTATATCGCTTTGCAAAAGTTGGCAAGACACACAATGTGTGTTGCTCAGACTAATCCTCACAGGAACAATGAGCAGCAGTTCATTTGGAGATAAGTGTACTATTGAACTGGACATAAATGGGACAGTTATGAAGTTGGACATGGCACACACTATTACATTGCCAAAAATAGTCATTTTCGCTGCTAGCCTTGAATATGGGATAGTAAATTTACTAGTGGTTGTAACAGAATTCAGTGCTGCACTTAATGCAATTATAGAGGTGTGGACACATCAGTGTGTAAAAGATAAAGAGGGAGAGGGGTCTTGAAGAGCAGAGTTTACTTAGGAAACTGTTGAACGATCTGGATGATCAGCACATTGGAAAATACTCATGATGGTACTAAGGAAAATTTATTTCTTTTATTAATGGAAAATATGGGACATAATTTTCCTCATCAAGAAGACCCTTAAAAATGGAGGAAGCAGAGTGGAGGTTGGAGAAAATATCCTCCAGGGATAATAAACCTGCCAAGACACAGACATTTATCAGCATTTTAAATATCAGCCGAGACATCCCCTGGTATGTCTGTGGTTGATATGCCTGTAGGAAACTCGTGGCTTTCTCCACTGACAGCCGAGGGCCAGACAGGTCTCTCTGGTACTAAAATGGCATAAACACCATCATCTCAGCTGATGAGCATGGTTACAGTCTCCAGAGGCATCAGGAGACATGTGGAGACCAACCAGTCTCTCATTCACACATTTCAGTAAATTATCCTTTCCCTAAGGACTGTCAGAGCAAGCACAGTTATTAGTTTTAATAAGAACAAAAAGATAGGAAACATATTTCAGTCAAAAGTTGTGCCAGATAAATTTTATGTGCTTGATATATCAATAGATACTTTAAAACAGTACGTTAGTGCTTTTTCAACCCCTGGAAGATTTTTTCTCATTATTATCATGTGAGTTGTGCTGGACAACCAAGGAAGCACATCTGTGATATCTTCACAGGCAGTAGGACCGAGAAAGGTTAGAAAGCCATGACCAGATGCTCTCTGGGACAAAGTGGGCTGCTGAGTCAAAGCTGAACTAGTTCTGTTATATGATATATTTGCTTTTGGGGGGTACTGGTACTTCATCTCATTGATCCATGTTGACATCTGTGTCTTCATGCACATAGTTTCTTTGAGGGGAGAGCAACAGAGAGACAATAATGTTTTACTACAGAGTTTGGGAAGCTGAGAGAATTAGAGGATCTTATTTCACTTATTATCTCCATAATTGAAATGCCTAATTTCTTTCAATCCTCTTATTCTACTCTGTGAAGCCTGAAAAAGGCTTTGGCAGTAAAGGTGATAAGAACCAAAGAGTTGGCTGTGATAAAGAAGAAGACTTTAGATCGTGGGTGCAAATATCTCATGCCCCTGTTTTTGGGAAATCAATTTGAGCTAGTACTGACCACGAATTGATGCTTTGGGAAATCCTCACTTTTCACAAATAAAACCTTTTTGTAGTTGTTTGTGAAATCTATGACTCACAAACTGCATATAAATCTGTAAGAGAGCTGCTGTCTGTAGACAGTCATTCATGCAATTGACAAAGGTTTAGTAGAAAAAATTCTCCTCAGCCTAAATTTGTTTCCTAATAACTGGAATTTAATAACCACTCTGGTCTCGAAAAAGACATGCACAGGGGCTGCCAGAGCAGATTCAAGGTAAGACAGCAGAAAATGACTGCATTTGGCAGTGACACGTATTTAACACTTACTGCCAGTTTTGGAAAAAGTATTTGGAGCAGATAGGAGTTGGACATTACATTAATCTCCAAAATGTTACAAAAAAAAAGGTCATTTAGCATGAACAAACCATGAGAGAAGGTGCAAAATACATTGAATTTGCTTCAGTATCAGTGATTGAAGTCTTGTATAATATACCATCTTCCAGTATGCAAAAGAGGCTCATGGTGGTTGTTAGGGGAAAAAAAAAAAAAAGGCTCTCCAGAAAAAACACCAGTCCTTTATTTGTTTACATTTCAGGGCAAAGAAAAACCCTACAATCCCATATGTTTGTGCTTGATAATTAGCCTGTATCAGAAAACGCTTCTGTGAAAGAGGAGGTCATGTACATCATCCATTTCTGTGGTAATAGTACAAATGGCTGAGTAATAGCTGAGAACAGACCATCATTTACTGAGCATGTTTAAGTACTTTTCAATGAAGATTAGTTGTAATCATGTAATCTCTTATCCCCATAATTCTCTGTTTAAATGGCTGGTCAAAACAATGTACAGACCCCCTTCAGAACTAGCATTGCAAAATCAATCAGCAGTGGTGCTCTGTAGTCGCTGCTTTCAAATTCCACTGTGCCTCCTCCTCCGGTGAAGTGATTGTCGCTGATAGCTCTGATTAGGAGAAACCTGTAAACACATACATTTGCATTGCCAGCAACCACCCCTAAAATCACTTTCAAATGGGAAAAGAAAAATACATAATTGTTATAATTTGAATTCTTGGGTACTTGTACTTCAGGTGATGGTATTGTGTGCCTCTGGTAGTAGGAAGTGGCTGTGTCTACACTACAGAACAGAAGGTGCTTATCATGTCCACACTACATGAGTCTGGCTCCTAGAGCAGTGCTGATCTGGCAGGAGCCAGCTGGAATTACGCAGAACAGCCAGGACTTCCTGTAACGTGTAACATCTAACAGTGAGGTAATGAGGGTCCAGGCTTGAGTGTGTTCCTCAGCCTCCTGTTTTTGAGCGATTCAGCCTTTTCCAGAAGTAGTAGCGCTACAGCATTGCAAGCAGGTCCAACCAACCAGAACAGGGCGCAGCCTGAATAGGGAGCAACAAAACAACTGTGTTTGCATCCATTTGACACCAACAGTAAGGATGTTTCAGTTGACTTGTGTTGGACCGAAGCCATGGCTCTGGAAATCTCCAAACGACTTCTAGTAAGGGTACTTGTTATGTTGACCAAAAGCATGGTAGCTTGCACACGTGTGACCATTAATATTTGTATTGAAATAAAAGGCATGCTTTGGGGACTGTTACTTTAATGGCTGAATTTCCCAGACAATGGAGCAATTTTATTTCTAAGCCTCTCAGTAGGCATCAGACAAAGGATAAAAAAAAAGCTCTTAGAAGATCCCTGGGAAACAAGTAGTCCCTGAATGCCACATGAGCATTAGTGGACTAGTTTAATTTTATCCATTTCACGAATAGAGTATAGAATTAGGATTAGAGAAAAGTGGTTTTGAAATAGTCATATAATATTTTTTTCTTATGGAAAGAGTTAGTTTGAAAAAGAGGTGGTTTCTGCAATGAAAATATAGAGATCATGATTTTCTAGAGCAGCAGTGAAAAGCAGTAGGTTAGCAACAGTGTAAGTTTATACTTGGTAACCCACGTGAAGGTCTGACATCTCTCCTCTTGTCTGATACATTTCATTTGGTTCCTCACCTTTCTTTTCTATCATTTGTTCCCCTAATAATCCTTTCCCTCCAGTTCATCCGAGACAGTATCGAGCAGATGCTGGTATTACAGAGTACCTAGCCACAAGCATCCATGGTGCATCTAAGCAGGAACACACGTATACTATAGTGTAGGTGTGCTCTGAACTCCAAAGGCTTCCTTGAATCCAGTGACGCTCTTTTCCACAGTTCCTCACACATCTTTTGTTGTTACAGATGCAACTGGATTAACAGGAGACAGCAGCAGAGATTTTTCCCCTGGGTTTGATCCCAATGTAGATTTCTGTTCTCTGCTAGTTGCACTCATTCTTTTGAACCCTTCTCTGTCTGTGCCTCTGTGCATCTCTGTGAGTTTAGAAGTTCCAGTTTCATTCTGTGTCACAAGTATTTGTGTCAGTCAAGTATAATAATACATGGTAGCAAGTGTAGAAGCTTTAACTTAATCATAGCTGTCACTTAATAAAGCCTCTTTTTGATGGATTAGGAGATGAAGCCAGAACTGGTTTAGGTGCAAAGAAAAAAGTTGCTGTCTGTTTTCCTGGGCCTTTGGGACTTCACTTTTGCTTAAATCCAAGAGGGCATGAGACATGGAGGCAGTCAGAGCATGACTGCAGCAACCCTAGATGCAGTATGTCATCCCAGTGCCCACATCCAGATCAAGGATTGGAAGGGGAGGCAGTTTCTAACATGTTTATTATGTAAAATGTATGCACAAATTGAGGCACTGGGTACACTGGCGTAATTATGCACTGTGAGAATGGATACCCTGGTGCTGAATGTGATTAACCTGCAAGCAGAGCCAAGAACTATTCTTGTTTCAGAAAGCCCATGTTAAACCTGCCTGCCTGTGAAACTGTGCTCAGTGCTGCTGTAATTGCACTCATTGCTGGCACACATTGTTAATAACAAGCATTTTTGCTCTTGTAGACAAGGGTAAAATGTAAAGATGTTGCAGTGAGCCAAAGCTTGAAAGCCCTCACTTAGCTTGTATGCTCAGGATTTAAACTGCTGGGGAAACTTTATGTCTCTGGCTATTTATTATTACATACAACATGTTCTTGGAAACCACTCCACATTTAACAGCAGTTAAACCCATCTGCTGCTCCTGAATTTTCATTTCATTCACAATCCTGTTTTAAAAGTATTTTTGGACTTGTCTCCAATATGGTATCAGCTGTTCATTATTCTGTTCTAAATTGATAAAAAGAATGACTCAAATTTTAAAAGAAAATTGTAGCCTCCTATATATTTTTGAGCTTTTCATTGAAACTTGCCTTTCTATCATTGACTGACATAAATGAAATTTTCAGTTTAAAAGCAATTATTCACCATGGAAGTTCATCCCCTCATGCTCAATTCTGTGGAATTCATCTATAGTAGTTACATCATTGGCATGAGGAACAGACCTGAACTTAGCACCATGATCACAAATACTGCTCAGTATATTGATGTTCCTGGGAGTGCAAAATTTTTTCATGGCTTTATTTAGAAATATTATTACCGTTTTCTTTGCACATCTCTTCTCCCTATATTCATATTTTATTACTGTTACTTTGCATAGCAGTACTTCAATGCCCTCTACACAAGATTAGCAGGAACCATTGTAGATTTTCATGAGATTTCTTTTTGATGACTTTTTTTTAAACAGAAAACTTTCTTTTCCTCAGTTTCATAGGTGTGGCTGACTGTTTTTTATGACACTGCACGATGTTCTTGTATGAAGGTAATATTTGTTGGACCGTGGAACTTCCTGGTATTTAATAGGCACATTTTTTTTCCATGGCAATAAACTGATCCTTCCTTAATCTACAGATTAACAAGACTTTCCAGACTATAAGAGTATTTAACTCCTTCTAAGATTGGTGTATTTCAACACTGAGACTTGTTTGGCTCTAGGTCTCGTATAAAACTTTTATTGGATTTTGAATTTTTGGATTTATGGTAGTTCATAAATTTAGGGAAACTTGGATTTTATGTTTTTATTTTTATTTAAAGAGCAGGAGATTTTGTTTTTCTATGCAATAACATCCCAAATTTTATATTTTTTAAAAATATATTTGCATTTAATAATAGATTGTGTGAATAATAATGTCTGTTAGAAAAGACTCCTTTAAAATTAAAAAAAAAAAACTTTTTGGGGTGAGATTCAGTTGTCTAAGATAGGCATATAGTGCTATTTTAGATGTCCTGTAAGATCTGAGGTGTACGTATGGCTGTCAGAAATGACAGAAGGAAACTCATTCCCTTTTGAAGAAGCAGCTGGAGACAAAATGATACCTTAATGCATCTGATGGCATGCTTTATTTGGGAAACTCAGTCTCACCTTTAGGGTTGCCACATTTGTAGCTCACAATTTGATGTTTAGGAAGATTGCTGTTTTTAATGCTACCTTACTTGTACTTGAGTGGAGTTTATTCAAAAGATGCTTTTTATGAAGAGAATTGCATTTCTACAACCACTACATCTGCTAGTGGCATTGTAACATCTTACCTTGGAAGCAAGTATGTATTTATTTTATTTTAACTTAGCATAGAGAAGTATGCCTTTTACTTTGAGCTGGTTAGTAATCATCTGATTCCAAATGAAAATTGCTGGAATTACTAAGAATAAATCTCTCATGGAGCCAAAGCCTGTAGGACATGGAAAGGACTGGAAACTTTCAATGTTTCAGCACCCCTAGCAGTTAAAGGTTTTTTTCATAGCAGCAAATTTGGAGTGATTTCCCTGGTTTCTCTCCCAGTTGGAAACAACTGATCACTATCCCTGTGTAATATCCTGTTTTCAGTCTTCTCAGGGTTGTGAGATTCCTCTTCTGTAGATTTTCTTTGGCTTTTTCAGTGCTTATCTTAAAACAAAGTGCCCCAAAATGATACAGTTCTACTGGTGTCCCACCATCAATGATTACAGCACAATTGTTTTAACCCTTGTCCTTATACACAGCAATTCTTCATATCTTGAATGAAGGCCATTTTGCAACAGAACCTCACTCTTGACTCCTCCTTAGTTAATGATCTCAGCAGAGATGTTGCTTACTCTGTATTTTTGATTTTCATGTTTCCCCTGTCAGGGCTGTACTTACTGCTCAGTGTGCTTTTCCTCTATCTGTGTTTAGGGTACTGCACATTTCTTCTCAGAAGTCTCCAGGACAAAATATATGTACACAGAAGCTTGCTGTGCATCAGCTCCAGTGAACTTGTCCATACCATGCCTTGTGGTTGCTCCTGGTGGGCTTGGTGCTGATGTTAGGGAATCCACAGCTGCCCATTATACTGTAAAAAAAGTTACTCAGATTGTTTTAAAGTAAAAATCCTCTCTGTGTAAGCTCAACTGAATATTCAGTCTTCTGTTCATCCCACTTCACTGAGGTGGGAATACACCCTTCAGTGTGACTCAGGGAATTTAAGCCTGAAGCCATTCTCAGTATTTTCCTGTGTCTCAAAGAACTCTGCTCCTACCTGGCATAGCTAAATGCCTGCAGACTGACAGCATCAATATAAGCCTCAAGTCTTAAAAATATTGTTGTATGACAGCATTAATCTTTTTCAGCAGAGCCCGAAGTCCCTTTTCCTTAGACTGTGTACTGGAAAGTGTTATACCATGAGCTTTTTGACTATTATTAGCCATTCTTTATAGCAACCAAGTTTCGAGACTTCCCTGAATGACTTGGCCTAGTGGTTTTGTACTTCCTGTTTTACGCTTGATGTTATAAAAGATTTAATCTTGCAGGTGAGAGTGAAAAAGTGTTACCTTTTCTATATTAGAAGTAGTGGGTTTATACCCAAAGAGGGTCTACAAGAAGGCTGGAGAGGGACATTTTACAAGTGTGTGTAGTGACAGAACAAGGGGAAATGTCTTCAAAGTGTCAGAGGGCAGGTTTAGATTGGATATTAGGCAGAAATTTTTCACTGTGAGGGTGATGAGGCACTGGCAGAGGTTGCCCAGCTGTGGATGCCCCAGCCCTGGAAGTGTTCAAGTCCGGGTTGGATGGGCCTTTGAGGAACCTGGTCTAGTGGTAGGTGTCCCTGCCCATGGCAGGTGATGTTGGAAGTGGGTGATCTTTATTTCTTTTCACACCTAAACTGATCTATGATTTTTATTCTTTTTAAAATTTGTATTCTTTATTAAAATAGAAACGAAAAGTCTCTAAAGTAACCTAGTAAAAGGTGAGGATCAGCATTACATAAGCATCGTAATGAATGTGGCCTTTTTAAAAATGCTTTTCAGTCCTTTGTGTATTAAACATTGTGTGAAAGTGCTGTTGAATGCATAGCTACAGATATGGTAGTTTTGCTACCATATAGCAAAACTATCAACAAAAACTGAGAACCTTGCCTTATGTCTCTCCTTACTGGTAGGGCTCTTCCATACTGTTGTTGTTTGTTAAGAACTCATGTGTTTTCAACAATAGCATTGACTCATGCCTATGTGGGAGACTGAATCCATTATAGATTTTCTGTTTCACAAAAAAAATGGAAACCTGACGTTCATTAAAAGCAAATATATAACCTCCTACTGTTAAACTTCATAAATTCATAGTGATAATTAGAGTGGGTTTTAAAATTTAGAAGCAACAGGGTTATTTCTAATTTTAGCTAGAAAGAGGTGGACTGTCAAGAGAATGTTTATTTATTCCTTGTAGCCTTCTTACTTCATTTGATAATATTTACTTGAGATTGGTAGATGTTGCATAATAAAAATAAACCTAAATACAGTAGTACAGTGTTAATTATTGTAAAATATACATAACTTGCTTGTTCTTCCTTCAGTGATAAATAGCTAATCAATCCATAGATATTAATAATTAATAATATGCACTCACATTTTAAATACTATATAACATAATGCCAATTAATTTTTTTTAATAAAGCCTTTGGGCAATTCAGCGTGTATTAACCAATTTACAGCTTCAAAGGAATAAATGAGCCCACTCCCCCAAAAAAAACAACCTGGGAAGCAAACCCGCACAACTAAGCACCATATGCAAAGACAATGAAAAATCTGAGTATGGAACTTGTCCTGAGTAGATGTCTCTATGTACTTCCAGAAAGGCCAAGAGGAAGAAAATCCCACAGGTAGAGGCCTTCAGCTGGGACCTTTTCCTGAAATGGAATGGACTAATACACAGGTGAGAGTAGTGAAGTTGGCTGTGAGAAGTAAGTGAGGAAAGCAAATAGTTTCTGAATTGCTGCTTCATAGTTTTGCCAATTTTTCTCTACCAATGCTTCCCTGCATCCAAAAGGGCTCATTTCAAGTTAAAAAAAAATATATTTGTGCAAATGTTTCAATTAATTCCAAGATTATTTCCTGCCCAGCTGTGGCAGGTAAGAAGCCTCAGCTACATACTGATCAAACTGAAAGCAGTTTGAGCTATTAGGAAAACAATGTGGCTTGACTTGACTTTAGACATTTGAGGATATGGCAGGTGATTGCCATGGTAGTCAAAGGAGAGACCTGTCCTGATCACAATTCTTCTAATCTGATTTGGATGGCTTCTTTAGATGGAGGGAGATCATACCCTGGAAATGATTTTGTCTCTCCATTGTCTAGACATCTTTATTGTCAAATAACTTAGGTGTAAATGTCTCGACTTTGGTATCTCAAGCGGTCAGGAAAATTTCATCTTTATCTTTTTGAAATTTCTATTTATTGCCTGTTGTCTGGCAGAGGCACAATGAGTCTCTGAGATGTAACAGGCAGGACCAAACCAGGATATAGGACAGGAAGACTAAGCATATTTATGGACCCAGAGAGCCTGACAGAAAAAAGCATTGTTGAAGTTT
Organism: Pycnonotus jocosus; assembly: GCA_013400435.1. Taxonomy (NCBI): domain Eukaryota; kingdom Metazoa; phylum Chordata; class Aves; order Passeriformes; family Pycnonotidae; genus Pycnonotus; species Pycnonotus jocosus. The sequence goes on along the minus strand of VWYP01004868.1, from coordinate 939,289 downwards.
GATTTGGCTTTTTGTGGTTTGTTTTGGGGTTTTGTTTGTTTGTTTGTTTTTTAATCAGAGAACTTTCCCAAGAGAGGAATAGTCATTGAAACAAGAAGTACAAAAAACCCCTCCAAATCAAACAAAAGTGCAAGTGACGCTACTGCACCAGAATAGTAACCTCCAAAAATTTCTGTTATCAAAATACTCAATTTAGTTTACGTTGCATTTGTGTGCTCAGTTTTCAGCGTATGACCTTCTGCCATTATGGTAATAGATGTGTGAGAAACTTGATATTCTGGCTGTTTGCCAGCTGGGTCCTTTGCAGTCTCAGGAGGAAAAGAAGGCAGATTAAGATATGAAGATAATGCACACTAATGGGATATTTCTGGTAAAAGTAGTCTAAAGTGATGTATTGTTGATGTCCAAATTGCTATTCTTTGTTATCCAGGGTTAACAAGACTCTGGGATAAATAGGATGGATGAGGATTCTGAATGATCTTGCACAGCTCTATGCCAGCTGGACATCAATTTATAATGGCTTAGGATGTCTAGGTAATTTTCCTTAATGTAAGGGCCAAAAATATGTAATTACAAAGGTGGCAACCTAGGATGAATATATGTCTGGACACTCAATTTCTACCTCTTAAGATTTCAAGAAAAGTTTAACAAAGCTTATTTCTTGGTTTATTTTGTATGTGAATTAACTATTTTTTGCTGCTTTTTTGTAATGCCAAAACCAAGAAATGATGGCAGTCAATCAGTGTTTAATTAATCGTGTCATTTAGTCATGCAAAGATGAACAAAAGCTCTGATACCTCTTCAATACTGAGTGGCACACAGTAGGAGGGAAGTGCTGTTTGCTCCCTAGCAAGCCCATATGGTGGTAGGAGATCCAGTGTCCTACTGTACAAACAGCACTGAATCTTTCAAAGCATGTTAAACAACATCTGCCAGTGATAAAATAAGTAAAGCAGAAGGCTCATCACTTGGTAACTTTCACCTAGGAGGCTGAAAAGATCTCTTGGAGAATTTTTAAAATTCTGGAATGTGAGTGTCATGCTATTATTTTATTTTTTTTTTTAATAATGATGCAGAGCAGGCCAGTTCTATTTCAGCCCTGGAAAAAATATTGCAAAGAATAAGGAGAATTTAGCTAAAAAGGCAAGCATAAGAACAAATTAGTGGTAGGAGGAAATTAATGATAGTCGACATAGTTTTAAAGAAATACAGTTATGCTAGATAAACTTCATGCCAGAATGTGAATTTGCTTATTGAATGGTCCCAGCTGTTGTTTAGGCTTTTGTAAGGCATTTCATTTCATTATTTCATCTGGTATAAAATAAATAAGAGTATACTTTATCAAAATAATATTCCTTGAAGATAGACATCCCAAATCATTAATCAATGAGAAATGACCCTTACACAGAAATTTTGAGGGATCATAGAATCAATCATAAAATAGAATCATGGAATGGCTTGGGTTGCAATTGACCTTAGAGGTCATTTAGTTTGAACCACACCTTCCACCAGACCAGGTTACTCAGAGCTCCATCCAGCCTGGCCTTGAACACTTCCAGGAGTGTGACATCACAGCTTCTCTGGGCAGCCTGTGCCAGTGCCTCACCACCCTCACAGGAAAAAATTTCTTCCTAGTATCCAATCTAAACCTGCTCTCTTTCAGTTTGAAGCCATTCTCCATGACCTGTTACTGCATCCTCTTTTAAATAGTCTCTCTCCACTGCCTTTTACAGTTTAGAATTGTGTGTGGACAACATATTTCAATATTTTCACAAATCCTTTGGAAAGCAGCATGAATTCTTGGATGTTAGAATTTGAAAATAATGTGAAGATTGAAACAGTAGGAAAAAAGAGGAGGACATAGTATTCAGGTAGTGCAATGCAGTTGCAGTCTAGCCTGGAAACAGAGATCATTCAAACAAAATTGTGAAAATTATCTCTAGAAGAGAGCAATTACACAGCCAGAAGGAAGCAATTGGCAGCCTTACATACACATGGGGACCCCTACAGCTGACATAAAGGATGCTAGGAATGTTCCAGAGGAAAGAACAGACAGCTTAGTAGGGCTTGTATTTTTAACTTGAATGTAAAAATCCTCACTAAAAATTAAGAGTAAGAAGGTGGTTTTATTGGTATGTGCAACAGTGAGACTGGAAGAAAATATTGTACCAGGTTTTGGCATCTGTATTTTATAAAGGTAATAAATAAGTATCAAAAGAGAGAAGAGAGACTAGAGTGGAGAAGAAATCTTCCAGAGAGAGATATGACTTAATGACAGTGTATTCCTGTGGGATGACTGGGAATAAGAGGCTTCTTCACAGTAGCAGAGAAAAGCAGAATGTGTACCAGGATAAGAGTAAACCAAGGCTGAGCAGGTGTTTTTAAAAGTGAGAACACAGGACAAACCATCAAGGAAAACAGTAGCTCTCAGTCCTGATATGTTTCCAGGATTAGGTGCTTTCCTGCAGTAGGTGTGCATGCTCGTGTTTAAGACAAGCTGTTGTTGTCGGTGTTATATATGGCAGTACATTAGATCCCAATGGTCCAATGGTGCTTTGTGCCTTAAACCCCACATCTCTCAGATGCCTTTCTGCAGAGGAAGGTGGGGTTAGATGGTATTGTGGAGGGAGATTCAACTGATAGAGCTAATGCATTTTATCACTTTCTTCCCCAGTCAGTAGTTCAAATGGAGAAATGTGGAGCTGTATTACTTGGCCTAATGAAAACACTTATTTCCTTTTTACTTCCTTCCCACTTTCTTCCATTTTAATTCATTAAAAAAGCTCAGTACACCCACCTCCTGGCCTACATGTGTGGAGGATAAAATTTGAATTCTTCTAGATCATGAACTTCTGAATTAATTTTCCTTCACTGATTTTTAACCTGGACTTGCAAAATTTTGATTAAAACAGCAGGTTTTGGTTGAGAGGGATTGATATTCTGCAGTGCTGTCTATCATCTCAGTCATATTTTGTATAATTGGTTGGAGATTGGGTGATCTTTAAAACGAAGTTCTAGATATATGATATGCTTTTTCAACTTCTCTTGAGTCATCTTGGGCAGCTTGCTTGATTCTCTTTCTCTTTGCTTTCCTACCTGTAAAAGAGTAATAGCATTTTCCTTTCTTCTACAAAGGTCTTTTGGAAGAGTTGTTAGACCTTTTCTTTCTATTTGACATAGAACTAATTCATTACTGTACTATCATTACACACATTCTCAGAGCAGTGAGTGTTATGTTCTCATTTGATAACAGTCTAGAACACTTGGAGGTAAAAAGAAACAGAGACCCTGAGCCTACAAATTCATAGGTGCACTTATCAACCCCTAGAGGAAGTATATTTAAAATGAGCTTTCTTTCGATCCCCCCACTATACCCATTGTATCATGTCTTTTCAAGCTTCCTGCTTGACTTGCACCTAAAATAAATTATTTTCATTTATTCTCACCTTATTTACCTTATATCACTGCCTGGGGAAAAAGTGACTCTCCTGTGCAGGTAGGTAAGGATGGAAGAGTCCATTGTTCAATTGTGAAGCCTTCCAAAAAACATTTTCATGGCTTTTGCTCAATTCATCAGCAAAGTCTGCATTTGTCTTAATGTCTAAAAGAAATTCAGTGTCTCAGTAATGAGGGGTCTAAAACTCTGGTGAAATCCTGATGAGAACTGCTAAGGAATGGGTGCATCTGTTGTCTCCTGTTTTACACCCAAATTGGAAACTCTCTCAAGCTTGGCTGTGCTTTTTCATTCTGGATTTCCTTAAAGCCTTCAGCAGTGGGATTGCAGTCCTTAACACTGGCACTGAGATATTGTGGCCATAGATAATGGGCTAATCAGAAGTTGGCATTCTTTGCATAATCTTCACATTTCATCAGGGAAGAGGGAACTGAGCTCCTGTAGCCCTTATTGGAATTTGAAAATTCAGATGAGCACATAGGCAGAGTTTGATTCTTAAAACCTAGTTGTATTAAAATGGAATTTCTCTGATGTACAAATTTACTTCCTTTGTACTCTACTGAGAGACATATTTATTAACTAACATAGCTATTTAGCTTTTTCCACTGCTACATTTCCAGAAATGAGTCTTTGCTCTTGCCTATATACCCCTATAGAATTATTTCTCTGTGAAGAATTTTTTGAGCTGAAAGTACTGCGTGGGCATCAGGAAGTCTTAATTTGGCCTGCAGTAAGTTTTCATTATTTGATATTACTCATGAGTAGTAGAAGAGATGGAGGTGCACTTTATAAATTTGTTTGCCCTTTGTTTATTGTGTCACTTGATGTTCCCTTGTGGTCTCTCATAAACCTTGTTAGATACTGCTCAGGCAGTCCAGCTCATCAGTGTTGTGTAGTTGCCCTTTCAGTCTCACGAGCTGAGAAGAATTTGCTTCACCTTCCATTCAAGTAAATAATAAAACTTCACAAGACTTAATTGCATCCAAGATATTGCTCAATATTTCCTCATGAACAAACGTAAAGGTTAGCAACACTTGAGAGGCTTTATTGCAAAGATCTTTCTTCTGGCTTGAATTCTGCTGAAATTCTTTGTTGTTAAGAAACAGGAATTTATTGATCTTAAAAAAGGACATTACCTGTGGACAATTCTTTAAAGTGAATGTCTTCAATTTTGGGGTGGCTTCTATTGATGGTCATCTTTGATCCAGTATTAGAAAATGAGTAATTAATATTAGTAATTAGGTTAAATATCTCTAGTGACCCTGCAAACACATTTTACTTGAAGTCATTTGTTTCTATATTCCACTCTCCCACATAGAAGAGTGTTCACTATAGCTTCAAAACTGAAGCTTAGGATTTTAAACAAACTTATATTTCTTTTGCAGTCAGCATTAAAGGTAAACTGCTGGTTTTGACTGTCAATTAAGTAAATCTCATATGTTTTCCTGCAAAGGTCTAATATTAATATTCAGATTAGGTAAAAGAAAACTGAATATGCAGATAGTAATTCTGCTCCACAAAGCTGAGAAAAGTACTGGTAACATCAGTATTCCATTGCTTCACTGTATTATATGGGGTAAAGTGAGTGCTGGAGCTTGAAATAAGTTTTCAAACAAGTTATTGCCTTTTTTCACTTCTGTGATGTAATGCAGCAATGCATTAATTTACAGCAACAGGGGATAAGTGTTACGGAGGCAGTGAAGAGTTTGTTCTGCTTTTAATTGATGCTGTGACCTACATTGTTCCCCGAGGCAGCACAGACGTTTTTTCAGAAAAGTCTCCTGTTAATTATAATTGTACTCTGTGGTGCTGGGTCAGTTGTCATTTCCATTATATAAACTTTAAAAACTGGGAGGAGGGTGAGAGGGGTGGCTGGGTCAGGTTTTTTAGCTCACATGTGGCAAAGCTTTGTTGACTTGTTTTCAGCTGTTTCCTGAAATGATGGTGGTTTCAGTCCAACAGTGACTTCTGTGCAAACCCCTGCCGATTCTGAGGGCTCCAAGAGGTATCTGCATAGCTGTGCAGTTGCTGAATGCAGCCTTCTTGGAAAACAAAGCCAAAAGTGCTAAATATTTGTGACTGCCCCAATTCCATAGCCTCCTTTAGAGCCAATGTGTGGTCCTGAGCATCCTCTAACCCTGGTTTCTGGAGTAAACCTTAATCTCACTGCACTGCTGAATACACTCCATATTTCCTTCAGGAGGCAACCATGTCCATCATGAGGTTCCTATAACACCTGCCTCACAGAAACAGGGAAATATTTATTGGTAACTTGGATGAGAGATGGTGTAAAGAAGCCAGCCATTTTAAAGGATAAAATTTAATTTAATTTCTTATCTCTAGACAGGAAGAGTTACATTTTATTGCAGTGTTTCCTTTCTTTTGTAAACATGCCTGTGTGGTCAGCTTGCAATGTCAGACTCTTCTTTGCTTCCTTGAGAGGTTTTGTGGTGGTTGTTGTTGTTTTTCCTCCTCATAGGGCTTATCTCTTTATATTACTTTTTTTTTTTTAAATGTAAATTTTAACTGGATGGGGCTAAAGCCCTCTTGTCTCCATTACGACTTTCTTACTTGAAACATTTGGGATTTTGTAATTGTTTAGTTACATATAGTTGCTGTCTACAACTGCTGGAAAACAGGCTGTGTCAAGGTGGGGGTTGGCCACTTCTTCCAGGCAATTAGTGATAGCACAAGGGGAAATGGCCTCAAGTTGTAACCAGGGGAGGTTCAGAAGGATATTACAAAAAAGTTCTTTACCGAAAGAGTGGATAAGCATTGAAACAGGATGCCCAGCGAAGTGGTATTGTCACCATCCCTGTATGAGTTCAAAAAATGAGTTGACATGAGACTTTGCTTTATGATTCAGGGGGCTGGCTGGTATTCAGCTGAAGGTTGGACTTGATGATCTTAGAGATCTTTTCCAACCTTAATGATTCTAAGATTCTAAAGTAAAATATCATGAGAGCCACATGTGCTTCCCAACCCTGAAATACTAACTCAGGATGTCTGAAGCGAAAGACTCAAAAATCAGCAATCTTTGTAGTCTTGCAAGTTATTAGGCAAGATGATTATTATTATTATTACATTTACTATTATTAGGTTATTAATCTTGAAATAATTTTATTAAGTAATCATTTCACAGCAGTAAAGAGTCAGGAAACTCAGATTCAGAAAAGTCCAGGAGCCTGAAGTCGTATTATGAATTTCACAACCTTTTCAGATATTTTTGAAATTTTGCATCTAAGCGTGATTTTCCTTAAGAAACATGTTTCTTCTGAAGAGATCATCCTGATTAAATACATTAAAATGCTATTATTTATTAAAGTTAGAAACTTACAGTATCCCTGATCATTGTGAATGCTTGATGTAATTCTTTTAGCTCTGAGCATTAATTCAGAAATTAGTCATAATTCAACTTGTAGCTTAAGATAAAATAGTTATTGCCATGGTATAATCGTTCTGAAAAACGAAGCATGTTCTATCTTAAAATGTACTGCTAGTACCTTTACTTTACATTGGTGGCTGCTGCCTCAGTCGACTGTCCTACCTAATTTTTTCATGCATTCATTCTCCAATTAAGGGATCAAAATTATTTTCCTCTTCACAGTACAAATCTTCACCCATTCAGGAAAGCACAAGGAAATTGTGAAATAGTGGCTATGTAAGCAGTCTATTAAATGGTACTAGAAATACATGCTCTTTCTGTAGTGAACCCAAAGTCTCCTGATTGTTTATATAAAATGTTTATAGATGGTTTACAGCTATGGAGGGGATCTTTTTTGTGAGTTATTTGAAAAAGTTTTCCCCCGGGTAGAAGTGATCATGATAAAATGGTGTCTTTATAGTATAGTTGTGTTTCAAGGGTCCTCATATAAAAGAGTACTCTTTTATTTCTTTGTGCCATAGAAATGTAGATCTTACTGCAATGTAAAGTGTCAATGTCTCTCAGAAGAAAATGTTTGGTTAAAAATTTTATCTCAGTGCTGGAATACAGTTAAAAGCATATTTTTATTCAGATCCTTTATTCCGTAAAGTACTGAAAAGATATATAGGAATTAGTAGGTAACTTGGAGGATTTTAGAGAACAAAAAGAAACAATTAAGAGTAAACTGATTAACTCACCTGGGAGTGAAGTTTTACCATGGGAGAATTTTTTCTACAATGTCTTTTGCACTCAACTCTCAATAACAAAAAAGCAGCACTTTTGCACTTGTTTACAAAATACATTGTTACTGATTAAATTGCAAATGAAGAATAGCTGAGTTTAGTTTAATCTACAGTTAGAGCCTGCAGAAATTTCAGACATCAAGACTTTGATTTCCATAAAGCCCAAACAATTAAGAGACCTTTCCATGCTCAACATCCTGTTATGAGACAAGCATGCACTTTATTCCAACTCTAATAAATAAAAATAAAATCTGTTCTAATTGCACCAGAGAGTATCCAGGGAATTGATAAAATTATACTTTTGCTATGATTTGGTTTTCTACAAGACACAGTATATTTTTGAGAGATTGAATGTGCAGAGCTGCTTTACTACGTAAGCCTTCAGTGCTATTGGAGGTTTTAATTATCATTGAATAAGTTGGCTTAGCTCTTTACAAACACACATATAATTGCAATGTATTCTACTTATCTAAGAAGAGTTATATCTCACTTTGGCCATAGGAATTTGACAATTAAAGGGTTTTTCTTGACAAAGAAAACTTTTCTCAGTTACCTATTTAAATTTTGCAGTTGCAAGCAAAATACAGCTCATACTTAGTTTCTGCCCTATAATCCAAGGGTTTCTGCCTCTTCTAGTGACCTCTGAAAGCCTCTGCCCCTTTAGAAATATGCAGTTTAACTCATAATACTGTTTCCAATATTGAGATTCTTACATTTTGCTTAGAAATGCTGTGAAAAGAATTGTGATTTTCTTAGTGTTAATTGATGTTCAGCTTAAACCCCTCAGAACTTCTGGATTTAATTTTTCAAAGTTCCTTTTAAATTTTTCTAAAATAATAAGAACCTGAAATTATTTCTAAAATAATATGAGCCCTGAGACACCTGCTTCAACTTTGAAGTTCTGCTTTGAGAGTTGGACAGTAGGACACACTTCCAGCTCATTTCCAACTCAGCTTGTAATTCTGTAGCTCTGTGATTCTGTGACTTTCATTGACATTTACTAGTGATTGATTTTGAAGAATGCAATAATAAACTAAGGACTGAACATTGTAAGTTCCAAAATTTAGAATCTCACCCTCTATTTCCTAGACAGACCTTGGTCACTCTTAATGTTTGGTTCAGCTTTTCCTTTCCTCTGTTTCATTTTAACTCCTCCTGTGCCAGGCTACTTTTTCTGGTAACTTTGAAATACTTGAACATTTCACTTTGACTTTGCCTTCTCTTCCCCTGACTTTGACAAATCCCTGTTGGCATAATCACACTACAAACTTTTATATATCATATACTGATATCAATGATGGTGCAGCTTTCAGATATTATGTTTGCAATGAAATACAGGAATTGGAGTAACTTGAGTGGCTTATCTTTTCTGGATATAACCTGCATTTAGAATTCAGGTAAATGCATTCTTTTGTGACATTTAAAGCCAAACTTTTAAAAGAAGAAAAATCAAAAATCTATTTTTCAAGCCATTAAGGAACTTTTCATTAACCAGTGTTAACAAAGTGTACAAAATCAACTCTTTCTTACTGAGATATTTTTTCCCTGCTATCTTTATATCTGTTGTGAAAACTGAGAGCTATTGTGTAAGGCAGCAGTGTCATTGGAACACAGAATGAAAAGACAGACCCTCTCCCAAATAATTTAATTAAGTAAAGGATAAAATAAAAAATAGGACAGAAGAGGTACAAAAACATATTAAGAAAGCACAAACTACTGATCATTCTTAATAGAATCACAGAATCCTAGAATGGTTTGGGTTGGAAGGGACCTTAAAGATCACGTAATTCCAATCCGCTTGCCATGGGCGAGGACACCTTCCACAAGACCAGTGTGCTTAAAGTCCCATCCAGCCTGGCCTCGAACACTGCAGGGATACTGTAATAACAACTTCTCTTTTAAAATTAATTATGACTCTAAAGACAGATCATACAGGAGCAGCTTTGCAGGATTTTTAGCTGTCGCAATTGAAATGCTGCTCCTGGCAACCTGGTACCAGAAGACTCAGTTTGATTCTTCTTTTCAGGAAATATTGGAGCCTTTTTAACATGCAGAAAAAGAGTCAGTGTTCACTTATAGAAGGTGTCCAAAAGTACCCTCTGAAAGTGGCCAAAGGACAATTTCACATGACCATAGAGTACCAGATGCTTTAGGACAATGGGGGTAAAACTTCTCTGATGATTCGAAAGTATTTTTTAACACTGCTTTTACCTCTGCAAAAAAAACCTTCTGGGGAAAGAAAAGTTCTTCCAGTGTTGTGTTTCCACCAGCCAAGGGCTGGTGGACCAGCCTGAAAGTGTGTTAGCTAAACTTGTTCTAGGTTCTCTTACTTCTGGCCATAACTAATTTTAAAGTCTTCTGTAGATGAATTAACAGGGCTTTCACAAGGCCATTCCAAGCAGTAATGGGGGAAAAAGCTAGATACATAATAAGTTTTAAATATGACTCACTGGTGTTTGGTGTAATTTGGAGATGGTTGCAGTCTGGTATCAGCAGGTAGAAGTTTTCCCTATACTTTCAGACTGTACACCCCTTCCTACAACTTTGCAAACAACTGGGTGACTTCATGAGCTCTAAGATATTTTTTTAAATGTTTTCAGGATTTACTGTTTCCTGCCCTACTTCCTAGTAATTCAGCAGTTTAAATTAGGTGATTGCTGAGCAAATGCCAAAGTTGTTCTATGAATGTCAGCACTTGCCTTCTTTAGCTGCTGGGAAAGAGGTAACTTTCGAATGAGTAGTTGATCTCAAAGAGGGAAACCTTAGTTGTCCTAGTCTATCCTACTAATAGCACTGATAACTTCTCTTTCCAAGTCTGTGTATCTGTTTAGAAAGATGACTTGGGATGAGAGAGTGTCAGTGGGTATATTGGAGAGGAGATTGATTTAAAAAAAAAATCAGAGGAGTGTGTGAAAAGGGTCTACCAAAAGGCACCATATGTGGAAAAGTGAGTCTGAGCAATGTGAAAAAAATTGTGCGAATGGAGAAAAAGAAAGAAGTAAAATGTGTTCATAAATTGCTTATAGAAAAAGTGCTTGCTGAGTAAGGGATATATAATGTCCACTGGTTGAAGTTCCTTTCCTATTGGTTTCTTATTTGTGTGTTTCATACAGATGCAACAATATTTGCAGCAAGACAAAGACTGAACCACATCTAAATCCAGAGAACAGCTTTAACATTGTTAACATGGGCAAAGCTGGACTGAGGTTTTATCTGTCTTGAAGCAAATAACACCTATGCCCTAGACTGGTATCTGTTGTGTAACTTGTCCTTCCTATGTCTTCATATGATGTAACTCATTATTCATTGATATTATTTGATTTTTTTCAAGAAAAGAACTGATCAAGCTAAGAAGTAGGCTTTGTAAGTGAGGGCTCAGCATGTTCATGCAAAGGGGACTGTTCCTGAGAAATGAATACAGACATTTTTATTGTTTCTGCTGTTCTGTGAATTTTCACACCTTCTAAAACAGATTGTTTCCTAACTATAAGTATGGCCAGGCATCTCATGTTCTGGTTAAATAACCCAAAGAATTCATGATTCAAGTGCTTCTCTGTGGTTCTTCAGTATCAGTGGACCAATGAATTCAAAACTGATCTAATTCCTGTTTCTAAAGGTACATGAGAACTCATGTCCTTGATATCGACTTTTTTCTTTTCAGTGGGTGTGGTTTTAGTGCAGAGGCTATGGACATGTAAGGAAACAGGCTATTGCAATGCTTTCTAAAGAGTTACACATGAAGATATCCTAACATTTCAAAGTTAATTCTAGGAGAGAATAGCATGAAGCTCTATCATGGAGCATTTGGTTGGTGAAACAAACATTTAAAGTAAGATGCAGCATTGGCATAGTGCTCCACATTACAGTGCCCTGCAGGCATTTGGAGGAAGTTAAGAGGTGTCACATATACAACACCAGGATTTATTACATTTTATATTATTGAATAGACTGGAATATTGCATATTAAAAATAAGCAATGTGTGTTTATGGCTGTATAATGTATTCACAAACCAGCTAAATGATTCCCTCAGAATAATTTGATGGACTGTTTATTTTTGCCTTTTTAAATTTTTTTTTGTATAAGTGCTGAGATTATCCAGTTGCAAGTTAGGTGACAGTTCTTGGGAGTGAAGAGAAATATGTATCCTCACAGGCTTGCAGAGCATTGTTCAGAGACACTCTTAAATTAGACTCTTTCTGCTCAGTGTGTAGAGACTGACTGTTTTTAAAGGATAAATCATTATAGAACCTTATATTGGTAGAGGAATTGCTGAGTTCAGCTTAATTCCTCCAATGGGAGAGGGCAAATCTGGGGGTTGCTCCTCTGCTTTCTTTACTTGAGACAGTAACCTGATGAAATGAGAAGTAATGCAGAATGATCCACAGCTTTTTACTGATGAACATTCTGTTAAAAACCAAACCAAACCAAATGAAAAATATTTTTTACAGTAGGTTAACTGTGACCTGAACTTTATCCAATTATCAATTTTGTGCAACTGACAAAATGGGTGACTAAAGCCTTGATCTTATTCAAACCTAGCTGCTAGAAATCATCTAATCTGATGCCTGAAGCATTTGTCTTGAGTCTGTAATATATCCTTATTACAAGCTTATATTGCAAAAATTTTCTACTGGGCTTCATTTACAGTGTTGAGAATCTGAAATCAAATGAAGAGCAGGATTGCAATGGAAATTATGGGAAAAGAGGTGTCTGTATGGATTATTAGAACTGCATGTCTTAGGTTCAACAAGGCTTAGATTCCCCTTGCAGGTGAAAGAGAAAATGGTTGTTTGCATTCTTGAAAGATGCTGAGCTAAATGTAGCTGTTGACCAACAGTTCTAACCATAGTGAAACCCTTCCTCTTTCCAGACTTTCTGTGAATCTTGGAGCACACAGTGACATTGTGTGTGCACAAACCATCTGTTTATGGTGGCTGAGTACCATAAATATGCGTGGTGCTGGATATTCCTAACATGCTGAGGTTCTTTAGATCTAATGGGATAACACAGCATGTCATTCGGAGGAAGGAGGTTCAGAAGTAACATGAGAAAAAAATGGGTCAACTTCATAAAAAAGACATGGATTTTCTATTAGTTCATCTCTGTGATTTTGTATTTCTTAGATTATTTTTTGAGGAAGAGAATTTTGGATGATTTTCTTATCATAGTGAGAAATATGAGAGACAAAGCTAAGAGGGGGTTACCTATTATGAAAACCTCTTTGTAGCAGTCACATTGAGAAGGCTGAGCCTCAATTCTCTTGCAACTCATCATGATGAAAAGCAGAGTTTAAGGCTTTGGACAAGTAGTGTCTCAGAGTCTTACAAGGGAATTCATTTTTAATCTAATATAATTTTATGAACTTTTGGCTTTAAATCCAGGTTTACCAGGTGACAAATGTCTTTTTAGATGTAGGAATATCCCACAAATTAACAGGAATATTTTTATGGGTCCTTGGGTATTTGATGTGAAGGAAGTATAGATAGCTTTGTGAAGTAAGCACAAATTTTATAGTGTGCACTAAACTAGGTTCAATGGAGTGCTGCTGCATACTGCAGCTTTGCTGCTTTAGCTGTAAACTGTTTGCTTAAAGTTAGACACTGCTGCCATGAAGCTAATGATTTTCATACATACTACATAGGGAGAGATAAATACCTTCCAATTGATGGCCAATTTTAGTCTTGTCATTTGTTTCCATCTTGTATTAACACATTGACATTGATTGTTCCAAAAAGTCAGTATAGATTCAAACTTCACTGACATCAGTATTTCCTTAGTTATTGCCACACCTCTATTTCAGTATAAAATGCCTTATTGATCCTAGAAGGGATATTTTGTTTTTAAAAAGGGTATTCAGGAAATGGTAGCACATTAAAAATCCTGTTGGCATCAGTCTCTTGGAGAAAACTGTGTTCCAGAGCCAGAGATGAGGGCAGTGCCATGTACAGCAGCACGACTTTGTTACGGGGCTGTGCTGGCACTGAGCTGACACAGCCAGCACCCCTCGCACACCACTCACCGGGGCACGTTGACTCTGCACAGCTTTTCCCTGCCCATTCATGTATCTCACTCCACCAGTGGCCATGCAGCAGGGTTCTTGAGGTATTGTAGCACTGTTGATGTTCAGCTCTGTAAAGAAAATGTGTATTTCTCTCTGGAGAGGCAATCAAGCAAACCTGCCCTGAAAGTACGTTGTGAAAGCGAAGAGGTTAAAAAGAAATTAATGATAATTCTGGCATCAAATGATACACAGAAAAGGAATCAGAGTAAGCCTTTTCTAGCGCTCCGAAGCATACTGATAAAGCGTCTGCTAATGAAAATTGCTCTAATAATTTGAAATGCATGCATATCAGATGCACATATCCCATGCACTTAAATATTTTAACTAAATGGAACTTCAACTGGAAATTCTAATTAATGCCTTGTTAAACATGTTACATTTTCAACCAGATGCACACTATTTATTCTGTTCTGCTGCTCCAATCAGGGACAATATTTGATATTTTCATCTTCCTCTTAAATTAAACTTTAGATTTTGATGAAAATATCTTCCCAGATTAAGTATGTTGGTTGCCCATCTCTTTATTTTTTTTGAGAGTAGGCTGTTTCTCATTTAAATGAACTTGGGTATTTCTGAATTTATATGGTTTCAAATACCATAATTAAAATAACAAGCATTGAGAATGACATACTTATGACCACTACTTTGATAAAATCTTATTAATCCTTTTTCTGCTTACTCAGACAATTGGCATCATTCTGTCTAAATACTGACATTTTCAAGTTTGTTGTCAGCTACATAAACACTCCATTTTTACATTGGTTATAGCTGTACAGATGCCCAGTACACTGACTGTTCTTTTATCAATATATTTACATATTCATATATTCTTTGACACCTCTGCATATATTATAAGAGGGGAGAGGAAGATGGTGTCCAAATTTGTCACAGAAGACACGTGTTAATATGCATTAAAATGTTCAAAGAGCAATATTCATCTTAGCCTCTACATTGAGAAGATATCAAAGCAGCTCAGCAGTGTGTTATGAGCAGCTAATTTGAAACTTCTGCTCCCTGTTAGTGTCATTCTGTCTTAAAATGAGATTTTGTTTAACTGCAAAATGTCACCCAGACTTTTTCTTTTTAGTCCTGGGAGGCTGCTCAGAATGCATCACTTGTGAGTGCTGTCTGTTCACAGTGAGAAAGTCCATAAAAACTACACACCAGCAATTCCCCAAGGGATAAATCAATTAAAATATTTCTAATTTACTGCTGTTGAACATATTGGGTGAACTGGTGAAGAGATACAATGTAACATTCACCTGAGTGAGATTTCAAGATTAAACAAGTCATACAGCTTTTCAGTCTAGTGGCTAGATTAATTCATATATTAAATCCAAAACTCCATGTGGTTCCCTGTTCCAAGACATGGGAAAAAGTTTTAATACTTTTCAGATCATTTTGATAAAGATAGAATATTCTAACAGCAACCTTCATCCACCCTGCAGTGTGTCTAGGCCATTGATCACCTCAGGATGTTTCACTGCATCCTCCTTTCGCTGCTGCTGCCAAAAATCTGGGACTACTATTTTAGCATGGCTATGTCAGATACTGAGAAACAGCTGAGGTGATTAATAAACCCAAACTCTCTGAGATTTTAGTGTAGTTTATATATAAATGTTCCATGGGCCAGAAGAAATGAAAATGCTAAGGCTGATATCCTGACAATATTTGTGGAATTGGGCAAGATTTCTTCTCATTTGGTGTGACCTCTTTTTTAGTGGTTTCTGAAAGGATCTTCCACTGATGTGAAACACTTTCAGGAGAAAGTAGTGAGAGGAACTTTCTTAATGTATTAGTCGGAGGGAAAGGATGTGATGCTGCCAAAAGGAAGCAGAATGTTACAAGTGCCTGAAAAAGTGGGGAATAGCAAGGAAATTAGAATCCAACCTCAACAGAAGTGTTCATTATACTAGCTATCTACATTATGTATCATTATAACTGGGAACATGTTTTCCTTTAGATTCTTGTTTGCTTTTGCTGATGTCAAACATTATCCAGATGGTATAGTGCATTTTCAGTATTCACCTCCTTTTTATGTCACACATTTCCTGATCTGCATTTTTCGCAGGTTTTTTCTTTCCTTGTTTTTTTTTTTCTTAGAGAAGATATTATAATGTCCTTCATTCTCTTCACTGAAACCTTTTTTTTTAGTTCATAAACTTAATTTGTCCCTTTTTCTTGAACAAGCTTTTTATCTCTACTGCTTTCGGATTTAATGGACTGAGTGCTTCAGAAGCTAATATTGCTTGTAAAAAATATTGTGAGGTATTGGTATTATTTTCAGATTCTACAACAGTAAGGATTGTATTATATATATTTCACGTGTGAATTTTGAAGTTTGGTGCTGTGAACCAACACATTTTTTGATACTAGCCGAGAAAGCACAAAATTATCTGCACAGATCTTGAAGAAATAATTTTCTGAGAATCAGTGGAAAAAACCCTTTTCTTAATGAGACCTAATAAGCTACAAAGGAAGAAACTGGATCATCCTCTAGTAAGTGTGGCAGTCAGGCAGCACAGAGGAATGTGTGACTCGAGTCACAGAGTGGGGGGTGGCATCAGCCAGGGGAAGGGCAGGGTGTTGTGGTTTTTTTGCTGAAGTGACTTTGGAAGCACAGACTGGAGAGCCATGAACTCCGTGTTTATTTGCAGTCACCTCTCCTTGCACATATTCCTTTTTAGTATCCATAAACAGACAAACTCTTTGTCCGAAATTTTCAGGACTCCCATTAGCTGGTCTCTTTAATGAATACACAATAGAAAAGAATTAACATAGAAAGATATGCAAGTATGTGATCAATCTTTTGTATTTTCTTCCCAGAGGACTTGTAGGTGCCCCATCCCTGGAAGTGTTCAAGGTCAGATTGGGCAGGACTTTGAGTAACTTGGTCTAGTGGAACACGATTCTTCCCATGGCAGAGGAGTTGGAGCTAGCTGATCTTTAAGGTCTTTCTGATCCAAGCCATTTGATGACTAACTTTTGATGTCATTTGCATTAAAGTGAACAGTTTTAATACCTGTGTGTAATTTAAATCAGTTTGGTGGTGGTGGTGGTGGGGGTGTTTGTGGATTTTTGGTTTTGTTTTTGTTTTCTTGCTTGGTTACCTCCTAGTACATAATAATATGACTAAAATCTCCTGCTCTCTCTCTGAGTTACTGCATACTAACAGGTGATGCCATCAGCACAAGAACTTAGAGAGGCATAAGTATATATAGAAAACTTTTCCAAGTTTTCTTGGAGTGAATGCAATGAAAAGCATCTGACAGATATCTGAGGAAAAATCAATCCACTATTTGAGTAGTGCATATAATTCATAACAAGAAGTAAAAATAAGTGAAACTGTCAGGAAAATCAACTGATGAAATTTAAATTTTAAATTAGTATTATCCAGGACATTGGGATTAAAATACCTAAGCTTTCAGAAAATGCTATTCATTTTTTTAGCATGCTAGTGTACAGATTTATGATGCTGTCCTTAGCATCACATCACATATTAGTCTCGTATTGATGGAGGAGAGAGAGACTTCTACATACTGAATTGTGATCTCCACCTGCTGCCTCTCCATGGCAGTTCTTGCAGATCTTCCTGATGTGACCATCTGACAAGTCTTCTCAGATGCAAACTCAAGGGGTTTTCCTCTTACAATCGTTCAAGTGCTCCTTTGTGTTTGTGTAGATGATCACACAGCAGAACGCTGCTCATGTATCCATCTATATTCTTTGCAGCAGATTTCTGCTGTTCTTTTGTTTACTCTTTAGCACATGCTGCTAAAGCTTCAGTTTGTCACAGAGTGTGTTTAAATGATTTTGGAAAGAAACACGTTCCCATGTAAATGAAAAGACTTGGTGTCGCTAGGTCTTGTGGCAGAAGTGAAACTCAGGCAGCACACATGTACTTGTCTCATCTCTATTCTCCACCAACCATAGTCCATAGGAAGAAAGACTCAGGGAGTTGAAGTCCAGGAGGAGCTGCCTAAAGAGCCATTAGATTTAGTTAGATTTCCTTAAGCTTTAACTTGCAGTGGAATAAAGTACATTTGTATTTCAAAGTTTAATATCTCCTTGCAAAGCCTTCAGTCCTGAAATGTATCAGGTAACAGAGAAGCCATCACTTCCTTGGGAAATTTGTTCTGCTGGCTCCAACAGAACCACGTCAGTGGTTCTTGTTAATGGCTTCTTCTATTATATAAAACACTGCACTCAAATTATTTCTCTGTTATCAGATGGAAAGTTAAACATCTTACTCTTTTAAAGCTTTTACTGAAAGAAAAACTTTCCCTATGATTTGATTATTTTCTGGTCTTGATTTGCAGTGTCCTTATTAAAATGTAGACATTTTACTTTTACGTAGTATCTCCGCATCAGTTATCATTTAGTAAATAAAATCACTTCTGGAAAATAAATTGCTTGCTGAAATAAATGCTTCTGTACTGCCCTTTGTACTAAATGGATCTATTGCTCTTCAAATTTATGTCTGATGATTAAATTAATTTTTTTCCAAAGTAAGCAGTGAATCACAGAGTCAAAGACTGGGTTTGGTTGGAAGGGACATTTAAAAATCACCTAGTTCCAATCCCCCTACAGTGGGCAGGGACACTTTCCACAAGACAGGCTTGTTGAAAGCCTCATCCAACCTGGCCTTGAACTCTTCCAAGGATGGGTTGTCCACAGCTTCTCTGGGCAACATCTTTCACCATATTTTTCTTACTATCCTGATCATATATTTTTTCTTCCTGATTTACAATCTAAGCCTACTGTCTTTCAGTTAAAACTTTTTGTGTCCTTGTTGTGTCACTACAGACCATGCTAAAAACTTTATTTCCATTGTTCTTAAAAGCCCTCTTTATATACTGAAAGGCTTCTCTTTATGGCCTCCTCTGGACCTACTCCAAGAGGCCCACATCCTTCTTGTATTGAGGCACCAGAGCTGGATGCAGCACTGCAGGTGAGGTCTCACCAGAGCAGAGAAAGGAGGAGAATCCCCTCTGTCCCCCTGCTGCCCATGCTGCTTTGGATGCAGCCCAGGATGGGTTTGGTTTTCTGGGCTTCAAGAGCATGGTGTCAGGTCATGTCCCTTTTTTTGTGGTTTTCATGTTTCATAAACATGATAGGAGTTTCTTTGCTCATGTGTCACAAACCTTCCATTATTTCTGGAGTCCCTGTTTTCCAGTATTCAACCCCTTTTTCTGTAGACTTATGTTCTTTAGTTCTAAGTATGTAACTTTCTTGTGGTTTAAAAAAAAAAAAAATTGAATAGAAGTAATTTCAACTACTTTCTTGAGTAAGCCTGTGTTTTCCTGAGGATCAGAGGTGGGAAATAGGCACTTTTAAGATGTTACTAATCTGAACTGCATAGGTATCTAAAAGTGTCTATTTCTGTCCTTTGGCTAAAAAACCCAAAACAAGTGGCTTTTACAGTGAGGCAGATTTCCCAAGATATTTACAGAGCAGGCACTTTTATTTGTTCCCCTTTAGGGAGAATGACCATCTACAACTCAGCCGTCAGTACTCCTAACCTGAGCAGTCCTTATGTCATCCAAAATTTTCATTAGAAGCACCTTTATGTATCTCAAAAGATTCCATGAAATGGTTCAGTAGTGCAGGATGTGCTGCTATAGCTACAAATCTACATTAGAGACATTTTCATTGAAATCCTGTTGATTCACTGTTGAGTACTTTTTTTATTTAACATCTAGTCAGTTCTCTGTCTGTTAAATCTATGCTTTAATGCTATTTAGTAGTGCTAACTTTCTGACTGCTTCATATGCAATAGCCTTTCAGAAGGCTGAATATTTTACATTTGACAGTTATCTTTCTCAGCCAAAGTCATACAGAGGATGCAAACAGGTTTAGGAAGATCTGCTTTCCATAAAATCTGGGGCAAGCAGTTAGCAACAGTTTTCTTTAATTTCTGTTCAGCTGAGACTCTCTGGTTTCTATCAATGGGCTTTTTCTGAATTTCTGAAGAAGGACCAGATATAGCAATAGGCTTCTTATGATCCCTCACAGAGTTGCTGTGCAGCTTTTATATTCCCCTATGAAGTTCCTAAAGGTTCCTAATAGCTCTTTATCTCAACATCAGCTACACCCATAATATGATAGAATTATAACTCAATTTGAGAATATTTTATTAGTTGCTTAATGTAATAATAGATAAGGAACTTTCAGTTTAGCTGGAAAGTATGTCTAGACATGGACATTTTATCTGTATAAGTGTTTATTATTCATGTACCTTTATCTGTGTGTTTATTATTAATGTAGCTTTAGAGGTCAACTTTTTATTGTTTGAAAGGTAACACATACTAATTATCAATGCTACTTCTTTAGTAAAATAATGAACTAGTTCAGCTGTTCAGATCATCTTTCTGGCCAGAAGATGTACAGAGTTTGTTTACTTTAAAAAGTGAGGTTTGGGCAGAAAATACATATCTTAGTCTATCTTATAGTAGAATGTGTGAACTCTATTAGGATTTGCAACTGCTCTTGTAACTCGTGTTCTTGCTCTGGATCCTCTAAAAAGGGTTTTGAATGCATGGTATATAAAAATATGTTTTGGCCTTTTTCTCAGAACTGCCAGGGACAAGAAGGCATCTTCACTTTTTCTGTTCTAGGAGTCCAGGTGACATTGGAGTCAAAGCAGCAACTGGTAAAAAACTGAATGAATTTGTTCAGAACAGACATGTCTACACTTGATTCATCCAGACTTTCAGACTTACTCCATTATGTTTCGTGCTCTGAAACACCAAACTGTGGTGATTCATTGGTTTCCTTGGCTTGTGAGCAATACCCTTTTTTTTTTTCATGACATCAGTCTTTATTCTTCTGACATCCTCTTATAATTTCATGCTTATGACAAAACTGGTGTTTCTTATTTCACAGCACAGGTAGATCCTGTTGCCCAAAATAACTGAGCTGGGCGCCAGGGAGAGGTTACTTAATATATGAAATATATTTAAATATTCTTCCAAAGTTGCAAACCCAAGATTTTATGGATAATTTAATTTTGAATTTGTGAAGGGGCTTTGAGTTGGAAAGCTATTCAGGTCTACATTCAGCTTTACCCGATTTCGTTAAAAAATAAAGTGCTTTTTTAATCAGTTATTATTCATGTTTTCTCTCAGTCTGTAAGATTTTAATGGCTATTAAGGACTTTTTAAAGTCAATAAGAATAATATGGTTATCTTATGAATATGTGGGAATTAATTTGCCTAAACGCCCACTTCTCAATCAGCATCTCAGATGCAGACCTTTGATTTTTATTCCTCTTTCATGCACAGAGCTTATTTACCATTTCTGAGAGGTTATGTCTATAAATACTGCTAGTGCTTCTATTTTAAAGACAGACACATAGTATACATCTACTTTCTTTCAATACTGAAATTTCCATATGGGTTTTTATTTTTTCTCATCACCATATGTGCCACAGAACTGCTGAAGTCAAAGGAACCTTGTGAGGTCTCTGTACAACCTGTTCTTCAAAATGGGGTCAACACTGAAATCAGAGCAGGGTTATCCATTTACATCCTGAAAACATCCAAGGGTTGAGATCCCTCAGCCTCACTGGACTCTGTTCTTAATTGACTTCATAGTTCTTAATTAACTTCATAGTAAGTTCTTTTCCCCCTTTTGAGGTCCAGATGGAACCTCCCCCAACTGAGTGGATGACTGTTTGTTCTCCCACGAAGCATCTGAGTAAAGAGTTTGGCTTTGTCCCTTCGTTGCCTCCTTGCAGGTGTTGAAAAGCAGCCCCTAAGTCAGTTTCTCTTCTTCGTGAAACATTTGCTTTAATCTTGTTTCATACCAATTTATATGAGCTTAACACACTTTTTCTTTTCCTGCCACAGAATTCTGTAATTTCTACTACTTCTGATTTTCTGAAGTCAAAGAATTAATTTTTTTCTTGGAACCAACAATATTCTGAATGAGCCAAGATTTTCAGACCCAAGATCTTATGACTCATCCTTTAACAGAGCATCTAGTTATCATGCTCTGTTATTCTAATCTTCATTTTTCCTTAATAGCTTAACAAATTTCGGCAGTAAGATGTCAATTATGCTTGCAATAATTGACCTCCACACCTATAAAGTGCAAGTAGGTGCATATATGTAAATTAAGACTTATGAATGTGACAAAATGCCAGCAGCATTTGACATAAACTACACCTTCTGTCTCCCTTCAGTGTGTTTTGAGCTAAAAAAGCAGCTGTTTGACCTGGGCACATTTGAGTTACATAATTTCAAATAAAGTCCCTTTTTTTTTTTCTTAATTACAATGAATATATTAAAACACAAAGCTCAAAGAGTCCCTTTCTACACTGTTCCTTAATATTCTGCTTTGAACCTGGGCCCTTTTATTCCATAGCAATTTAATTTTTTTTTACTGATTTCCCCAGCTAATGGAAATGGATGATGATTTAGGACTTTTTTTTTTTTTTTCCTTTTAAAGGAGGATTTCTATTTATCATGACTGCAGAAAAAGACAATGAAACAAGACATCAGTAAATGCTGGTTTCTTTACATCACTGTTTTTTCCATTACTGACTTGTAACACTATTTTTAGATGGGGATTTTTTTCTAATTTAAACACATATTAAACAGAAATATCTATTTTTGACATTATTTTTTCCATTTCTTTGGCCACAACAAACTAGAGAAAATGGCTTATACTGGGCAATTAAAATGGCAGTAATTGCAGAAAAAGGGATTCTGGGTATTAAGCTCCTTTAATTTCTACGTTATTTAAAATAATGAATGGAACAGATACAGCTAATGTTCTTCCCTGTGGCATGGGAAATGCTGGCTTCTGGAGATATGGAAATTATTTTCCCACTGCAATGGGCTCCTCTTTCCCCATGGCAGAGCTCCAGACTTTGCACTGACAGCAGTTGAGTGCATGGCAACTCAGGCTAAGAGCTTTGTGGCAGATGGAGCTGAATGTCACCACTTCAGACATGGATTTGCCTAGACTTGGGAAATCATGGAGGGAGTCCTGAGATGTCAGGATTGCCATCACCCTCTTCCTCTCCCTGCAGCTTGAGCTTTTCCAGAGATCATTCCTGTATCACAGTACACTCATCTGGCTGATGCTTCTGGAGGTGCTCCATAAATGTGCCATCATTAATGTCATGCCAAGCTCAGTGTCCAGGGGTTTGGATGGCTTTTGGTTTTCTTCCACTGTCAGGTGGATTGGAAAAATGAAGAGATAAACACAAAAAAACATTAAACCACCTCTGACAAGAACTGAGCCTGTGTCCTGTGCCGGTCTGGAAGTGGTTACCATTTAAATGTTGCCTTTGTAACCTGGAGAAGAGAGGGTTTGGCTGTAGCACAGCAGATGTTGATTATTTGTACCGTTGGTCACTAATAAGATTTTGGTAGCTCAGCAAGGCTCTCTAGCTCCAGGGCAAAAGAGAACACAGGCCTCACCTTAGATTGCAACTCCGTGGATATTGCATTAAGGCTCTTCTCGTGTTCTTTCCTGTCAGTGCTTTTATTCTCAACTGGCAGCTGCTGATATTTTCTGCTTGCAGCTCAGTCTTTCCCAGGAGTCAGAGACTGCTGCCTGTCACTGTCCATCAGAACTGGTGTAGTACGAGCCCCCACCTGAAAGACCCCAACATCTACAGGCTGCACTGAGCAGCCTTCAGCATAAAATGTGCACTGGCCAGTAGATCAAACAAGCTTCTATAGGTCATGATAACGCTCTTCCTTCTGCCCCAGTTCATGGATAGAAATCTGGATTTGGACATCTGGGAGTTAAGGGAAGTGCTTCATCTCCTTTACAAATATAGGACTTGCCACTGTTTCTCTGAGGAGATCTTGACTTCCCTGAAAAGCAATGGTGCAAGACCTGCATGCTCATTAATTTGCTCTTGTGTTCAGAAATGGAGTTCACTGACTGTAAGAGCAATCTGCAAAACTTTATTCATAAAAGCAACCCTTTCTGCAGGAGTCTGTTTCTTGGGTTTACATTTTATCTTAAGCCTAGCAGGATATAATTTATACAAATAATCTTTCATTGTTTCCTCATTTTGGCAGGACTGTTGAAAAATTTGAATACCAATATTTCCAGTGACTCAGAACAATGCCTGAAGTGAAGAGGCTTTCATTTTTTTTCCCTCTGTGATTATTTTATCCTAAAAGGTTTTGGTTTTTATGAATATTTTGCTGTGCTATGAAAATATCATTCCCAGTGATACTGTTGTAGAAATGTATCTTTAAAGAAAAAAGGGACAATGTGAAAGTTGGAAATATTTTCAGATTTTAAATTCCACTGACAAAGATTTTTTTCCCTAGGCTGATGAAGTGATTTTATAACATTTCCCTCTTTTTAAAAAAAGTCAAAAAATTTACCAAGTATAGTCCTTCAGGCTAAAAGGAAATAGTAAAATTAGTCTTTTCTGAAAAATCCTAGCATTGTATAGAAAATTAGGTTCAAAGGGATCTCTGGAGGTTGTTTGGTGCAATGCCCAGTCAAGGTAGAAACAACTTTGAATTCTGAAATTACATCCAGTCAAAGTTAGGTGAGGTTGTCCACAGCCTTGTCCAGTCCAGTGTTTAATATCTCCAAGGAGGGAGACTTCACAACCTCTCCAGGTGACCTGTTCCAGTGCTTGACCATCCCTGTAATGCTTTTTGTCTGGTGAATTCTATCTTCTCCAGGCTGTTCAAACTCTTCTCTCAACCTCTCTATAGCGTGTGCTCTGAGCCACTCATCATCTTTTTGCACCACCAATGAATTTGTTCCAGCATCTGTCTTGTGCTACACACAGTACTGAAACACAATAGCCAGATGAGTCTCATAGATACCAGGTGATAGAAATGGTCACAACATTGGTATAAAATCTGCAGAAATGAGTGAGAATACTTCTGGGTACTGCTTTAGTTGGGAGACGCTCAATTATATTATTCTTATTAAAAGTACAGTGACTTGTTGGTTTTCAATGATTCTAGTTTTTCCTTTCTAGCTCAGGATATTCTATGATTTTATGAAAGTATTTTATACATTTTTTTCCAAAATTGAAGTTTAAAAAGAAAAAAAAAAAAAAAGTCAATGTTATTCTAGTGTGTATTTAGTCTAGTTTGTCTTGTGAAGTCATAGGAAAAAATCATAAATTACCTTGAACACCTATTATGTAGCATTCATTCTACTAATTATTATCATATTGTCAGCAGTTAATTAGTGTGATTAACTGAAAACAAGTGTGATCTACAAATTCTATGCTGAATTAACCTTAAGACATGACATCAAGTACAGATTTCAGTAACTAATATAATATGTCAGCATGTTTCCACCACATTGACCATTGGGCACTATTTTACAGAAATTGGAGCTGAGTGTTAATTTTTACCCTAAGGGGTCTGCAGAAAAGGCTAAATTATTCCTGGTGGGATTCCTACAATTTTTGCTTTCTACCCCTTGTAATTGTTTTAATGTTAAGTTGTCGAAAATAAGCTCTGACTGCATGTACTCAACCTATAGAATTAGAGGAGCTGACTCAGCATTGCAACAAACAAGCACTTTTAGAAAAGGAGGATCTTTGGTGCACTTTGTACTGAAATTACACTGAGTGTTGATGTCAGCTCTATATAAAAGCAATGAGCATTACTTCTAATTACTGAGTTAGGCTGGCTTTGGGCAAATGGTGATGGTAATGAGAGTTTTCATTCCTTCATACTTTGCAAGAAGCAGGCTTAGACAAAGATGTGTTCATACCTTCCTAGTTAAACTTTATTTTCCTCTAGAAACATTTTAGTGACTTTGTAAGTGTTTTATTACTGGACTTAGAATTCCTGTTAATGGCAAAGAAGACTTAAAAAGATTTCAGCCTGAGAAGTAAGACCTTGGGGCAAAGCTCAGAAACAGTCATACCATGCAGCATTCCTCTAATCTCAACACAGCTTAGAAGAATAATTAAAAAGAAATAACACCTCCTGCCCTGATTAAAATTTGCGGTGTCAGAGATTGCACCCTGGTATTTGCACTTCACATACTCTGTCCTGAAATGCAGCTGATGATTCATTGTACCTGTGTTAAAAGCTGCTAAATATAAGTAAAACCTAATACCTTTATTTCTTCACCACTTCTGCAAACTGTAGGAGTGGGTATTGACTTTCATCTGCATTTTTATCAGAACTTTCTGTAAAGAGACTAGAAGATTTCTTGTGGAAAAGGTGAAGAGGGGCCAAGGAAACTGCACCCAATTTGCAACCTAGCCATCATCTCCTTAAATAGTCATGTTCCAGAGCCTTCAAGAATGTTTTTTTTTTTTTTTGGCATGTTTTCTTGCTGATGAACACCACCAAGCTCTTCCCAGGTGTACCCTAAGGTGACCTAGACTGATGGTTTTGCCTCCTTAGCAAGTATATGAATACCAGATATATTTACATGCAGTCTCCACTAAATCTCTCTCACTCCACATTATTTTAAGTTTTTGGGTGAGCTCTCTGGCACAATTGTGTGTGGCTGGCTTTGCCTTAAATATCCCACAGCTTCATCTGCAGCACAGCAGCAGAGAGTATGAAAGGCAAAACATCCATCAAGAGCACAGTGGATTGTGTCTTTTGGCTTGGCTGCTGAGTCACCTCTGTCTCAGTGCTGACACTGCGAGAGGACCTGGAGCGATGTCTCTGCAGGGTCATTATGGCCACAGATGCATTAAACTGTTAAGAGCTGGAGTGATCAGTGGTCAAGCTGCAGGTAGCTCAATCACTAGAAGACTTCAGAAATTGGCTGAAATGTTAAAGCAGCAATTTTCTTGACGATAATTTCCAGGAATGACAGTGTCTGTTGGAAAGCACTCAAGAAAACTTGCATTAAGATAAATTATCCATTAAAGACAAGATAAACTCAGAAGTTTCTTTTCCCATAAGCAAAAATTTCAGCTGCCCCGGCTGCATCACCTTTTCTCAGTCACACAACTCTGGTCAAGTTGCTTCTTTCACAACACAAGAATGCTTTAACTTCTCAATATTTGTTGTTAGAAGCCTACTTTTTTTTTTTTTTTTTTTTTTTTTTTTTTTTATTTTTTTATATTTTTTTTTTT